>BCGN01000007.1:12432-612432 GCA_001599295.1 Sporopachydermia quercuum
AACAATTGTTATGGATTACTTCTATTTGTTTCCTATTGTTTATCTACCCCAGTTGAAAGCAAGTAAGGTACTTGTCGTAGTAGTTTTCTACAACAGTTAACATTAGAATAGATAACTTTTAAACTAAAARCAGCTGATAATACCATTTATATACAGGGTTTTTTATATGTGGGTTTATAACCCAGATTGCTTCTAGTATCAATTATCATCCTATATTCCTTTATCCATTAATTGGTATCGTTCTAGCTTGAATTGCTAACAAAATAATTCATCCAGCGTGTTGATCAAAAGTTAAATTCCAAACTGGTAGCTGAGTAGACTCCTCGCATTTCCTTTTTCAGATTAAAGTTGTTCCYTTAGGTGCTTTGAATTGTCATTATTATAAGAAATTTCTCTCCGCATTATAAGAATCAAGGGTTTCAAAGAATTGAATCTAATGAAATTAGAATAGGCCAAAAATTGTTCAAACAGAGGTAGGGTTGAAAGTTAGGACTAAGTAGTTTGATAGTAACGCTGATGGATCATAAAAAAGATGACTGACAGCAACTCACAAATCTAAAAACACTTAAGTATGGTATTGCCCTAACTACAGGCCCATATCACATATAGTCTTAAAATATTTTAATTACTTGTTTCTTGAACTTATGATAGCATTGTATTAATCTTTTGAAGAGGAAGAGGGAAAGAAAGTAAAAATGTCAAATGTTCATTTTAAAGCTAAACTTAATATTAGAGTTTACGTAATAACTGTATGAGAAATTAACTCCGATGGGGTCCAAAACTTCCTATAGTAGTAGTTTTCATCAAATAAACTTCATGTGTGGAACAAGTAGTTCCAAAAGCTTATAAACTATATATTAAATAGTCTTGTTCGTAAAGCCTATTTTAAATCTTTCTTAATATTTTTTTCAAAGAGCTAAACAATAGAACGATCTAACTTGCTTTGTCGATTGCATTTTTCTCTGTGAATTTATTGGTAGGACATTGGTAGAATTTCAAACCTTATACATTAATTAGGTAGGTCAATTATTGAATGCATTACTATTAAGTGCTATTTAAAGTTTAATTACAGCTAACTGTAAGTAGATGTAACCCGAACTGATAGATAACCATCTACCATGGAACCATCAAACTTACCACCATAAAGACAAAAGAGGGAGCAGGCAAAAAATGTGAAAATAATAGTCATTATCTTGTTTAAAAACTATTAGGCCACAGATAGAACTCCCACTTTTCTGATACGATAGCTGATTGAAATTCTTTTCAGTAATCGACATTGAAACAAACCACCGTTTGTTATCATTCTTTTTTGATTAATCGTTGGTTGGATCTTTGGTATGCCAGTGATTGGTATTCATAGATTAACTTGAAACAATCCTCCTGGTAATCGTTTCATAAGAAATTTACAAATATCRTATATACAAGATTTACTTCATTGGCTCATTCATCCAGTTCTAAATATGAATGCTGGACTGTAGAATCATCACAACATTAAATAGAATATTGAGGATGCAGCAAGATTTAGCATCTATTCTTATTATCTACTATTATTCTTCTGTGTTATCATTAACATTGAAATATGGTTTATCAGTTAAATTACAAATTCTATAATTCTCTAAGCACTCTTCAGGTAAGATTTGGAACACTCGTATTCGATCGCAATACTGTAGATACTTTCATTTCCTTCATTTTCAATCGCTGAGCAATTAATATGAACTTCTAAGGCACCAAATAGTATACTTTAACATTATCTTGTTATGTCTATTATGAATCACCGTTCCCGTTATTTCTTTATTAAATCCTTGTTGTCCACCATAAAACCCTCGACTCCTTTTTCATTTCTCTCAAGATCGCTTGTCACTCATAGTAAATGAACCATTACTTATTCCATTGCCTATTGAGCCTCTAGTGTGTTACCAAAAAAATGATATCATTGAGATAATCTTCTTCATTACTCTACTTGTATTCTAATGGATTATTGTGCACTATATGAGCAGCGATTGTAGCTCCTTGGAATAAATGAAAGCTAATTTGAATGCTTCAAAGTGAAGTTAATTAAATCTCCACTTGCTTTTGATACTCTGAAGTTTGGCGATCAGTGTAGATTGTTGAAGTTCATTTAAAAGAGTTTAATATGCATTATTGATTTCCAATGAAGAACTTGCAGAATGCTCTGAAGGCATACCTTTGTTAACATATTTAAAGGAATCCTTCCGAGAGATGTTTTCTGAAGAATCAATTCTGCTGTTACTACTCTCAGTTGATACTGTATCGACAATATCAGTAGGACTACTTCTGTCACTGTATATTCTTCTTCTTTATGAGCATTAATACATATCTGAGCCAGACATCAACTGGCCGTCACTAAAATGCAGGTTTCATCAACTGGATTATCTAATTCCTTTTGAATGTTCATGCTTAGTATTACGTCAGGAAGTCATTCTGCTAGATTAATAATATGGATATAATTATTCATGCTGTTACATTGAAAAGGCGTTGAATCTTTACCAATGAAAGGAAACATCAAGTCTTTTCAACGATAAATCGCCTTATAAACCTGTTTGGTATGGTGGAGAGAAATTTTCCAAACAATCAGCAGTAATAACTGGTATGTTTCTATCCAGCGGTTGAAGTATCACATTCGCACTATCACATGCACCTCTAACCAATATATTGCTTGCTTGTCAGTTTCCAAACTTGGTCTACTTTTAGACTGCTATTGCGCTTATCAGTTTGTTATTTCTACACAAGAATCGCGTAGTAGATATTACCATTCGACCAATTGTTTTAGAATATGGTATATTATGTGATTGAAAGATATGAAAGACATGATCTGACTATAGCTAAGATAACTGAATAGCTTGATCTACTAATTTTATGGAGAAGAAAGGAAAAGACTGAGTAAAAGCCTACAAAAGCTGATTTCGCTCATATTCGAACATATGAGCTCAATAAAAAACATTTTTTCGCTTAGGATCACGATCACAACCCCATGAATGCTTGATCATTGTTCTTAGTACATTTACTCCATAATTTCTCCGAAACTCAATTTAATCTCCCGTTAGTTTTTCCGCAAATTGAGCTAAAATTTAAACTTTATATAGTCAACAAGAAATTGTGTTTGTGTCACGTGACCTTTTAACCGATGATCACATGATTCATTAGACACTAGTCGGATATTCTAATAACAGTTAAGAAAAGAGCAATGCAATGAACTAGTCCATTTATACTAATTCACTGTTGCCATTTAATGAAAGAAGATTGAATCTCTATGTGAGTCTCATTCCACATTAGTTCTAATATCCCTTTCGATTTATCACTACCTGGTAACATATCTACTTCATCTATTATCAAATGGCTTTGCTAACACGATAAGTCATTTATATATAGGTATCCCAAAAAGATTACATCTTATTTTAACAATACCTCAAAGTATATCACACTATATTCCTTGCATCTGTTTCTTTCCTTCTGGTGCTAACTTGGCCAACAATGCTAGCTCCTCTAAATCCCCGTCCCACCATTCATATCCATACAGTTGATACCATTTCACTGTTTCCCGTAGCCCAACCGTGAATGTTGTCATCTGTTTCCAGCCTAAAGTAGATATTCTGTCCGAGTTGATGACATAAGAATGATCATTAAATGGCCTATCGGTGACATAAGATACGTAGTTCTGATACTCATGTCCTGGAAGTACAATTTGACATAGTTGCTTACACACATCAATATTCCGGACCTTCTCGGTACTACCAGCGTTATAAGTTTCTCCAATCTTTCCCTTTTCTGCTACAAGCATAATAGCTTTCACTGCATCTTCAATATATAGATAGTTCCGAATTTGATTGCCGGATCCTTGAATGGGACAACTTCTTTTCCGAAGCAGTAAAAGAGTAAATCGCGGTATAATCTTCTCGGGAAACTGACCCGGACCATATACATTATTCAGTCTAATTGTCACAATAGGCAAGCCAAAGCTTTTCATGTAGGCATGACACATCAGCTCGCTAGCAGCTTTGGATGCAGCATATGGTGTAGACGGTTTGAACGGACTTGTCTCGGTAAACTCGCTAGTTTCAGAATCGCTTTCACCATAAACTTCATCTGTAGAAATATAAATAAATCGTTTAACGTCACAACTCCGAGAAACCTCTAAAAGTGTATGTGTTCCAAGATAATTATTGGTAGAAAACTTAAGTGGCAATAGGAATGAAGTGTCTACATCACTCTCGGCAGCAAAATGCAGTATTGTTTCTATACGGTGTTCCTTGACGAGTTTGCTTATTGCTATTTGATCTAAAATATCATGCTCATAGAATATGAAGTTGTCATGTCGTTGCAATAGCTTTATTGCCTTCCGAGAAGAACAATAGTTCAGTTTGTCAAGGCCGATGACTTTGGTCGTGGAGCTGGATGATTTGAGTAGAGCTCTAGCAAAATTTGAGCCGATAAAACCTCCAACGCCAGTTATCAGGATGCTATTTGAATTGTCCATATCAAACAGAAGAAGCGGATGCCGTAGGGTTCTGAGAGGCGGAACGGAAAAGAATACGTTAGAAAGTGTCAAACTATGAGTGTGACCGCTAGAAAGGCAGATTAGGTTTGATGGCCGCACTGGGTTGACTGCCCAAGACAGCTGGGATTATTTGATTATCGAAACCCCAAGAATTACGGAATAGGAACCCGAAAATAAAGTACTCTAATTGGACCAAGATTTCGGTTCTTCCGAGTTCTGAAAGCGTGTTCTGAGGTTCAAGACAAGTGCAATGACACGTACTTTGGCACGAATGCTGGTTAATGACAGTGACAAAATAAAGCAAAAACACAAAAGCATAAGCAAAGAAAACGATACGACGGCAAAACAAACATATTATACTCCATCATCTTATAAGCCATCAATTCTGCAACAATTTTCCCAATTTTGTTTGTTCTTCTCTACAACATCATTGTCTTGCTTTGACCCGTGTTGGGTTCTAGATGCAACTAGTAAGTGGTAATATTTGACATAGGACATAGATGGGCAACTACATCATAGCGTGACTTTTCACACATGACAGAAGTCATACATCCACGCATCTTAGCACTATAATAAAAGTAACAGAAAAGCTCCAAAAATATTATGCATGACATACATAGTTCCTGTTTATTTTGCATATGTTGCATATCCATATACCTCATAACTGTTATGCTCATCTAAAGTACAAATATTACCAGTATTGTCTTGGTAATTGCCTTCAACGCTCTTTCATTTTTTAATTACAAAACAAAATCTCAAAAAGCAGCAAAATTTTTGTATATTCATCCTTTTCTCAATTTTAATGAAAGACTCAGGTCTTTAGAAGAAAAGATCTAAGCTTTCACCCCTCCTGCATGTTTATATCCATCTCTTTTACATAGAGTTAAAGTTCTTCATCAGTACATATCACCAAAACAATATTTTTTTTATTCAAATCAACAAAACAAATCAACTTCCTTTATACTTTCTGGCCAACATGGCTACTAGATAACACAAAAGTTTTACGTACGAACCAATTTGCCTTCATTGTATCACCTCATCCCCAATTTTTATGCATATTTTCTGCAGTCATTTTGTTGATACATATATCTTGCACAAAACCTTAATATTTTTGCCCATGTAGTCAGTAACATGTTACAAAGTGGAAAAACTTCTTTGCACTTCTATCACCTTTACTGCTATTTTCTTCTTCTTCTCCTTATTTATACCTGCCTTACCCACTATTTATTCCTATCTGCCCCCTGTCTGATCTGTTTTGAACAGTTACAAGCTCAAAATTAATGTCCATATATTAGAAACAGATATTTCCCCTCCATAAGTCACTCAAATTGAGCGTATCACTCTGTATTTGGTATGAAAAGATCACAAGAAAATTTACATTCTGGCGGCAAGAAGAGTAAAACAGAAACAATAGCGGAACCGGAACAAACCCATCTCGGAGAAGATATAGAAATGTCGGAACAAAAAGAAGACTTTTTCACGCCTGTCGGCAAAGTCGCTGAGAAAATAGATGAATCTGGGGCCCAATCAACTCGAACATCATCTGATTCCCGGGAACCGACCCCTTCTGGTCCCTCAATTCCCACCGGAAGCTCGGAAGGTACCGGTGTACAGGAAATCGAATCATTGTGTATGAATTGCCATAAAAACGGAACAACCCGGCTTCTACTCACTAAAATCCCTTTCTTCCGAGAAGTGGTCATCATGTCTTTCCAATGTCCTCATTGTGGCTTCCGAAACTCTGAAATCCAATCCGCTGGGGCTATCCAGGAGAAAGGGTCCAAGTACATGCTTAAGGTGGAGAACAAAACCGATTTTAACCGGCAAGTGGTGAAATCAGAAACCTGCTCGGTCAAATTTGCAGAGCTTGATATTGAAATTCCCCCTAAAAAGGGTCAATTGACCACAGTTGAAGGTTTATTAATGCAAATAGCCACGGATCTAGAATCTGATCAACCGGCCCGCAAACATACTGAGCCACAGTTATATTCAAAGATTGAAGAGGTCATTAATAAGATCAAAGCTACCGTGGCAGCTGAGCCGGGTTATTTACCTCTTACGGTGATTGTAGATGATCCATCGGGTAACTCCTGGATTGAATTTGTACCGGGTGAACCGGCACACAAATGGTCTCATGTGGAATATCAACGCAGCGATGAGCAAAATGTTGCTTTAGGTTTACTTGATCCGAACGTGTTGGTACAAAGAGAAGCGGAGGCGGAAGCACAGACACAAACACAAACAGAGCCACAGCCTATTTCTACTACCTCAACGACTCCCGACGCCGGCTCCGGTCCTGCTGCCTCCAATAGCTCAGCTGGTGCTGGGGGCTTCATTTCTGATCAAACTCCGGTAGAAAATCTAGAAGCCGAAGTACAAACCTTCAACGCCACCTGCCCCACTTGCCATTACCCTACCCCCACTCACATGAAAATAGTGAATATCCCTCACTTCAAAGACGTGATACTTATGTCCACTGTTTGTGACCACTGTGGCTACAAATCCAATGAAGTTAAAACCGGCGGCGCCGTTCCCGAAAAGGGAAGAAAAATCACCCTAAAGGTAACAGATCCCGAAGATTTAAGCCGAGATTTCCTCAAATCGGAAACTTGTTCGGTGAAAATCCCTGAGTTGAACCTAGATTTAAACCCCGGCACTCTCGGAGGCCGCTTCACTACTCTTGAAGGCATCCTTAAAGAGGTCCATGATGAATTGGAGTCTAAAGTGTTTACCGAAACATCCGATTCCATGGATGCTAGCACGCGGGCCAGATGGACCTCGTTTCTAACTCGGTTGGACCGAGCTATTAAAGGGGAAGTGGAATTTACCATCATTATGGAGGATCCCATGGCGGGATCCTATATTCAGAATGTATATGCTCCTGATCCCGATCCAAATATGACGATTGAGGATTTTGAACGAACCCCGGAACAGAATGAAGATTTAGGTTTGGTGGGGGCCAATTTTGGAAGCGGGGTCACTAAAGCTGGTGCCGGAACCGGAACCGGTACTAAAACCGAAATGAAGGGTGAATAAGCCAAAGATGCTGAAGACGCCAAAGTTTGAGCTTACTAGGGCGTATTAGGCCGAGTGCATTGTGGAGCTATGTTGAAGAAGGGGAAGGAAATGCCAATAGTTGTCGAAACTACCTAGTTGGGTTTTTAAACAGAAGTATACCTGATTAGGGAATAAGTTATCTTGTTTGGGTTAACCTTTGGTTAAACCTAAGCTAAATTTGTCAAATTGGAACCGTTAGGCATCCGTATTACTCCGTTCAGTCCTTTCAGTGCTGTTTTAGTCCAATTACCGAATCCAGTCTATTTCAGCCATCGTTCCCAAAATGGTATTCGCTATCTAATATGATCATAAATGATTCCAATTAGGTACACTATCTACCTAATTGGGAAATTCCCCGGTAAGATATCCGAATCTCGGATCATCTCGTCAACTAGTACATGTATAGATAAAGTTTTAATTACAATATTTTGGTTATATATTTGCCTATTACAGTTAAATGCTTCCTAAAACGGTAAACTACTAATAAACACCACTCGTAAAAGTGCCCAATTCGCTGATATTGTGTTTTCAAGGAGAATCGTAATAACCTTCCCAATTAGGTAAACATGCGTCTAAATATAGAAATTGTCTCTATTCATGCATATATATACTTAATAACTCTAAAATCTAACTGTTCCCGAGTCGTTCCTAACCCTTCCGACCGGTCCAGAACTTTGCTATGTAAAATAATCTTCTCTAGAAACTTTCCGGCGTCGGGATCGGACTGGTGAGCTTTGTGGATCCCGATTTATTCCCGTAGTTAATACTGAAGCAGTTTCATCTTGCTCCGTTACAGGCGTCATTTTCGGAGCAAACCGAGAGAAATATTGATTTCCTACCCTGCCGATTACTCCTCCATAATCGTCACTCGCCCCGCTCCCGGTTCCGTCTATCCTGCTTCCCGCATCATCCGAAATCACCCGACTTAACTCGTTCTGATCATACACAAACTCCCCATCGGCAGTCTGTACCATATGCAACTCCGAGGCCGAGGCCCGCTCGGCCATCATATCTTGCTCCACAAATGAAACTACATCCGAGTCGTAGTAATCCAACATCCGATCCCGACCCAGATCTCCATCCCGTTCTTGATCCTGGTCTTGTCCGGGTTTAAAAGTGTTAAGCTCCCGTAAGACCTCTGCTTTTTCGCGTTTCGACATTGAGCTTTCCGGGATTTTCCGCAACTGGAGAAACTTTATGCGGGTCACAAATGTTAAAATGCACCCAAATTCTCGGGCCGATTGTCTCCGTTGCCGAGCTTTCACTTCTAGCACGTAATAATGGCAGAATTCGGTCAGAGATAAACAGCTGTAGTCGAAAAGGGCATAAAATGCCACATGCTTGAGGACCACGTGAAAGGGAATAAGCTCATGGTTTTGCGCTTCAGTTTCACAAATAACTTCATGGCAAAACTGCTCAAAACGGTCATTGCGGTCAGATAATTGCTGTAATAGGCCATCCTGGCGGAATATCTCCATATCGGTGTTGATAATGTCCCAGTTGAGTTTGTA
The DNA here is from genome assembly GCA_001599295.1 of Sporopachydermia quercuum. NCBI lineage: Eukaryota > Fungi > Ascomycota > Sporopachydermiomycetes > Sporopachydermiales > Sporopachydermiaceae > Sporopachydermia > Sporopachydermia quercuum. The sequence goes on from BCGN01000007.1 coordinate 21,517, forward strand.
ATCATAAAGCGGGAAATATGCATTGTTCGTAATTTGCGGATGCGGGGACCGTGGTGGCGGCCGCATAACCAGGCTGATAGTTCCGGTATCATTTCCGTTGCCTTTCCCGTCCCTATTGCCGGGTTCTTGCATCCGGGCCGCTAATTTGTAGCTTCTAAGGCCAATACCAGTCTTCTCTTCCGTTCCCGCTTCCGCGCCGACTTTATCGGCTTCCACCCACCGGTTCCGCAGTCTCCTCAGTCCTAGTTTTCTCAACCCCGCTTCGGTCCCTGCTCCTCCGCTTTCGCTTCCCGTTCCGCCTAGGTCCCGCCGCTCTAAACTCAAAACTCCGCTCAGACCCCGCACAAAGGCCCCTAACTGCTCCTTGGCAATCATCCCGCGGCCCTTCCCGTCAAACTCCCGCCAGCGCCGCTTGAACTTTCGCACCTCCTTGCGCGTTAGCTCCCGGCTCGGCCCCGCATGCTGGGACACATACGAGAAATTCTCCAATATTAACGACACAAACATACTTAAAAACATGTACATACTTAAAATGTTCCACGAGATAAATAACACATAAGCCCAGGCTTTATTTCCGCAATCTGTCTCGGACAAATCCGAGGAGGCAACACAAAACGGTGGCTCGATTATGTAATCAGTCATTAGCTCGTCCCACCCTTCGCCAAACGACATCCGAAATAGTAGAATTAAGCCCTGAGGAATGTTTCGGAAGGTATATCCCAAAGAGGAATTGGCACCGAGCTTAGTGAGCCCGAAGATTTGGTTCATGGCGATAGCGTAAGCAATAAAAAGAACGCCCCAGGTGAATAAAAGAATACAAACGACCATTAAGGACGAATTAGATATTTTAGCCAATTGGTCTAAAGTGTCCGAAAGGGGGATTACCAGAAACAGTAATAGGACAATAAATAGTTTGTTTATATTGAACCAAATCCGGTCTTCCATGGGCAAGAAGAGATAAATAGCTGAGGTTGAAAAGGCTAAAAGGCCCATAATTAGAAGGTACAAACCCCAAGGCCGCAAGAGTAAGTTTCTGACGCCCAATGCGATAAATTGCACTAAGCCCAAAATCAGAATCAGAAACGACGCTAAAAGATAAATAACCTGTTTTATCGTTTCAACTGCGGTTCGGCCCGGATAAATCTCCATAAGCAGACCCAAAAGCACAAGAACTAAAGTCGAGAACAGCGCAGTATTGAATTTAGCGCGGTTAACTGTACAGAATTGGTAACACTGCAGCCGAATCCGCTTAAATCGGCTAAATCGCCCATTTGGGTCAATTTTCCCTAATTCAGGGCGCGGAGTCAACCGAACCCCCGCTAATATCTTCTCCGTCTCCGTCCACGCCACCTGAGCCTCTGTTAAGTACGCCGACCCGGTAGTCTTCGAATAATATGATATAACCACTGCTATAAACATAGTTAAAATAAACACTGTGCCGAGGAAATTGTACAGAAGTACAAATACCCCACTACCCGGCGACGCAAACGTTTCCGGCGGGTTACCCGGCCCGGTGATCGAGGAAACAACTGACATTACATCCGTCCACCCTTCAAGCGAGGTTATTTCAAACATAGTTAACAAAGCCGAGCGGAAATCGTCGAAACTGAACCAATAGCCTATAAATACAGAAGGGGAAAGCACGTCCCAATTAAGAATCGAATTTGGGAACTCGTAGTTACACTCGGCAAGACTCAATTCGGAATTTGTACACACTCCTAACTGACCGGAGAAGATGTTCAAACCCCAGATGGAAAACGGAAATAATAAACACATAGAAACGGCCCCCGCCACCAAGATGTTGCCTAAACCGGAAATAATCATGTCGTGGAACACTTTAGATGCCCTAGCTGAAACTGTAAGCAACCTTAATGCTCGCAGCGCTTTGAACGCCCCCACCGCTCGGTTGATTTCCTTATCCAGCGAAAAAGACGCGCTTACCGAGATGTAAAGGGAAATAAGCACTACTAAATCAATGCAATTCCAGGTAGAGGCCAAATACGCGTTTGGGGTAAACGCAAACCCGTCGGCCAGAACTTTAATGGCAAATTCAAGCGTGAACACAACTAAAAACACCAAATCGGCAATCACGGAAGTGGGGTGCCCAGCAACGCTTTCCGAATTCACTTCCATGCTTACGCTCGTAGGGCCGACGTCTGTGAAAACCGGCTCGGTCTGGATATTTTGCTGGTTCCGCAGGTAAAGCGGGGTAATAAGACAAGTCATCACTACCAACACAATGGTAGACCCGAACATTAATATCGAAAACAGGATATTATACACCGGGTTAGGCAATACCCCGCCAAACCGCGTGCCCCTACTCGGAGGGACCACTTTCTGGCAGATCCGCCGCAGCGGATGTCCCGGAGCAATAAACCAAAACACATAGTTATATCTCGGATGTTCTCGGAGAAATCGGATCCGCGCTCCTGTTTTCTTATCGTGTTCCTTCAGCACTTCCGAGGCTATTGTTGCCGGGTCAAAATGCTTAAAATCGATTTCCGTTTTCCAAGAATAGAATGGGTTTCTAAATTGAGCCGAGACAGTGTCGAAAACGGAAATAAGATTGAAAATAACATGGGAAATAAGGTTGGAAATAAAGTTCGGTAGTGGATTAAGGCTAGAATTAGCCTCAGTTAGTTCCGAGGGCCGGCGGRTAAGCTGTTCGTAGCGGAAACGTTTGCCGAAGCCTCGGAACCGGCAGTATAAGCGATTGAATCGGCGCAAAAGATAGCGGGAGAATTTTTTAGTCCGGCGCATGTTTTTCCTAATTGGGCGTTTACGTGGTTTACCCGGTTTACCCGATTCGGATTCAGTATGTCTGCCGTTGCTGCCGCGGTCGGCGGCATTCTTTCCTAGTGAGGGGATATTTTCCTCATTGAGTGCGGATTCCTTAAATGGATCATACTCAATAGGGGAACTTGGCACAAAATTGTTCGAACCCGATTTCGGCGATTTCGGCTCGAATTCAGAATCCAGGTCATCCAAATCGGACTCTGCGCCGATATGGTAGCCGAAATCGGAACCAGAAGCGGAAGCGGAATTAGAGTCGAATTTAGCACTTAGCCTGGAGTTTAATCCTAAATTAGAAAAATTAGAGTGACTGTTAAGGGGACTTTTACCGTATTTGGCATTATTAGCGCCCAAAACAGTATGGCCTTCCGTTATTATCTCTGTTTCCGTGGGCYGGCTAATTATCTCCGGCTTCAGATTATCCAATAGCTTCCGGTTTGGAGCATTTGGGATAATTTCCTGTTTCAACTCAGAAGAAGGCGAAATCGGGAAAACTCCCGGTTTAGACAATTTTACCCCATTCCGCTTTGCCCTCATTTTCCGTCTATTTTTCAAATTTGGGCTCAACTCGCCCTGATCAGCCGACTGTGAGTTCTCCCCCTCTTTGCTCTCTTTTCCTTCTTTCCCCTCCTTTGGATCGGCAAACCGCTCCACCACCTCTCCCTCCAACAACACATCATACATCTCCTTCTTCACCTCCCCATCGTACCTAAATACACGAGCTTTCAGCCGATCGAGGTAATTCTTCCGGTTAACGTTCTCTAAACTGTCGGCATATTTCTTCACAAACATAACTATATGGCCCCGAATCTTTTCGGGATAGTCCAACTCTAAATTGTCGGAAATAACAGCAATGAAAATGTTCAAAACCATCATATTGCTGATAATAAACCACACAATGAAGAAAGAAGCTGAGACAATCCGAAACCATCGGTCCGGAGCCGACTGCTCCACCAAATACATGTTTGCGGTCCAATTCTCGGTAGAGGTGACTTGATAAAGGCCGAGAAAAATGGAGGGGTAATTGTTGAACGGAGTTAAGTTATCCGTTTCCGAGAAGTCGTCGTTTAGTACTACGCCTGCGAATAAAGTGGAAGCGATGACAGAAGAAAGGATGATAAATAGGAAGAAAAACAAGGACAGGTTGATAATAGACTTTCCGGTGCCGATAACCTTGATCCAGAGTTTAGCCGAAACGGGAATTGCCAGGGCAACGCGGTAGAAACGGAGGAGCTGAAACACAGTAAGCCAATAGTAAGTATGGTCAAGGGAACGCCGGATTGGCGGGACAATTATTATGGACGTGACTATGGCTAGCGTGAGATCGATTAGGTTTGTCCCGCGGTGGAAAAAAAGATCCCAGCGGGGTAAATAGCCGAGAAAACGGAAGCATATTTCAAATAGAAGCAGCACGGTGACGGAGCCTTCTATGGCGATTAAAGAATTGGTTCGGGACTGGGATTGGTCGGCCCGGCGCCAGCATTGAGTRATAACTCCGAGAAGAATCACAAACACCCAAATGAGCCGCGTAGCCGAGTATATACGATGAATAAGGTTGCCGGGTTGAATCGGGTGTCCATCGGGAGTATGCGTAGCTCCGTTCTCAGGAAGAAACCGGGCGAATTTTCGGGAGAATTTGAGCCATTTGCTTTCATTCCGGTCCGGAAGGTTGTTTCCTGCTCTGGCCCTACTATTTCTGGTATCATCGCCACCTCCGGCTACAGCAGCTCGTTCCCGCTCCCGCTCCCGAGCTCGCCGGATATCCTGACTGAGCTGATATGACGACACAATCACGGCAATAAACAAATTCACCATCCAAACACCCAATATCAAAACTCCAACAATAAAGTACAAAGATGCCGCCAGCATTTCTGCGTCTATTGCATACGTCATCAGGTCACTAAAAGTGTTAACGGAAATCATAACGAATACCATTTGGAAAGCGGAGAGGATGTTGTCGAAGCCGATGGCTCCGTTGTATGGAGATCCGACGGTTCGGCATTCGGAATCAACCGGACATGAGTAGCCTTTGATTTTACCCGAGGAGGTGCCGTCGGATAGAAGATAGGGCATTTTGATTAAGGTTCCGCTTCCGGAATATAAGGAGTCGGAGACCACAAAATAGCTGCCACAGAACTGAAACTCATTTATAAACACATCCGACTGGTTACTTGGATTAATCCATACACATTGCCGAGCAAACGACGATTTGAAGCATTGCACTCCGATTATGGAAAAAAACAGCCAAAAGAAGACGATGAAAACACCCGTATTGAGCAAAAGAGGGGAGGCTATTTTTAAGCTTCGGAGAATAGCAGAATTTGCTTCCGTCACGTCCAAAAGCCGAAGCACGGGCAATAAACCCAGAGCTCGGAAGAAACACAGGGCCCGGAAATGGCTGCCTAATCTAGACGAGTGTTCCGACAACCCCGCCGTTAATATAATTGAGATCCAAAAACACAAAACCGAAAGAAGATCAATACGAGGCCAAGAATGCCGTAAAAACGCTCGCGACCGCTTTATTGCCTTGCGAGACTGATAAGGCAATCCCGGTTTGCTCCGGGAAAACTCAGCCGAAGCGGAATACGTCGTTTCCAGTTCCGAAATCCGGTCGGGAGATGAGCGGACGAGCCGAGCTACCCATAACTGGAAATACAGAACCAAAGGAGGAATTGACCCCGCTTTCGGTAACCCGAATCCTTCAAACATTTGCCCATCATCAATACAATTGTACACGATCATAAGCGCGGCAACTCGGACCGTTAGCAACAAATAAATGATACAAAGAGGAAAATCGAGCCAATGGAAGCCGAGCTGTCCAGTATCAGGCGGGTCCCATTCCCGAATAATAACTAGAATGGCTACTGTAGCTAAAAGGGCTATGTATACTAAATGCATATACGGCTCCGAGAATATCAGCCAGAGTTTAATCCGCAGAGGGTTTTCCGGGCCAAATTTGCCGAATGAGGAGCCGTGAAGTTTATCGGTTGATTCTGGAACCGGAATTCGGAGAAAGACGTTGGTTTTTATGTTCACGTCATCGGCCTCGTCGGTATGGACACTTTTGGTTTCGGGGAATATCGGAGTCGGAAGCGCTCCAAGCTCGGATTGAGCTCCGACTCCTGAACCCGCTCCTAAGCTGGCTGCCGATGCGGAGATGGAAACAGAACCGGGAGCAGCGGGGCTTCTTCCGGGAGAGATTGGAGAAGCCGGAGAAAAGTATTCCGAGGGAGAACGGTACATTGTTAGCTGTGGAAGATGCCTTTCGGAAGCAGAAAGAGAATTCATGGGCCGAAGGTTAGGAATACTTGCTTGAGAAAGGGTAGGAGACTGAGAAATATCAGAAGTAATGGAAGGAGATAAGGTTAGAKTGTCGGGAGAATTCGGAATGATGATTTTCGGCACGTTTGGCTTTGTGTTTCCGCTTCCTGTGGCGGCTGGCTTGCTCGATGAGGTGTTCACGCTTGTGTTTGTTTGGTCAAAAACGCTAGGCACAGACGTCACAGAAATCGCCGGAATCACAGGAATAGAGTTTGATGCCTCGCCAATTTCTGGCCCACTTACCCCATCTTCGACATCTCGACTACCTCCAAAACTTAAATGTTCCCCCGACTGCGCACCCGGTGGCGGCAGGAAGTCTAATTCCATAGTATTCCCACTTGCACTATTGGCTCGGCTTCGGAACCCTGCACTGGAGTTCACCGACCCCACATCTGAGGATGCCGAATTCTGCAGTGCTTGTTGATCTATCGCAAGCCATTGCCCGTCAAAAGCGGCTGCTAGTCCCGTTTTTAGATCCTTCACTTTTTGTGCATATGCCGCACGCTTAATAAACGCTGTGGTATCGGTATCATTTTGTAATTCCATAGAGCTCCTGGAGTTTTCATCTGAAGACGGCGATAGATGCCTTTTTTCTGATTGTTCTGAACGCGTTGGTTGGGCTCTGCTAGGCGATCCGAGATAGTCTCGGGCGAAATTATTGCTTCGAGAATCAGCGGACGACAACGAACGGACCCGGTGCCGGTGCTGACTCCGTGACCGAGAACGAGACCGCGAATGCGAATGTGAACGCGAATGCAAGCTGGAGTGGGGAGAGTTTCGGACATAACGTGCTAGCGATCGTGCCCGTTCCCGGCCGCTGCTCTGAGAATGACTTTGCGATGGGCTCAAAGAAAGACTTCTGGCTGAAGACGGTGAGGGGGAGCTTACATTGATGTCGGACGAGCTCGTCTGATGGTCGGGAGTTAATTGACGGGAAAGTGAGGAATCGGAAAAAGTCGGACTGAGCAGTTCGGAAGTCCCACTGCCCTTCTGCTCGGGGGTTGTCGTTTCTTCCGCTGACGTGACTGTAACATTTGGGATTTGTAGGTTCGGAACTTTTCCTCTTTCTGAGCTGGATTCAAAACGTGACATTTTCTAAAAATGGTAATGACATAAGGTTTCGGGTTACCCTATTTGGATATATTGCAACAAAAATGGCCAAAAACGGTAATTTGCACCGGATTTTATGCCTTCTTCCTAGGACAATCCTAGAATAGGTAAATCGAGTGTAGTAAGTCAACAAGCTGGAACCAAAAAGTTAGAAATCCGGCTGTTTTCGGAAATTAACGGCCCAGATACCTATTTAGGTACAAATCGGGGAATATTGGGTTGCTTTTGTTTTCCAAATATTGGTTTACAGCAGAAATCGCTTCCGTAATGTTCATTTAAGATAGTTAAATGGAGTACTAAATAAAGTTTTGTGATCTTAAAATAAAACAGTTACACAGAAACAAGAATGGAGGGGGGGTACAAGAAAGATACATCACGTGATTAAGGCACACTTAAAACTAAGGTTTAATTTTAGTGTAGGAACTAAGATCTAAATTGCCATTTTGGGAATGAATGTCAAGTTTAAATGTGAACTCTCTTTAGCGCTGCATATTCATCTCTTTGCGTCACTTTGCATATTATTTTCATTTTTGACTTTCTTATAAGTATATGCAGTGAATTATTAAGGAAAGAGAGGAATTAATTAGAGATTAGAGATTTGGAATTGTTATAGCTTTGTACAACTGAAAAGGAGCTTTCTTTTGTATTTGCGTTATTTCGAAACTGACTTCCAAAATAAGAGATTGTCCCTTTTCGTTTATAGAGGAATTTATCTGGCTTGGACGGTCTTGTTAAGAACGAGCTAAAATGGAAACGGTACATTGGGAAGAGAGTCTTATTACCAAAATAACTTCCAAGATTCTATTTGTGAGGTTAAAATCATACCCCTCTATCTATTTAGAGTAGTAACAGGTTGCCTGATTAGGAGTTTACCTCGATACTTGCCCGTTTTACCGCTATTTCTAAATATCGTCTCGCTTTGCCCTACAAATGGGAACATATAGTATCCTTTTGTAGTCAAACCTTATCTCCATATCGTCTCCGAAAATTTTCAGCCCACAAAAATAAAAATTTCCGCCTTCCTATCTTCTTTCTTCTCCACTATTATTTCTTTTATTCTACTAATTTTTTTTTCCGCTCTGCAATCCGTGATTATTTTCTATCTACTCAGCGATCCTATTTAGGTAGGTGCACTGATAGGAAGTTTACCGAGATTGGTAAATATCCATCTGAAATAGCAATATCAATCAAAGCAAAATGTCCCGAGTAGGATTGCTGGTTATGGGACCAGCAGGAGTCGGAAAGGTAAGTACAAATGTGTTTGTAGAATAGATAATTCTTTTTTGGTATTGGATTTGTGGAGCGGAAACATATTTCAGAGCGGAAACATATTTCAGGTCCTTGCAGGAATTTTATCCTGAGGAAAGGGACTCGAGCCCCAAGGCCGGAGCCCGAGATGACTTGAGGTTGTGTGATTACAGCAATATAAGGAAAGAACGGGAAAGATAAGCTTGAAGTGGTACGGTTTCGGCTTCCGAGATCATTTCCGTTTCCGATACAAGAACCACAATTGGTGTTTTCCGTTCTACCGAGCTAACCCTACAAAATCCAATCTCTTTTCCATTTTACCTCTTTTCCTCTTACTAACATACCCCACTTAGACTTCCTTCTCAACTGCCCTTATAAAACACATGCAAACGATTGGAAGAAGAGCCCACATAGTAAACCTGGACCCCGCCGCGGAGCCCTCGGAATTCGAATTCACCATTGACATCCGAAACCTTATTTCTCTAGCCGATGTAATGGAAGAACTTGACCTTGGTCCAAACGGCGGCTTACTTTATTGCTTTGAGTTTCTCCTGAAAAACTTGGATTGGCTTGAGGAAGAAATCGGAGACTATTCCAACGAATACCTTATTTTCGACTGTCCAGGACAAATCGAACTTTATACTCACGTTCCGATAATTCCCGAAATTATTGGCTTTTTATCCCGCAATTTAGGGTTTAATCTTTGTGCAGCTTATCTCTTGGAAGCCCCGTTTGTCATAGACCGCGGCAAATACTTTTCTGGCGTACTTTCGGCAATGTCGGCTATGGTCCTGTTGGAGACGCCGCATATTAATATCCTATCTAAGGTGGATTTAGTACTGGACCAGATGCCTCGCCGGGAGCTTAAACGTTTTCTCAATCCCGATCCGCTATTATTAGCCGATGAGGTGAATGCGGCTAGCAATCCGAGGTTTTACGAGTTGAACCGGGCAATTGCAGGGTTGGTGGAAGAATTTGGAATGGTTCAGTTTTTGCCGTTAGAAGCGGAGAATTCGGACAGCGTTGCAGGGATTTTGAGTTATATTGATGATATTACACAGTGGTCGGAGGGGCAGGAGCCGAAACAGCCGAATGATGAAATAGAGTTTGAGGAGGAGTAAGTGAGGTGGAGTTCGAGTTGGGAAGAATTGGCAATGACTTTGATAAAACCAGGCAGCAATCGGCCGAAATTAAACGAGAAATAGCCAAATTCGATCAGATTACCGGGAATTATACTTAAATGGGTAAAACAAGTGAGAATTCAGTGCTGCACTACTACCATGCCACAAGTGTGCCTCAGGTAACGATACAAGTAACCATACCTTTATTGCCTGTTACGGCATACTAATACACATAATGGAACATCACGCAAACTTAATGATGCTAACCTTAGTAATTCAGCGCCACAGTTGTTTACAAGGTGCTTTTTCTGTGGAAAATTCAATTCAAATCAGGAAATGGCTGCGCCACAGCTAATAAACCTTGTTACTTAGTACCCCCTGTCAGTTTCCCCGTATACAATATAATCGTATAGAACATAATAATTTAACCTATTGGCTGGTTCTACGGCTGCCCCTCTTAGTTACCCCTCTTTCCACTTGAATTCAAAATTGTATCCTATCTGAAATTAGCCGAAATGGGTCGATCTTTTTTCAATTTGCTGACTATTTCCAATATATGTACTTCAATATAGCAGCCGACCTAGAAATTATGGAATTGGYAACGCAACCTTTTTTTTTATTTTTTTGACGTTGAACAACTTTCGGAATAGGATAAGGTTCAGCTCTTTCTCTGTTCGTTCTGTTCGGTTCTATTCTGCTCAATAGAAAGAATTCTCATTTTATTTCACAGACTACAGCATTCTTCCCGTCTTCTCCTATTCAAGATAAAAACCTATCGTACATTTATTGGCTTATTCACCCCTCACTTGTCCCTCATTTACCCCTTATAAAGTATCCAAGATATAAGTAGTCATTGTGTTTATATTGATGATCCCAAATATTCTCTATTCTTCAGTATATTTAGCTAGAATGGCATTCAACCGTTCTTCTTTCTCCAGATAGTTTCCGTTTCCGTTTCCGTTTCCATTTCCATTTCCGTTTCCTTTATCAAAGTCAACTTTATTTCTCTTTCCAGCACTCGTTTCATTCAACTCTCCGTTCCGTTTCATTCCGATTCCGACATTATCCATAGAATCTCTTTCTGCAACTAATACACCTGTAAACGATTCTAATGACTTCTGTCGTAGGCCTCTCGGCTTCTTAGGAACCTCTTGCATCGGCATCTCGGACAAGCTAACGCTTTTATTATGTGCATTGATTAAATATGGAAATTTATGCACAAATGAAACTTCAGGATCGGAATCCAGTGATGACAATGACATACTTGAGACACTAGCATCTTCAGAGGATAGTAAAGTTTCGGAATCGGAGGATTTCGCAGAGAAGACCTTGATTGAACCTTGAGCTTTATTATCACAAGTTCTCATATTACTACTAGTATTATTATTCTTGTTTCCGGTGTTGTCTATATCTTCTGCTTTCGGTCTCCGGGATCGTTTCATAGCTTTCCCCGCTTTCTTGCGTAAAAGTTTGTCTTGCTCATAATCTTCAATTAACATTGGAATCACTTGACAGTCTCCTTTCACTATTAAATCAAAACATCCTTCTAGTGGCTTGTCCCGCATATCCTCTTTATTGATCCAAATTACCCCACCATTATTAGCCCGGACAGCGGCGCTCAATTCTTTGACTAGTCGTCTAACTCCGGGTATTTTTAACGTGGTACCAACTACTACTAATCCATCGGGCTTAGATAGTAAATCATCTGCGGATACCCCGCCAATGATTTCTCCATCGGGATGAAATTCATTGTATAAGACAATCCTAGGCCGAAGGACACCGATTCCTTGGGATCTTTTCCCAGCTATTTGGCGAATTTCTTCCGTTTCTTCACATTGAGGACACACTGGGGGCCGAGATGCGTCCCGGAACAACTCGGGATCTAGTTTTGCATTCCATCGGCATTTTGTGCATGTCATATATTGAACAGTTCCGTGTAATTGGACCGTCTTGGGATATGTTACCGAGTTTCCTAACGGAACTTCTGTTTGTAGATGAGGAAGACGGGTTTCTAGACAGTCAATGTTTTGTGTATAAAGCCGAGCGAGTCGAGATTCCGATGCTACCTGATTCATAAATTTGTGAAACCGAGTTGGTGATGATTTTTCGCACAGAAAATATAAATCGTTGACCATAGAATGGAAATTTGAGGTTGATTGTTCCGAGGAGTAAACCGAAGAGTCAAACAGTTCCTTACCGGAAGTCTTCAACCCGAATCCGGCTTTCACGCTGCGGAATAAGCCGGAAGCAGATCGGAAGTCAGGAATTCCTGCTGAGACGGATATTCCCGCTCCAGTGATGAAAATAAGCCGTTTGGAATGAGATAACACGTGATTGAGAAACGAGAGATAATCGCGGTTTACTTTCGTAGTGTCGGAGAAAAGAACTTCGGAGGTGTATGTGTGTTCCGAGAGATGAGATAAATCAAACCGAGTGTTTTTCTCCGGTCGGTAAGAAAGCCTAGGTTTTCTTTTCGGTCGAGGTTTTCTAGCTTTAACCGGAGTTTTTGTATCTGGTTGAACCTCCCGAGATGCGTATGATTGTGATTGTGATTGTGATTGTGATTGTGATTGTGATTGTGATTGGGACAGATCCGAGAATTCGCAACCCCCGCTTTCTTGCGAAGAGTCAAATTGTGATTGAGTTTGTGAAAAAGGACAGCTGGAATCTTGTGATCCGATATCGGAGCTATTTTCAAATTGGGTCGGCTCGGCTATTAGCTCTGTCGAGCTGTCTGAATTAGCCAAATAGCCGAGATTTTGTTCCGATTCTTCTTTTTTGAGTAATTGACTATTTACTGTATCGGTTGACAGTATATTTGAATCCGAGCTTGGCTCAAATTTAGCTTCGGATTGATCTGATGCTGGTGCAGCTGTAGATGATCCGAAATTATTCATCGGAATGGGATTTGTGGTTGGGGTTACCGACATCGTTTCCGGTTTCATTATCTCATTCCAGGTTTCCTCACAGTATCTCATTGCTCCGGGGAATGAATTGTACCTAGTGAACGGTTCAGAAACAGAAGCCATTTGATCCGAATGGTTCCGGATTGCCGGGTTCTATGTTTCAGGTTCCGTTTGAGAACGGCTGAGTGAGAATACCGACAAGATTAGTGCAGCACAAAAAAATAAGATTTATGTGATAGATGAGAATGAAAAAGATGTGTTCCGAAACAGTTGGAAGTAACAACTCAGAAAAGTAGTATAGCAAACTCTGAGTAATACCGAAAACTTCGAAAGTTCAGTTGCCGTGTTTCAAACCAGCAGAAAGTAATCGATTGTTTCCGCTTGTTATGCCACTAGCAGCGTCCTTGAAATACAACTCTACTGATAGTCTTCTGATGTTTTCAATGTTTTCTGATTTTCTTCCAAGTTTTTTGTTCTTCATATAAACAACGTATCCGAAATTTGACAATCTCTGACTTTCTCACTTCCAATCTTTCTTTTCTTTTCCTATTTTCTCCTATCCTTAGCTATCCTACGCTGACCTACCGTTGCTCTAATTGCTTTCTGGCCAGATGATTACCGTTTTATCTAGTAAGCTTCCTCTACCAAAACTACCATACAAAAGTTTCCCCTTTAGTATCCTTTACAGCCTGTAAATTGACAATAAATAGCAACATTTAATCGTCCTTCCTGATAGGCAACAACTGAAAAGAATAACAAAGGAGAGAATGTGCGAAGAGGATGGAAATAACAAAAAGTTACAATGAGCCATGAAAGAAATGAAAGAGATACAAAGTCCGAATTGGGGTGTACGGAAAAGAAACATGTAGAGATTTCTGTATGAGATGTATGAGCAGAGAAGATGTGATAATGTACGGAGGGGGTGAGTCAAGAGAGAAATAGAGAGAAGGGAAGGAAAAGTGAGAAAAGGATATTTTAAATGATATGAAAACTGGAAATTTGTAAAAATGGAGGATTGGGTACTGAAAATGACAATATTTTAAGAAATATAATCTGAAAGAATGTATAAAATGGATATTTTGAGTGATTATTACTATAGATGAGGAATAATACTTGTGTGGAGAATAATCCCTTTGAAAACTTGGTTTGGAAGGGAATACAGGAGACTGGAAGATTTTCGCTTGATTTACTAGTGACAAAAGTCTAAACACGTCATTTTAAGAATTGCCTCAAGTTTATTGAAGGTGATTTAAAACATGAAATTAGTAGGAACAAGAGCTGGTTTATAGTGGACTTTCTTTGCAATCGGAATATTGCTAGGCTGCGAGCGTTTGTATGGGATTCCTTGAAAGGCGAAAAGCTATTAAATAAGGTTGGGGATTATTTGTTGTTTTCCTGATTAGGGTTCAACCGAACTTTTTTTACTACGTACATGAAAAGAGCTGCATGAATTAAGTATGAATTACGCATGTGAAATACATAACTTGTGCATGAGAGTTACATTGAAATCATTATTAAATATATACAACATGGTAATATAGATTCAGTGGTTACTATCAAATCTTGTTTTCCAAGACAAGCCTCATATTAATGTTACTAGTTGATTTAAAACTTTGGTTTTAGCTACATATAATATCGTCTGATCTGCTGTTTTCATATCATTATTCAATTCCCTGCTACTGCTAATACTCAACGTCTCATTTCAGATTTCCCAGAGTTGATATTGAGACCGATAGTTACATGCTCCAGAACAACTCTTCCACTGGATGAACGTTACATGTGCATGGACTGAAAAACACTAAATTTGTTGAAAGTTCGGTTAATTTAATTATTTATATTTCAATCCCCTTTCTTCAGTATTGTACATAATCAAAAAATATTAGCTTTTGTCATTTCTAATAGGTATTCACCTTCTGAACCTTACCACCTCTCATCCTCACTSCTACCCACGACTAAAATATTCACTACTAAACTTTCTACAAGTGTAATTTATGTACCACTTCTTAGGGGGAGAGTCTCAATACCAGTATTTTCGCGAGGAACAAAGAAAATTTCATTTCTGTGCACACTTTTTCCCATACAAACGGGAAAGCATCTTTCGGCATTCGGATGTTCTATCTGACATTCCACGCTTCAGATCGCCATAGAACGGAACCAGAATAAGAAATTGACCTTTTAGAATCGGAACTGCCAATTGATTGATCCGCAGAATATCTAATTCAGCTATTTCTCTTGCCGTTATTCTCAGCGCATCAGTTCACATAACGACCGAGCACAACGGTCACATACCTGTTTCTATTGCTCCACAATCCTATACGAGAATAACTACCACATTTCCATCTACATCATTTCATAATATATTTCCAAAATGGTCACCGTAAGCGAAGTTAAAGGCTCTTCTCAAAGAGAATCCAGAACAGCCACCCACACCCATATCAAAGGCCTCGGCCTAGATGAACGAGGAAACTCCAAAAAGGTCGATGGAGGCTTCGTCGGCCAAGAATTAGCCCGTGAAGCATGCGGGGTAATTGTCGACTTAATTAAAGCTAAGAGGCTTTCAGGAAAAGCAATTCTTTTAGCTGGAGGCCCCGGCACAGGTAAAACCGCTTTAGCATTGGCTGTGTCTCAAGAACTCGGACCAAAAGTCCCGTTTTGTCCCATTGTCGGATCGGAGATATTTTCCGCTGAAGTTAAGAAAACGGAAGCGCTAATGGAAAACTTCCGAAGAGCCATTGGGTTAAGAATCAAAGAAACTAAAGAAGTATATGAAGGTGAAGTTACCGAACTTACACCGGAGGAAACAGAAAACCCGTTAGGAGGTTACGGCAAGACCATTTCTCACGTGATCATTGGCTTAAAATCCTATAAAGGTACTAAACAGTTAAGATTGGACCCCAGTATCTACGAATCAATACAAAAAGAGCGCATTTCCGTCGGTGATGTGATTTATATTGAATCCAACACGGGAGCTGTGAAACGAGTCGGAAGATCCGACGCCTACGCAACCGAATTCGACTTGGAGGCCGAAGAATACGTTCCATTACCTAAAGGGGAAGTCCATAAAAAGAAAGAAATTGTGCAGGATGTCTCATTACACGATCTAGATGTGGCTAATGCTCAACCACAAGGAGGGCAAGATATCATGTCTATGATGGGCCAATTGATGAAGCCACGGAAGACGGAAATCACGGAAAAGCTTCGGCAAGAGGTAAATAAGGTAGTGCAGAAATACGTGGATCAGGGAGTTGCCGAGCTTATTCCTGGAGTTCTGTTTATAGACGAGGTTAATATGCTCGATATAGAATGTTTTACCTATTTAAATAGAGCTCTTGAATCCCAAATAAGCCCAATAGTGATTCTGGCCTCAAATAGAGGTTTAACCTTGGTTAGAGGAACCGATGATATCATTGCACCACATGGAGTTCCCCCAGATTTGATTGACCGTTTGCTCATAGTAAGAACGCTTCCTTATAACGAAGAGGAGATCCGAGCTATAATACAGCGAAGAATTAAGGTTGAGAAGTCGCAGTTCACAACTGTGGCTTTGGATAAACTGGCCAAAATTGGGGCTCAGACATCACTAAGATATGCGTTACAGTTGCTGGCACCTTCGGTTATTATGGCCAATGCTAATGCTCGGGAAGAAGTCACCGATGTTGATGTTGACGAATGTGAGGAGTTATTTTTGAGTTCGAGCCGAAGCATAAAGATTTTACAGCACGATTCTAAGTTTTTGTGAGGTTCTGATCGGCACATATTGCCGATGAGGTTTGGCCGAATAAAACCTTAAATTAAGGCCGGATTTAGCATGAGGGTAAAGCTTAATTTGGGCTATGGGTGAATGTGATTTGTGCTACAGTAGGTACCCCATCGTCTACTTTTGGTAATCTTATTTCCCAATTGTAAAGCGGTTACAGTAATTAAGGTTAATATTATCTTCAGGTTCCTCTAATTGAGGGTTTTGTCGCTTATACTTAAACCTAAACTAATGATATCGGGTCGAGCTTAGTCGAAATCCAACTCAAATCAACCCTACTTAAGCAATTCAGTCAATAATAAATCAAAACTCTAATTAACTCAAACTTTTCTCGCAATTAGTCTAAAAACCAGAAACCTTAGTTAAGACTCTCGAGCTTTTACTCACTTCTTAATAATAATCTCAAATCTGTGGCACTGCTGCGCCATCTCCTCTTTGATCGCTTCCTGCACTATATACTCTCTTGGGTTTATATTCAGTCCCAAGATTGTGGCCTCGGATAACTTGTCCTCCTATAGTTAAGGTTGGTTAGTCAGTAGTCAGTATTATAGTCATAGTTAATTAAAACATAATAACAACCTATCACGTAATCAGATGCGCCACAGTTCAGTAGAATGATTCACCGATTTACCGTATTTTGTACTTACTTCCAAACATATCTCGCTTATTTCCAGTAAGCAAAGTCACCCGATGTCCTAATTCTTTCAACTGCGCCTCAACCTCACTACTGAAACCTTCCTCAATAGCTATAACAGTGGCGTCTCCAGAAACTGGCCCGGCGGTTCCGGTGGCTCGGACTTCCGAGTTTTCCGAGAAAAGACAGATCCTTGGAGCGTCTAACGCGATTTGAGGATTCCAGCCGTATTTAACTATATTGAGGAATACTTGAACATGACCTTGAGGCTGCATGAAGCCACCCATTACACCGTAAGAGGCAAAAAGATTACCATTTTCGGTAATCATCGCGGGGATAATAGTCTAGAGAGTGGAATGTTAGCTAAAAGAGGAATATTATGGTTTAAATGGGTGATTTCGGCGAAAGAAATGGATTTAACGAGTTTCAAATGAGACCAGATAAGGTGAAACGAATCCAAAGTAGGATAAATATTCCCAATTGGGTTCAATTCTACCAAAACTCAAGTAAACTGAATATTCAAGTMGAGTCATTTTGTTCCTAATTGAGCACACTGTCACTTTTAAACCCGTAAGCTTTTACCCAAACCAACCCTAATTCCTCCATTTCCGCTTCTGTTTCCACTTCTGTTTCCACTTCTGTTTCCACTTCTATTTCCAGATCAAACTTTAACTTACTTGATACGGCCGCTTGCCGCCTTCTAAAGAGTTCGCTAAACCTTCCGTCAAGGCAAAATTATGCCCCCGATTATTCAACGCAAAGCCACACTCATCAGGGATAATTGCACTGCCAAACAACCCGAAAACGGAATTGATGAAAGAGCAAGCGTTACCGTCCGAGTCGGCAACAGTGAAATAACATGTATCGGATTTGTTGACCGGGCTTGGAATACCATAACTCAAATCGGAATTGGCCTGGTTAGGGTTGAACTTTGCCGCTTGGCTAGCTAAGTACCTTTCCGACAATAACTCCGATAAAGGAATCTCAGCAAAATCCATATCGCCGATATACCGGTCCGCATCACGGAAAGCTAACTTCAGCGCTTCCGTGATCACGTGAATATACTCGGCTGAATTATGCTTTATTGTTCCGAAATCTACAGTTCCAGTCTTCTCCAACTCCCGGATTATGCCCAGSGTTAACAAAGCCACTAAGCCTTGGCCGTTGGGCGGAATCTCCCAAATGTCTAAATTTCCGTACGTGAGTTTGATAGGGTCTACAAATGTAGAGGTATGGGATTTTAGGTCTTCCAGAGAAAGAAGACCCCCGTTTTCGGAGACGGCTTTAACAATGGCTTCGGCAGTTTTTCCCTCATAGAAACCGGCTTTACCCGCCTTAGCAATCCGTTTATAGACTTCGGCTAATTGGGGGAAAGCAATTATCTCTCCGGGATCCGGAGTCTTGGATTTATTAGTAAAAAACACGTTTCCGTTACGGACTTCTTTTAGTTTACTTTCCGCACGTGACCACTGCATTTATTGTTAGTGTGAGGATGAGGGTGAGGAATGAAGAATGTATTCCTCCTCTCGAACCAAAAATCCGTCATTCTTTCTGGAATAACTAAAGACATTACTTACTAATTCAGCACTAACGGCACTAATTGGAGCACCATTTTCAGCTAATTCAATCACTGGTCTAAATATAAGTTAATACACAATGAGAGAAGTTATAATAAACATAAGGAAGTAAGGAAAGTAGGAACTCAATAACTTTTGATTATTTGAACAAAGAAAACAATGTAAATGCTAATAGTTAGAATGTAGCATAAGCACAGCAGAAGTAAAGATGCATTCCAGTAGTGACTGTTTTCTAATAGCATAATATCATAAAGTATGCATAACCTGCTATTGTCATTCTCTATTGTAACACTTCTGCTTATTCAGCAATAGCTTTTAACAACTTTTCTATCATTTTCTTTTCTATTAGCACTGATTTTCAGATACTTGAATTTCGCCAACCTTCGGAAATTTTCATTTTCTAGGTTTTCGCTTCACTTTGCTGTCTAGCAACATTCCTACCAAAACATATACATACTCTAATATTTCACCAATTGTTAACTTGCCATTGCCCCATCTTTCAATCGCATCAATCCAACCTGCAACAGCTCCCGGGACACCAACAGCATGTCCACTATATAATGGCACAAAATTATCCTTAATCCCTTCTTCCCGAAGCTTTTTAATGCTCACTGCTTTAGCTGATCTTCCACAGCCATTGATACCTTGAACTGACTTATCTTCAGCAGAATAGAACAAAGCAAACATATCACCGCCGGGACCAGTCATATGAGGCTCCAAGAAGGCCAAACAAGCAGCAACAGCAACAGCAGCCATCTAGAAAGATGAAATAGGCTTTATTAGTAAATCTATGGTGAAAGGACAAAATGGCATTCTAAGAGCTAGGACACTCAAGTCAGAGATCAGAGAGGTTTAGGACATCTCGGATGCCCCGCAAAGCTCGGCAAGACCCCAATTCTGCCACATTTTACAAAATTTTATCAAAATCACACTTACAACCGAATTCCCGCCTTTCTCAAGCACTTTTAAACCTGCTGCTGTTGCCAATGGCTGTGTGGAGCATACCATGCCTTTAGTGGAATGAACCACCGATCTTCTTGACCCAAATCCACCGTTTTCCATTCTTTTTCTAGCGTTTAAAAGGTCAATTGGCTTCCCACGGGTTATTGTGTTTATTCAGTTGCTTGAAGTCTAATTTATTGTCCTTCAGCATATAATAAATAACTATTGATATGTTTGTTGTAGGCAAGGACAAGGGGATAAAATAACCACGAGATGAAATGAGAAAATGCGGTGGAAGTATGATGATATTTAGGAGAGAATTTCGGAGAAGATGAGTCACAATCATGAGTCACGTGATTTGAGATTATAAGGTTTCTTGGTAAAAATTATGAGTTTTGGCTGAGCAGTTGAGAGTGAAAATCAGTCGGCTATTTGAGTAGTACTTAAGAGTATGGAAAGTGTTTTATTTAAAACAAATGAGAGAGTGTGTGGAAAAGTCGATTGTTTGGTTGGTGGTATATAAGTAGTGGTTTCTGAGGTTTGAAGATAGTTTCCAATATTCATCAAATGATTACGTAATAATAATAGTAGAAATACTCCTGGGAATAAGGAAGGGGAAGACCTGAAGACTAAATTTATAAGAATCATAACTAATGATGAGGTAAACGTTAAATATATTGGAAGGAACGCTATAAAGGAAGACATGAAAAAGCTACAGTAAGCTGGAGAAAACTACCAGAAAACTTGAAAATAGGTAGATTTTGCTCTAATCTAAACATTTCAAGCTTCCTGACTTTCCCTTCCTGGTTTCAATCTACCGAATGTCACCAAAGACACCTCAGGTCTCCACATATCTTCCCCTTCCATCTGCCATACCAATCACTCACGACATCATCAAACTCCCTTCCTGCAGCCGTTAGAGCAAAACCAATAACTCAACTCAAATTTCTTACTCTTTTAACGAGTAACTGACATATTTTCACCTTGCAAAAATACTTAAATTACCAAAAACACTGCCATTCATTGAACCTATAAGGGACTAACTCMTTGTCCCATAACCCACTACTGGTTTCCCTTGCAAGCGTACCTTTCATATGGCCAGAACACCCCCTAGTAGTAAAACCACAACACGTCAAATAGACAAACAGCCCATCGGTCAACTGCCACACATACAAACGGGCTACAACCCATCGGAACATCCGAACGGAACCAATTGTATGTTTCAGCGGCTACTAATCCATCATTTGTATTAAGCGGATACTTTCGAAGATTCAAATCTGTCCGTTTACCTTGCCGAAAATGTCGTTTACTAAATCATTACTTGATTTTCAAGTTGGTACGTATTGTAAGCCAAATGTGTAATGCCAGGAGCTATTAGCGGGAAGAATATCGGAGTTTGTTGATTCAACTAATTCAGATCATAATCTGAATTGGCCTGAACCGTCTCAAAGGTCCCAGAAGGACTTTCTAAAGGCCCCGAAAGGCCTCGAAAGGAGTTGGAAATATCGGATCTATCATCTACTAATACTAACCTTATTTTTCCTTCACTAGCGGCTATCGAGCGGATGCTCAACCTCAACAAATCGGCCCCTTCGGACCAGAAATCGGAAGAATCGTCAGATCCAGTATGGAAAGTCCTTGTGTTCGATCAACAGGGCAGAGACATCATTTCTTCCGTTTTACGGGTCAACGATTTGTTCAAATGCGGAATTACCATGCATATGATGCTCAACTCGGAGCGGTTCCACATTCCAGACGTCCCAGCTGTGTACTTCATTTCTCCGACTTCCGAAAACCTGAAACAAATCTCCCACGACTTGGCTTCAAGCTTATACGATTCTGCCTATATAAACTTCACCTCTTCCATCGCAAGACCTTTATTAGAGGAATTTGCCAGCCAGAATACTATCACAGCTCAATTTATCAAGCAAGTATATGATCAGTATCTTAGCTTTGTTGTTACGGAACCAAATATCTTCTCATTAGAACTGCCAAATACTTATTCATTATTGGGGAACCCCAAAGTTCAAGAAGAAGATATTGAAAAGCAAGTGGAAAAGATTGTGAATGGMTTGTTCTGTGTAGTGGTGACTATGGATCAGATGCCTATTATCCGATGTCCTCGAGGAAATGCAGCAGAGCTTGTAGCACAAAAATTAGACCAGCGGCTAAGAGATCACCTGGCCAATACACGAGGTCGGTTCAATTCGGSGGGGGCTAATCCGGCAGCTTCCGGAACGGGAACTTCTTCTAGTTTACAGCGACCTGTTTTGATTATTCTAGACCGAATTATTGATTTGTCATCTATGTTTTCTCATTCTTGGACTTATCAATGTATGATCAACGACGTGTTGAGAATGGAGCGGAACAGAATTTCCGTTGTCATGGAAGAAACCGGAACTGGAAGCGGAATCAACAAAACTACCAAGACTTACGATTTGGAACCCCACGATTTCTTCTGGGCCAAAAATGCTAATAAACCATTCCCAGAAGTAGCAGAAGACATTGATTTGGAACTCGAAAAGTATAAAACAGAAGCCAAACAGCTAACGCAAAGCACAGGAATCTCCAGTATGAACGATCTTTCTTCATTGGATCCATCTTCAAACGCTCATAATTTAAAATTAGCAATTACCGCTTTACCAGAGTTAACAGCAAGGAAAGCTACCATAGATATGCATATGAACATTGCTACAGCTTTGCTTAAGGGTATCAATGATCGTGGATTAGATATATTCTTTGAGTTAGAAGAATCGTTCACCAAGCAAACAAAGAAAGCTATTTTAGATGCGGTTAACAATACGAAATATCAACCAGAGGATAAAGTAAGAATGTTCTTAATCTTCTATATAACTACAGAAAATATACCAGCCGGCGATCTGCAAGAATATGAAAAAGCTCTAGAAGCCCAAGGCTGTGATATGAGCCCTGTTAAGTATATAAAGAAGGTTAAAGAGGTAACCAAGCTTACTRTCTTAAGTAGCAATTCTGATAGAAATAATCCTTCTCAATCAACATCAACCGGTGGAGATTTATTTAAAGGATTTTCTGGATTATCAAGCAAATTAACATCTGGATTGAAAGATGGAAGATTAACTGAAGGATTCTCTTCTTTGATTAGTGGAGTTAAGAATCTACTGCCAGCTAGAAAAGATTTGCCTATAACCCAAGTGGTTGAGTCAGTGATGGACCCTAATGTTTCATCTGGATCATCTACAGAAGATTATCTCTATTTTGATCCTAAAGCCACTCGAGGGTCTCATACGAGATCAGTCAGAAAGCAGTCACATGACGATGCAATTGTATTCCTGGTAGGAGGTGGTAACTATTTAGAATATGGTAATTTACAGGAATGGGCATCAAAAGGTCCTAATGGACCTCACGGTAGAAGAGTTGTTTATGGTAGTACATCTATATGTACAGCCCATGATTTTGTTCAAGAGTGTGCAGTGTTAGGCCAAAGTTGAGTTATATAATCAACAATGTATATAGGAAGAAGCTTCTATATAAGAGTTTTAATTACAAGTTGAATAAAATGATACTTTTGATGTTTAATGTAAATAATAGCCAGGAAGAGCAGAAACAGAAAGAGCATAGCACATGATATCCTGAGGGTATTCGGGAGACTTTTAAAATTATTGAGGGGGTATACGTGTGATAGATAAAATGATAAAAAGGACCGACTTATTCAGTCGTTGTTCCTTTGAAGATTAAAAGCATAGTGGTGAAAAATGATGACTAAGAATCGAGATTTGAATTACTTCTGTGCATAAGAAATTGAAGTGTTAGTGATTGGAAACAACCATTCATAAGTGGTTTAATATGTATTACTAACAGAAGAAGATAAATGGGGTTTTAATCGAGAAATAAAGTTTAAATGGAAATAAGGTTTTATGCACTTCGCTAAAGAATGCATTAATGTACATAAATGTGACGAGCTTTAGCAACGTGATAGCTGTAAGTGAATGAAGAAAATAGGTAATTGAAGGAGAAATTGATTTAGTAAAAACTCAGAGCAAGTACTCAGCTTAGAGAGGAATTAATTCGGAAAAAAAATAAAAATTTTCTCGAAATGTCTCAATAATCTTTATATATCGATTAATTGTTAAATAGCTTTGATTTAACTTCCAGCATTAGACGATAGTTTGCATTAAACTTGCATATTACATTATGAACCTTAAACTGTGATAAGCGCTATGCATGATATGTCATATTGAGAGATTTTCTATTTGCAATGTGATATTGAAACCAACTGTGCTATTTTAGATATTTGTATTATAAATATCAAGAAATGAGCATGGTTTTCAACAATTTATAGACATTGAAATTTTTCAAAGTTAGGAATATTGTTTTTAGTTGATGGAGTTTTTAGTGTGAGCAATTTTTTGAACTTAACCAAATTGGCTAATGATTCTCCCAATCTAATAAACCTTATTTTATTTGCAATGAGAGTTAAACTATGGTCTTTTTTGACCAGTCACTGTGCAAGTAACATAATTGATGAAAAAGCTAGAAATCTCTAACAAAATAACTGTATAATTAAAGAGTCATTTAATTCACTTTACGAAATATTCAAAAAACAACATTTCTCACTCTTCAGCCCATTACAGCTCACCAGTTAATCCCTTTTCGCATTACATCACATCTCACTCTATCTGAAAATTTAAAGTTTACGACAATCTTATGCACAGCCCTGCATTAACCGTAGCCATGCATATAACCGTCTGAGCTTATCTCAGTAATTATTCATCTTGTCTTTTCATTCCTTTCTCATCCTTTCTTATCCTCTTTCTCTTTCTTTCTTTTTTTATTCACACGAAATAGAAATATTTGGCCGAGAAAAGGAGAAAGACTGATTTTTCTGTTTTAATTGGATTTATATGGTGCTTTCTTGGTTTGCTATTGCTAAAGACCAATCATAACTGTTTCACTACCACTATTAGTACCTACTCTATTATAAGCTACACTTCAGCTACACTATACCTAGCCACATTGTACACTCACTACACTACGCTGTTTGACAAATTGAACAACAACTACTACAGAATATAACATAACCCTTCCAACTGAAATTTGATTTTCCATTCTATTTTGATACAAGCTTTCAAGTAACCCAATTCCCCACATCAGGGCAATTCCTCCAATTTAGCAAATGACCCAATCTATGATATAACATATACTATTCTTGTCTAAGAGTTCTATGATCTCAGAGTACAACTTTCCCTTCAAGCTTCAGCAACTATACAAACACAAGCAGTACTATCAACAATCACAAACAGATCAATGATGAACAAGACACAGGCACCAAACAGCAGAGACACGAACTCCACTATTGGTATTAGCCTGCCATCACCAATAACTAATCCTGGAGAAAGTTCTACTGATAGTCCTATTACCGTCACTGGAAACAGCAGTCACAGATCCAGTGAGTCAAGTGAAAAACCACCTGAAACCCAAACGAAGAAACGGAGTGGATCCGTTTTGCGAACTGCTGTGTACCAGAGATCTCGGTTCGGGTGTCTGACATGTCGGAAACGGAAGAAGAGATGCTCGGAATCCAAACCGAAATGTGAAGACTGTACCCGGTTGAATCTAAGATGCGAATGGCCGGAGCCTGGTACCGAGCGACGGAATAAAAAGAAAAGATTGAACTCCGATATAGCGAATTTACCAAATTTCCCTCTTGGAGCGTGGAATTATCCTTGGAATGTCCCGTGGAATGTATCAATGCTTCCGAATGGCCTTACGACAGGCGTTACCAACGGCTTTTCGAACGCACAGTCTATCCCGGGCTTCCATCAGTTCATTGCAAACTATCACAATCATCATCAACAACACAGCCAGCATCAAAATTATCCCATTTACAACGGAAGCCCTATGAAACCTTTCCCTGGTTTACATCAACAACACAACATTTTGAACATCAATTCTAACTCGAATACAAATGAYAATATTCCCTTTGGCCCCAATCTTCCTTCGTTTGAGCTCCCAAGTAGGAGTGGTACTGGCTCTCCTGACAACAGCAATGCCCTTTCACGATCATCCACTATGTCAGCAATGATGCCAATGTTTATGCCTTTAATGTCTTCCCAAGGTTACATGTATCAAATGGCCAATGGAATTAGTGCACAGGCTCCAATTACTGAATATCCAATTCATAGAAGCGGCAGCAACTATCAGAGAAGGAATCATTTTACGCCTAACAATATGAGGAGATCGGTATCGGAACAGGGCATAAGAACCGGTTTTGATATTATGGAGGAGATGAAAAATTTACCAGTGGATAACAACGTAATACCAGAGATTTTAGGGACTTCGGAACCATTGGCACAGGCGAGGGAACTCGAATCAACAAGCTCGGATGGTAATGCAGGAAATCTACTAAATGGGGAATCTCTAGCCGAAGCTTTAGTCGACCAATCGGGTGAAATTGACTTTGGAATCTCATCCCCCTCCACAGTTTCCCTGTTTGATTTTTCCACACCCACTTCCACCTCCACCGGTACTAACATTGATACTACCGTTACAAACTCTGGTACTACGTTAGACGCATCATCGGCACCCATCAGTATTGATAATAATAACAAATCTCTAGCTTTGTTTGATCAAGTTCAAGATCTTAATAAGCTTATATCTATTATATTCAACGGCCATAACGTATTTAACCCCGAGAGAGAGGGTTTTCAATCAGGCTGGAATTGGAATTTGTTCCAGAACCGTGAGGTTCCTGAGCTTTTGGGTAGTGAACATGATGACAGTAATACTAGCAATAATATAAATAATCCTGCCAATGGTAGACGTAAATTTCAATTGGCATATTACAATTCTTCTACTAGCACGAGCAAATTTGGTACTGGCAGCAAATTCAACGTTTTGCGATTCATTGAACATCTCAAATGCAAAGTTATCCTTTCTAAACAACAGCAAGACCTGTCATTCACTCAATTAAAACTGTTTCAAGACGTTGAAGTAACCAACGAGGTGAGCTATTTGCTCTCTTATTATAAAGATAAACTTGTATGGGATTTCTGCGTTATTCCTAAAGGAACAGGCACGAATCAATTCATTGATATGGGGTTCCGATTTGCAGCTCATGATCCTTCGGCTTTATATGCGTTAATAGCATGTTCAGCTTACTGGGCAGATTTACCTGAACGAGGAGATTTCTACTACCAAAAGGCTCTGAAACTAGCTTCGAGCGATTCTGATGCAATTCGCAATAGCAAGAGCAATGGYACAAGTTTTGGTGACAATGATAATGATGGTCCTGATGATGAAGGTTTCAATGGCAATGACAATACAGGTAGTCATAGAAATAGTAGCGCAAATTCTAGTGATCAGCTTCTCCTTTCAGGGAAACAGCTAAATGTGCCAAGATTGCTAACATATCTTATGCTGGCAGTATCACATCTACTCAATGGAACTATCTCTGGTTGGTATACTCTTATGACAGAGGCTGCTAATGCAATTAATAAATCATGCTCATTTTATAATGGTGAATTGAAACAGTTGATGAAAAATGTTCCAGGTTTGCAATGGTTGATCCGATTATTCATTTATCTTGAATTAACGTCCAATGCTTTACCAAGTGGATTATTGCTATCGAATGGGCTCTACTCCGAATGTATGGATTATAACCAAATAGAGGAAGTTAATGAATCCAATGCTATTGATTCTGATCCTTTCATTGGCTTCTGTATGCCATTGTTTTCAATATTTGCTGAAGTATGTGAAGAAGCGAAAATGGTGTCGACACTTTCTTCTAGCCATGAATTAGATAAAGAATCATTCATTGATATTGAAAGCGTAAGACAAAGGTTTAGAAAAGGAATGGATTTTCCTGAGAATAACGGAAATTGTAATCCAGATGACAACGACTCGTCAGTTTCCTCCAGAAATACATTTGATCAAACGTTCCAAACCGACGATACATTTGATGAACTGGAGCTTAGCAATAATAATTATGTTTCTATGCAAATGCCAACGACAAGGACAAGAGACCCAGCTAATATCACAAACACGAATACTATATCACCATTTGCCGATAAAAACAATCATTATAAAATTGGAAGCGAAATCGATTCAACCATTCAGAAGGCAAATGAACTGCAAATGAGGGTCAAGCAGTGTTTACCAGCGCAAGGATTATATCATCATAATCAAGAGCAGATAGAAATCCAAGTTTCGTTTTTCAGAGTGTTTCAACTAACTATTTTGCTCTATATCAAAACCACGATTCTCAAATTACCACCAATCTCTTTAGAAGTTTTTCAACTGGTTAACGAGATGCTTCCTAGTATAGATTTCTTATTGAACACAGATGTTGAAGCATCGTTAGTGTTTCCTTTGTTTATGGCAGGAATGTGTGCAGTTCCTAAGCTTCGACAAGGTATTTTAGATAGAATGATGGATCTAAATACCAGATTCTATGCTAAGAATATTCCTGCTAGTATGAACATGCTGCTAGAAGCTTGGGAGTTGAATCCTCAAGGCACTCAGTATATTGATTGGTATCAACTTGGTAGAGAGAAGAATTTGATCTTTTCAATTGGTTAGAAATAAAATGAAAGGAAAAGGTAGATGATGGGTGCACGAATAGATATGAATAGGTATGAATTAGATAGCAATTAAACAGGTAGCTGTATGACAGGCAGAAGCATAATAAAGTAGCATTATCACTTTTTATTTATAATTGGTTTTTAAGTCAATAGAAATGCTTGGCTCCTCTACTTTAAAGTGAAAAATGAATCATTTTAGTCCAAGTAGAAGCTTCTATTAAAAACTCTCAATTATTAGATAGGAAGTTCAACGCATCAGTCTGTTTTCAAGCCAATGAAGTAACCAAAGGTTATAGGCTCACGCACAACCTTGCTGACTAGTTGGATACCTTAGTGCAAACTATATACTAAAATGCTCAATATCATTTATTTCAATTACCAAGGAAATACATCTCTTGTCCTTTTCTTGTTCTTTTCTTGTCCTTTTTTCCTCCAAATCAACTCAGTTGTATAGTCTATATACATCAATCAATTAACAACAACCCTGWTAATGATAATGATAATTGTCCCATTTCCCATAACTTTTGCTCTATAAGCTTACATCATCATTTAATGATAAGGATTAAGTTAAGATGTTTCAGCTAAAGTTTGATAACCATTCCTAAAACAGCATCTTCTTATCACTAACTAAAACCAATCAGAAGGTGATAAAAG
This sequence comes from Sporopachydermia quercuum, assembly GCA_001599295.1. Taxonomy (NCBI): domain Eukaryota; kingdom Fungi; phylum Ascomycota; class Sporopachydermiomycetes; order Sporopachydermiales; family Sporopachydermiaceae; genus Sporopachydermia; species Sporopachydermia quercuum. The sequence continues at coordinate 50,138 of BCGN01000007.1, forward strand.
GTAAGCAACCAAGCAAGTTACTAGAAACCAGATGATCCAGTGTGAGATGTGGGGAACTGAATGATGAGTAGGGTTCATAAAAACAGAAGCTTTAGAGGAGAAAAAGTGGAGAATAGTCTTCAGGATATGTGGAAGGTGTATTCCAGGTGTATTCTGTCGTTTGTTGATGAACGTGAGAGTTGACATTGATAGTAAGTAGTGAGGTTTTGTTTGATGACAAGGCAGCAGAAGTCAGATGATGCCTAGATTGTGCAATCAAGGTTCGAAGATTGCAATCGTTCTAAATGTTTGAACTAGAAGGAGAGAAAGAGCTCTTTCTACAAATATTGGCGTGGTTTGAGAGCAGCATCAAGAGATTTTATTAATACTTTCATCTCCATGTACTTAGCCATTGAAATTACAACATGGGAATCACCTTTTGAGCTGGTTTGCTCACTGAACAACTATACAATCCTATCACTATCAATCAGTAATATATCGAATAACAGCTTTATATTATATATTCCTTGAATTTATGTTTATAAATTATATATTAATAGAAACAAACCGTTCTTGAACTGCTTCCAATATATTCTTTTTAATGTGTTTTCACTAATCTCCATTTGCATCATTTTGTACCAATGTTAAATTTGTGGTAGTAGTGCGTGCACTTTAATTCCTTCTGTGCAGCCTCTACCTATTTATTTATCAGGATACTTTTAGATTTATTGAGCTCTACTCTTCAGTTTCTACTTCCTTTCACTTTTCTTTCCGCTTTGTGATCTTTTCTTAATGCTTTTTTCTGTATTAGATATAGTAATAAGTTTATTTTTGGTTTTATTTATTCAAGAAACATTAATTCGGTAGTCTTTCGTCTTTTTCTTACATTCAGGTTGAGCATCTATACTTCCTTGTTCAATCTGATTCAATAAAGCGAATCAGGCTCTAAGTAAGTTATTTTCAGTTTGTGCTCAATTCCTACTGTCAACGACCACAAATACTTGCCTGTTGTTTGAACTTGCTTATGCACAATAAACTAACAAGAAATTAACTTCTATAGAATGGTCGAATTCAATATCAAGCCAGACTCAGCGCTTATCGAAGAGTACTCAGCTACCTCGTTACCAGATGAGCCAACATCCGTATATGAATATGATGAAGTACCAGAAAACAAATCATGGGCATCTGCATTGCCAATTAAACAAGGGCTGTATGATCCTTCGTTTGAAAGAGATGCTTGCGGTGTAGGCTTTGCTTGTAGTATCGAAGGAATCAAATCCCATAAGATTGTTTCTGATGCAAAATACTTACTATGTAATATGACCCATCGTGGAGCTGTCGGAGCTGATGCGAGAGATGGTGATGGTGCTGGTGTTATGACATCTATTCCTCATAAGTTTATCGTTAAAGAATTTGCTCTTGTACACCAACGTGAAGTACCTCCGCTAGGGCAATATGCTGTTGGTAACCTGTTTTTCAAAAATGATGCTGATGTTTTAGAAGAGTCTGTTAGAACCTTTGAAGGAATAGCTCAGGGGTTAGGATTGAAAGTTCTTGGCTGGAGAGAAGTTCCTCATGACAGTTCAATTTTGGGTCCCGCTGCATTATCAAGAGAACCTAAGATTCTTCAACCAATGGTTGTCCTTGTTGACGCTTATGGATCAGGAACCAAACCAGAGTGTACAGATGATGAAGAGTTTGAGAAAAAATATGGCAAACTGTTTGAAAGACAACTGTATATCCTGAGAAAACAAGCAACTCATACCATAGGATTACATAATTGGTTTTATATTTGTTCCTTGTCAAACAAAAATATTGTGTATAAAGGTCAACTAGTACCTGTGCAAGTGTACAATTACTATTTTGATTTGATGAACGTTGATTATGAAGCACATTTTGCATTAGTCCACTCAAGGTTCTCTACCAACACGTTTCCTTCCTGGGATAGAGCACAACCTTTAAGATGGGCTGCCCATAATGGTGAAATCAACACTCTCAGAGGCAATAAGAACTGGATGAGAGCTCGTGAAGGTGTAATGGCCTCTAAGTTATTTGATGATGAGATAGATAAATTGTACCCTATTATTGAAGAAGGTGGTTCTGATTCAGCCGCTTTTGATAATGTGTTGGAATTATTGGTCATTAATGGAGTACTTTCAATGCCTGAAGCTGTCATGCTAATGGTCCCAGAAGCATGGCAGAATAACGGTCTAATGGATCATAAAAAGAGAGCTTTCTATGAATGGGCGGCTTGTTTAATGGAACCTTGGGATGGTCCTGCGTTATTTACGTTTGCTGATGGTAGATTCTGCGGCGCTAATCTTGATAGAAATGGCTTGAGACCTTGTAGATATTATGTGACTGATGACGGTAGAATGATCTGTGGGTCGGAAGTTGGTGTAATGCATATAGAACCAGAGAAAATTATCTCTAAAGGAAGATTAAGACCAGGAAGAATGTTACTAGTTGATACTAAAGAAGGGATCATTGTGGATGATCGTGAATTAAAAATAAATGTTGCTTCAAGATTTGATTTCAAATCATGGGTGATTGGTAATCTAATTACTATGGATGATTTGCTTGGTAAATTAAGTGCCCGTGGTATGGAAGATAGTTTAACTACTACCGGATCGGAGCTTGCTACTAGTGCATACCCTTTACAGAAAGATCCTTATCTTCTTGCTTTCGGTTACACATTTGAACAAGTGCTCTTGTTGTTGGCACCAATGGCTCAGGATGGTAAAGAACCATTGGGATCAATGGGTAATGACTCACCTTTAGCTTGTTTAGCAGAAACTCCTAGACTGACATACGAATACTTTAGACAACTGTTTGCCCAAGTAACTAATCCCCCTATTGATCCTATCCGGGAGGCTGTGGTTATGTCATTAGAATGCTATGTTGGACCTCAAGGGAATTTGCTTGAAATGAAACCAAGTCAATGTAACAGATTGCTTTTACAATCTCCAATATTATCAACTAAACAGCTGGATGCTATCAAGCAGATGAGTATTGCTTATCCTAAATGGACAGTTAAAACGCTCGATATTACATTTGAAAAGAGTGAAGGTCTTGCTGGTTACTATAATGCCATTGAAAGATTGTGCGATGAAACATCAACTGCTATTGAAGAAAACCATTCCGTTTTGGTTCTTTCTGATAGGAATATTGGACCAACTCGTGTTGCTGTTTCTGCCCTAATTGCTTGTGGTGCTGTACATCATCATTTAGTGCGACAGAAACAAAGATCAAAAGTAGCACTGATTGTTGAAACAGGCGAAGCTAGAGAAGTCCATCATATGTGTGTTTTACTTGGATATGGTGCAGATGGCATCAATCCTTATCTTGTGTTACAAGCATTAAACAAAATGAATAAAGAAAAGTTGTTCAAAGCTGATCTTGATGAAGAAACTATTTTCAACAACTATAAACATGCCCTTGATGGTGGCATTCTTAAAGTTATGTCGAAGATGGGTATTTCAACATTAGCATCCTATAAGGGAGCACAGATTTTTGAAGCACTGGGTATTGACACTTCAGTTGTTGATCGTTGCTTTGCAGGCACAGCTTCGCGTATCAAAGGTATCGCTTTTGAAAACATTGCTCAAGATGCTTTCACCCTACACGAAAGGGGATTCCCATCAAGAGAAGTGAAGATTCCAGTTCAATTACCAGAATCTGGTGAGTACCATTGGCGTGACGGTGCTGATGTACACATCAATGAACCAGCAGCCATTGCGAACATTCAAGATGCAGTCAGGAATAAAAATGAAAAGGCGTATGAAGCTTATTCTAGAAAGGAATTCGAAGCAATCAAGAATTGTACACTTCGTGGCATGCTGGAATTTGATTTCGAAAACTCAACCCCAGTTCCCATTGACCAAGTTGAACCATGGACAGAAATCGTTCGTAGATTTGTCACTGGAGCTATGTCTTATGGTTCTATTTCCATGGAGGCCCATTCCACTTTGGCAGTGGCAATGAATAGATTGGGTGGTAAGTCGAATACTGGTGAAGGCGGTGAAGACCCTGAAAGATCTTTTGTCCATAAGAATGGTGATACTATGAGATCAGCTATAAAACAAGTGGCTTCAGGAAGATTTGGCGTTACCTCCCATTATTTATCAGATGCAGATGAATTACAGATTAAAATGGCCCAGGGTGCTAAACCTGGTGAAGGTGGTGAATTACCAGGTCATAAAGTGTCTCAACAGATTGGTAAAACTAGACATTCTACACCAGGTGTTGGTTTAATATCTCCACCTCCTCATCATGATATTTATTCTATTGAAGACTTGAAACAATTGATTTATGATCTGAAATGTTCTAATCCTAGGGCGAGAGTTTCTGTTAAACTTGTTTCTGAAGTTGGGGTTGGTATTATTGCCTCTGGTGTAGCTAAAGCCAAAGCAGATCATATTCTGATCTCTGGCCATGACGGTGGTACTGGTGCTTCAAGATGGACAGGCATTAAGTATGCTGGTTTGCCATGGGAGTTAGGATTAGCAGAGACCCATCAAACATTAGTATTGAACGATTTAAGAGGTAGAGTTATAGTTCAAACTGATGGTCAGATCAAAACAGGTCGAGACATTGCTATTGCCTGTTTGCTAGGTGCAGAAGAATGGGGATTTGCAACTGCTCCTTTAATTACTATGGGTTGTATTATGATGAGGAAATGTCATTTGAATACTTGTCCTGTTGGTATTGCTACTCAAGATCCTTCCTTGAGAAAGAAATTCGAAGGTACTCCTGAACATGTTATCAACTTCTTCTATTATCTTGCCAATGAATTGAGAACATACATGGCAAAACTTGGATTTCGTACAATTGACGAAATGGTTGGCAGAGCAGAGAAATTAAAGGTTAGAGAAGACGGCTTAAATCCTAAAACAGTTAATATTGACCTAACACCAATTCTAACGCCAGCTCATAGACTGAGACCTGGTGTTGCAACCAGAAATGTAAAGAAACAAGATCATCGATTACACGTTAGATTAGATAATAAGCTCATTGATGAATCAGAGCTAACATTGGATAAGGGCTTACCTGTTACTATTGATGCTGATATCATCAACACTGATAGGGCCTTAGGCTCTACCCTTTCTTACAGAGTGTCTAAAAAATTTGGGGAGACAGGTTTACCTCCAGATACTATTCACGTCAATGTCAAAGGATCAGCAGGTCAATCATTTGGTGCCTATCTTGCTCCAGGCATCACCCTTGAACTTGAAGGTGATTCTAATGACTACGTTGGTAAAGGTTTGTCAGGTGGTAGATTAATTATCTATCCGCCTAAAGGATCTGTGTTCAAAGCCGAGGAAAATATCCTTATTGGTAATACATGTTTGTACGGGGCAACATCTGGTAAGGCCTATTTCCGTGGTATTTCCGCTGAAAGATTTGCAGTAAGAAATTCTGGAGCTACCGCAGTTGTCGAAGGTTGTGGTGATCATGGCTGTGAGTACATGACAGGTGGTAGAGTAATTGTTCTAGGATCTACTGGTAGAAATTTCGCTGCTGGTATGTCTGGTGGAATTGCGTATGTTCTTGACATGGGGCAAGATTTTGTTGATAACGTTAATCCTGAAACAGTGGAATTGAGCGGTATCACGGATGCCACTGAAATTGCCTTTGTTAGAGGTTTGATTGAAGAACATAAACATCATACAGGATCAGARGTTGCAGAAAGAATCTTGAATGATTTCCATAGATTCTTACCAAGATTTGTCAAAGTTCTACCATTGGATTACAAGAGAGTTTTGGAGGAAGAGGCTGCCAAACTCGAAGCTGCCAAGAAGAGTGAAATCAACTCTTTCTTACTTTCAATTAAAGAAGACCCCGAAGCTGATATCACGAATGGTGAAATCAAAGGAAGAAAAACACCTTTGCCTTTGAACCAAGCAGATGGTGTATTCAAACGTTCAGGCTCAATCACTGCGTTAAAGCAACTTGAACAAGACGCTATTAGGAACTTTGACCATAAACACTCTCCTACTGCTTTGGAACCAGTAGTCCAAGATATGGAAGATACTATTCTCGATATCAACGCTGAGAAAAAGAATAGTGAAACTGTTAACTTGAAACTTGATAAATTAAAAGGGTTCATGAAATATTCGAGAAGAAATGAGAAGTATCGTGACACATTGACAAGAGTTCGTGATTGGGGTGAACTATCTAACAGATTAACGAAAGAAGAGTTGACTTATCAAACGGCAAGGTGTATGGATTGTGGTGTTCCTTTCTGTACATCTGATACTGGTTGTCCTATATCCAATATCATTCCCAAATGGAATGAATTGGTTTTTAAGGACCGTTGGTATGATGCTTTACAAAGACTTTTAATGACCAATAACTTTCCTGAGTTCACAGGAAGAGTCTGTCCTGCTCCTTGTGAAGGTGCTTGCGTATTGGGCATCAATGAATCTCCAGTCGGTATTAAAAGTGTTGAAGCAGCCATTATAGACCGTGGTTGGGAAATGGGTTGGATCAAACCAAATCCTCCGACCGTTAGAACTGGAAAGAAAATAGCCATTATTGGTTCAGGTCCAGCAGGTTTGGCATGTGCAGATCAACTGAATAAGGCAGGACATTTGGTAACCATTTATGAAAGATCGGATCGACCGGGAGGATTGTTAATGTATGGTATTCCTAACATGAAGCTTGATAAACGTGTTGTCAGTAGAAGAATTGATTTAATGAAGGAAGAAGGAGTTGAAATCATTTGCAATACTACAATTGGTGAAGACATTTCCGTTGAAGAACTCAAGGAACAATATAGTATTGTTGTTTATGCCGTTGGAAGTACAATTGCTCGTGATTTGAAGATCCCTGGTAGAGAATTTAAGAACATTATGTTTGCAATGGAATTGTTGAAATGGAATACTAAATCACTATTGAATGGTGATCTAACAGAAGTTGGTGATCTTCTCAAAGGTAAAAACGTTATTGTTATTGGTGGTGGTGATACTGGTAATGATTGTTTAGGTACATCTGTTCGTCATGGAGCTAAATCAGTATTGAATTTCGAACTGTTACCAAAACCTCCTACTAGAAGAGCCAAAGATAATCCATGGCCTCAATGGCCCCGTATCTTCAGAGTCGATTATGGACATACCGAAGTGAAAACACATTATGGACGTGATCCAAGAGAATACTGTATCTTATCGAAGGAATTTACGGGCGATGAGGATGGAAACTTGACTGGTATTAAAACAGTGAGAGTTGAATGGAAAAGATCTGGTGGTGGAGCATGGCAAATGGCTGAAGTACCAGGATCAGAAGAATTTTTCCCTGCTGAGGTTGTTCTATTATCAATGGGTTTTGTTGGCCCTGAAGCTCAAAATTTGGAATGTTCAAGAGATAAACGTGGTAATATTCATACGGAAAAGCCTACAAGTTATAAAATAGCTGGAAGTGATAATTTGTTTGCTTGCGGTGATTGTAGAAGAGGACAATCATTGATTGTTTGGGGTATCCAAGAAGGTCGTCAATGTGCCAGAGAAATTGATTTCTATCTCGAAGGAACAAGTAAATTACCTGGCAATGGAAGYATGGAAGTACGGGATTTCAAATTACTAGAAGAATTCATTGCTAAAGAAACAAAATAAGTGTAAGTGCCGAACCTAGTGCTGACAATTCACTCCTTAAAGAACTGTATTGTATTGGGTTGGATTGGGTATCAACTTGTTATATTTGGTGTGATTTGTCTAATTATTTTTTTCTATAACGTTGGTTTTTGTTAATTTTTGAATGTATTTAAATCATTTATTGTGAAGAGATGACTGCTGTAGATCTATTAGTGCTATTCTAATACAGTTAGTAATAGGGAAAAGAGTAAATGAAGTGCTCCAATTTTATTGTTATCAACTGCTATACCAATTATTATTTGCATGTCGACAACGGAATGGTTCAGAAGTTGGCAAAGTTCGTTGCTTATCATTTATTTCCCAATTGGGAGATATACTAACAGGATTAATACGTGGAGTGATCAAGGAATTAATATCTTCTCCGGTTTCTTGTATTTCATTCTTTTCCTAATTTTCCCGGAGCAAAAAACATGTAACCATTTAATATTTAATAAGTGAATTGTCATTGTTCGAGTCCGGGTTATTTCCAAGAATTCAGCCAACTCCAAAGTGTTTGATCTGATTATCCTTTGACTCATTAGGTATCAGGTGATTAGAGTATTTGGTTTCTAGGAAAGAAGAATCTTTAATTCAAGTAGCGGCACTTGAAAGACTTTAGTAAACAACCTGCCATTGAATACGGACAGACAAACCTCAAATAAGGAACCCATATATAGCGTACTTCTGCAAATACATATATTCTCTCTGTTATAACAGAATCACTTTTACGTTCAGATTCTTGATTACTAAACGAATATTCTGGTGGAAACAAGCTATTTTTTGTAACATATCATATGATCCTTATCTATTGCTACTTGAATCCCTASCAAAAATAGCGGAAATAATACAAAAAATATACTTTGGCTTTTGTGCCACTTTCGGTAATAGTTACTTCAAAAGCATCTTGCAGTCATCGGAGCCTTATTCTCACTTAATGCTACCCTTGAAGACATCCTATTCTCCGCGGTAATCAATAAGAAAGGGCGACTTTCGGAAGAACAAAATAGAATAGTCATTTTTTTCTTTTTTGCTCTCTTAGTAGTGAACAACATAAATATCTGTTTATTTTTTTTTTGTCACTCACTAGTCTTGCTCTTTTGTATATGCCAAATGAGTCTATTATTCACTCAAACTCATATCCCAAGKAAACTCAAAATTTAACTAATTTTAGTGGGTTTTCATTTCACTCTGCATAAACCCTAACCTTAATCCTCTATTTTCCCATCTTCTCATGCATCCTTCTCTCTACTTACTAACAGTAATTAATTCAATCAATAACCTTTTTTCTAGCCTATGGATCTATTATAAAACATAATCTATAAGATTCTGTAAAAGTTCATACTATTGTCTCTCATCCAAAGCTCAAAACCCGTCATTTCCCTCCAAAATTGTGTCATACAGGTACGCTCATATAGTTAAAATTACATATAATTACATTTACTGCAATATACTGAAATCATGCAGGAGCCCAAGTTCCGGAATATTTCACATTCCGATAAGGTAAACCTTTCTTATTATGATATCAAAGCAACTCTTCCTTATGAAAATAAAGCGATATTTGCGCATGATTGATTTTCTGATTCTTTGCTTATTTGGTCAAGCCGAATTGCTGGACCAAAGTCTTCTTCATTGTTTGAAAGATTTAACAAGAAAGTTTAGTTGATATACGGTGTGGCTTATCAGAAAACCCATAGTGAGACTATCGGTAAGACTATCAAATTACATCGATAACGATTTTTGTATGGTAGAATACGGATTATAACTGATTATAATAGCTGTATTATCCTAGTAACTGCTAGACCGCCAAAATCGAATACTGATCTTCGAATAATTCTCTAAACTTACAACATATCATCTACACTGCCTACATTATTTGGAGGACGTTAGATTAGTTCCTTTTTGCATCTTCATTCTTTCATTTATTCTCATCCACTCTTAAACTACCAATTTCCATCAATATGACTTCGTTACACTCAAACTCGACTCAATTCTCACTCATGGAATTGCCAAGAGAGTTGCAGTCGCTGGTTATTGAAGAATCAGACTCCAAAACACTCACATCTCTACTTCAATCATGTAAAAGCTTAAGATCGTTATCGTTATCGGAAATTCAATCACGATTAGCAAGAATAGCCAGTCTGGACATCTCGCCTTTGTCGATATCCCCAAATCCACTTAATGACTATAATGTCATTTCCAGTGCAGCAATAGGAAATAGTGAAATGGCTATAAAGCCTCATTCGAGAATCATGATTTCAACCTATGCACCTTCAGATCGTGACTCCAAAGTATCGATCTACGAAACGGTATACTTATCATCACCCCCAGACTCCATTCTGAGTACTCCCAGTGAAACTCCTGTGAATTCAAAGCCTACTTCTTTCACGAATCTAAGAGAACTGTTGACTCGATCTTCTGTCCCCTTTAGTGATGGAGACATGGAGGATGAGAATAAGTTTAATAGGTTCCCAGAGGCTTCCAATGGATCTGGTTTCATCTCCACCATTCAATATGGCTTGGGGAGCCATATCAGAAATGACTGTGAAGTTTCTATGTATTCAGCTTTCGCTATTGGCACATGCTTCAAGTCTCTGCCTGCTAGCTATACCTCGGCTCCATCGTATGCGGAGTTTGCAAGACCATTAGGTGAGGATGCCCCTGAAAACGAGTATATGGCGACTGTTGTAATGAATGACTTCACATCTTTCTCCCAGGTTATTCTCCGGGTTTGGTTTGCCATTGGCTCGTTAGGCGAAGTGCCTGTGCGCGAGCATGAATCAAGTGCGATGAGCGATACCGCTCGAAGGAACCTCAGAAACGGGGCTGGAAAGCCCAGTTTAAAGCTGTTTGAAACGTCACACAGGATTTATCGTAAATGGGCTGACGATGGTAAAGAACACACAGTTTATGGCCCTGGTGGTGAATGTATCGTAAGGTATCAAGTGTTTCAAGGAGAAGAGTTACCAAGGATGGGACCGTATGATGAGAAGTCGCACAAGTACCATGTGAAGGTGAAGCTTTTGGAGATAAATAATGTGTTTTTATTGAGACGAATAGAGCAATGCATACCAGATGCTTTATATCTCAGAAGGTAGACAGAAAAATAGGCAAATAGGAAGCAATTTAGGTAATGATTTTATATAATGGTTTGGGATTGGTAATTGGCAGGATATCAAGAAAATAGTGGTCTATTTGATAGCTAGTTCAATGTTCAAGCTGAATTCAATAGATTTTTGTTAGCTGATACTTTAGTTTACTTTTCTCCCGGATGAGTAGTAAGTAGAAGCTCGTATGGTAGTAATGCTATGAACTAATAGCATGAACTAATAGCATTATTTAATTTACTAGTAATACTACTCAAGAAAGATACTGAAGGGTTTATCTGCTTAATATCTTGCAGAACTTATTGTCGAACCTCTCGCAGAGTGCTCAGGATCGGGGTGATGTTAATTGTACAAGTAACCCTGCTATCCAAAGATTCTATAAATAATCACATGAAATTTCTTAATTGTTCTACAATTACACTGGCATTTATTTCCTACATTTCTAGTATTTCTATTCGTATACTTAAATCAACTTGCTTGTTATTCACGGTATAATTATCTGGAAAGCGAGGAAAAGAAATTGTTGTTAAATGTTTATATGCTGAATGAAGATGGAATACTCATCTACCTATATTAGCTGATATTTCTAATGGATATGATCATCTATAAGCAGGAACATCAGCTGGAAGATTCAGCATGATCAGATCAATTAATTCTATTATTCTTTACGCTTTGTAATGATGATTCACCTCAAATGATCCGTTACATACACACGTAATAGTATCAGGTAGCCACCAGAGAGAGTATTACTCCTCTGAAACATATTATTCCCATAATATGTAGATATTTATAATATTACAATTATACTTCGTTGATCTTCTGCTGTTGATCACAGGCAAACGACAGAATTGTAGGTATCGCCATAAATAGAAGACTATCTGCCTTCAGTTTAATATGACATCTTTTCATGATTCAGCTTAGTCACTGAAAACTGTTGATTAGATGCTTTGCTCCTTATCCCAGAACAAACATACACCAAAATTGTGGTTAATTCTGCGTATCACGTATATATAAATCCATCTTTATAGRAAGTAAGAATATCCGATCTGGCCTCTTTATATTGGCCATACGATATGTATTTCTGCCGGTAATAATGCATTAACTTGATTCAATCTACCAGCACAAGAATTAATACAGACCTAACTCCAACAATCATTGATCAGCAAGCAATCTTTCGTATTCGGAAAGCAGATAGTAGTAAAACGTCAAACTGCGAAATGTGGATTGCGAACGCCCTTTGTACTAAGAAAGTTTCTCCCTATGAGGCCACCTAACTATCACTACTGAAGCTCTTTGGACATTGCTATATGCTTTTGATTCTTACAGTATTCTAAGCATTTAATATGGAACGTCAAGGCACATTCAATAATAATAAATAGGATTCTAATAGTAATTAATAACATTGAACAGGGTCTTCAACATAATTAATAAAGATCATGCTGAATCAGAACAAACTCTTTTCAAACTCGATCTACTTGTAAAGTTGCTGAGGATCCTTTTCAAGTACGCGGAAGCAGGTAATTAGCTGATCTTGCCTTCCTTTTAGCTCCTGCAAACTGCAATTTTTTCAATTCACAGATTTATTAATAAATAGTAAAGAGTCGCTAGCTCCAGAAAACAAATCCAATCCTTTGCTCTGCATATTCCTTGTGATCACAATTCCCTCCTATAAATGAAGCAACGTTTCATAATAACAATTCACTTACCTCCTGTTTTATCTCCTACTCTACTTTCATGCTATGTCACACTATGTTATGTTATTATACGTTGTTCCTACACCTCCTTCTATCATACTATATTATGTTCTTCCTCGTCATACTTTCTTCTTCCGTAACCTTCCATTTGCATACTCAATGACCTGAGAGTTCCCTTCCTTGGAAACGAAAAACTTCTTCAGCTTGGCATTGTTCCATACTACAACACCTAGCTCAGTTGCATATCTGCTCAACGACGCATATTCTTCATAATCTCGGAAATCTGTATACAAATAACCTTCATTTGTCCTGATTCTATCCATTTCCAACTGCCATAATCTGATTTGATCTACAACAGTTGGAGGAAGAACAGTTCCTAAACCTTTTGATTCTGCTATCTTCAACATCTGAGGATGAGCATGAGTTGTCAAGTAGAGAATGATCTGTTCAGCAGTAATTCCATTGTATAAGGCTCTGCGGACTGATTCTCTTGTCAATTGGCCCATAATCATATTAGCAAAACGGGCTTTCAAATGGGTAAATAGATGAATCACTGCTATTTGCAAGGGAGAAGAAGTATAAGCGTAAAGTTTAAAATTTGTCTCGATAATAACAAAACCTGTATCATTAGCAGCAAACTCATTAGAAGTTTCATCTGGGGCTCCATTGGCTGTTCCTCTAGCAGGTCCACTCACCGCTACATTCCCATTGGTGTTAGTAGCATGATCTATTGCTGATGATGGCAGTCTTAAAGCAACACCATCAGATGTCAGAGTAGTAGCCAACCTGGTAGGATAGAATCTTCTTGATGATGATTTCCTTTGGTATACAAGACCATAGTCTCTTAGATCATCAAGCATATTCACTTGGGTCTCTGAAAGTACTGACAAGGAATAGTCTCGTCCAAGTTCAAGAGACCCTAACATAAAGATGAAATTGAGCACATCAACAGGGTCCATATTTAGAGATTCGGCCATTCGCAGATATTGCAATAGTAAAGTCCAAATCTGAGTATTAATATCTTGCAATAAGAACTGAAATCCCTTGTTAGTAATCCTCATATTATCAGTATCGTTTCCTTCCATCAAACCACCATGCTTAAGTAAGCTGAGGACACCTCCATTAGGGACATCAGTATCAGGGGTGCCAACCATGAAATGGAGGATATTCTCCCATCTATTTCTAGCATGTTCGTCTAGGAATGGAATATCTACTTTATTTTTATCTTCTGTGGTGCATGGAACTCCAAACGCATTATTACTAGCACTAGAAAAAGAAACTATTAGTGAACGAGAAAGAACTAAGGGTGTGAGAGTCCAAATGATAGTACATAGTAAGACTGTTTCCATTAGTACACATACCCTCCAGTTAAAGCGCTTCGTAATTTCCTTCGAAACGTCTTATTTAATGTAATCACCATTCCGTTATGTTCCTCTTTGATAATATGCAAGCCTTTCAGTTTGTTCATAGCTTCTATTTGATATTTTCGAGCATATGGCTTGACCCATTGGTTCAAATCTCTTGCATGGATTGGAACATCGTTAAAAATCATTGACATAATGAAAAATTTAGCCAATCGAGGCAAAAGTCGAAAAAAGGCTAAACATGTTGCTGGCTATCGTGAAATAAGAATTGTTAGTTGAAAGATACGGCAAATATGCTGGAAAAAGTACTAGTAGGATGATGATGACTACTTACTGACTGATACAGCCTGGTCTGGATAGGTTCAGGGAGGCCTTCCAGATAATCATAAATGGTTTGTTTGAATTCGTAAGTAGTGGACATCTCTTTTTTTTTTGGCAGGATTCGAAGTTGGAGATAAGATGTTGACGGCAGCTTTTCAGCTGTGTATTCTGACTCTAATTACCAATGATTTGTAGGAGATTTTTCGTTCAAAGAGCGCTTAAAGAGAACGTCTGTAGTGAACGGTATATGAATGTGTGAACGTGAACTCAAGGTGAATGTAATTTGGATGCGAAATCGTCTACGTTGGTCATACCAATGGGGTTTTTCTTCAATTGCAATGATTTGATACAGGAAGTAGTTGTAGAATTGCAACAACAGTCCTTAGTATGCCGTTCTGTTCAGCTGTATGTAATCAACTTTTGCTTCGAAAAAGAAGTATCAACGATTTAGAGCTCCTCATATAAAGATTTCTATGCAAGGCTAAGGAACAGGTGAACTGCCATGATTCAGGACGTTTACTTGACCAACAATTTTGCCTTCTGGCTTATGGGACTTCCCTTTCAATTGTACATTTGGATAATAAACACAAAAGAAGGAAGGAATGAAAAGATAGTTGTTAGGTTGAGAATTCGGAGATGATTGGAGGAATAGTTTCCGAAAAAAACAACGGAGATTATGAGATATATGTTTGCGTTGTATTTTTGAAAATTACAAGTGGAACATGGAGAATAGTGATATTTTCATAACTGTTATGGAGTACTAATTTGTTTGTTGATAGCTAGTAATCTTTGAGATGTCATAGGTACAATTTCTCGTTATAATAGTTGTCGGGTGTAGTAAAGATATGATTGCAAGCCTGTACGAAAGTTTAGTCATGTGACTTGCAGTTTACTTCTTATTTTTATGCACGTTCATGGAGTTTGTAGAACTTTAAACCGCCTAATTTGTCAGTAGATAAAGTGAAGTCGAACAGTTATATGAAGTTTCGGAGAATTGAAAGCTTCCATTCAATTGTCTTTATATGTAACAAACAATGTAATTAGCTGTCCTTTTCTTTCCTACAGTTTGGCACTTCTCCCTATTTTTTACTTGTAGAGAATAAATATCTAATACTTCATTGCATATGCAGATGAAATCTCTCTCTGTTCTGGTTCAACTACGTACATGTGTATGAATAACATGCATATTCATGCATATTGGTAGCAACTCTACCCTCAACCCTCATATTCGATTCAAAAAACAATTTAGAACCATATAAATCACCTATAAATCAAATATATATAATGTGTAATGCTCCACCATCTATTAAACTACTTCAGGTTATATACAATAGGTTTCTCACACTATACTGAATGCATACCAACATCTATCCTATACATACATTGCTCAATTAACAATCTTCATCACGCGAGAAAAAACTTGTTCAATACTTAAAGAACTCACATTTTCAAACGCTTTATCAAAATCACTGATCTTCAGCATGTCATGTTGAGCTTCCATAATCTCATCATCATCTTCTGTAAATGATTTTTCGTTTTGATCAGGGAGGATTGCACTATCAACTAAAGTTTTCAACTCATTTGACGAAGCAACACTATCACCATAGGAAACCAAACCAACAGCTAATAGGCCAAATCTGCATTCAAAATCAATGAAACATAATCCTCTAGAACTATAGCTTAACCATGATAGACCAACATGATGTGAATAAATACGCTTTGGAGCGAGTGATTCAGGAGTGAAGACAAAAACGAATGCTTTGACTGACATGTTTTTGCCATAATAGTTAACGGCAATAGCAAATTCGTGCAGTTCACTATTCACCGTCAAAAGAGATTGTGAATTGGTACTGGTGTTTAAACCAATAGACCAGTTGGGTTTCATTGTAGTTAGATCCAATACAACCAGTCTTGTTTTAGATAGAACGATCAAATAATTAGACAACAATTCGACGCTTCGTATTCTGCTAGTCACATAGGAAGGAACCTGCCATAAAACACATTTAAGCTTACTATCATGAACCGAGATAGTAGACCCAAACGATTTGACAATAGTTGATTGATCATTAGACCAAGTCAGGGAGCCAGCTGACGATGTGCTTTTGATTGATTCTGAAGCTCTACGTAGAACCCATGAAGAAGAATGGTCGGAATATTCCCAGTATCTTAATGCTGATGATGAATCCAACGTTAAAAAGCCAAGAGTGTTGTTTCCCGACGGAATAAGACTAAGAACTGCGTTATCACCATGAGGAGCTATGACTTTGGTCACAAGAATCCAAGGTGACGTTGCAATATTGCTTGCGCTGGATCTACTGCTCGGTAAATACTTCCAGAACTTCAAATTGTATTGTTTATCTTGAGAAGAGAAGAGTTTATCAACTGATTGGCTTGGGGTTTCGTCAACGGTCACCAGCCATTCTCCATTTCGTGAGAATGCGAGATGTAAGACTTTAGGGTCCTGTAGTTGTCTTTCTGATAATACTTTGCCTGTTTGTAAAATAGGAGCAACTGTATGGATATATGCTTGTTCATTAGTTGCTATGTTGAATACTTGTAGGTACGAGCCAAACGGAACATAGAGATGGATATTATTGGGATGGAGTAAAGCYTTGCTGGTGTAATCAACTGAGCATAGAATATCGCTTTCACTCACGTCGGTCTTCTTCTTATTCTTCTTCTTCACGTCTTTCACGAGGTTCAATGTTGATTTATTGAAAGCTGCTTTGATACCAGTAATGTTCAGTCTTGATACCAAATCAATAGCAGACAAGACAATGATTTCCGAGCAAGTGTTTTCAGGATTCACAACTGTGACTGAATAATACTCACCAAACAAATCAATATGGATATCAGAAATTTCACCGGGTAATCGAGGAAGAAACTGTGTTTTATCTGTATCCAGTTGCCAGAACACCAACACCCGTTCTTTACCACCAGAAAGCAGGTAATTACTATCAATTGAAAACTGTAATGCATCCACACCAGAAATGTGCCATTTCAATGTCCTTGYAGTTGCGGCTCCAGAAGAAACAGCATACAATAATTCAATTGACCCGTTTTCATTGCCAATAGCTACGACTCCGAAATTTGACACTGCAATTGATGTCACATTCTTTTGTCTTGGTATGTAAACGGTTTGCGGATGAAATGTTTTATTCTCGTTTTCTGAAGCATTGAAATCAATATAATGGATTTCTAACGAATGGTTCTTTACTGATCCTGTGACAATGACAGCTTTTGTTAGATCATGCGATTGGGCATAACATTGAAATTTGGTTGAGCATGAGAAAACAGGGGATGAATTCCATTCGTATGAATCAGACTCGGAACTGTCTAACTTATGAACCACCAGAGAATTCACTTTCTTCTTCATCGCATCTGCAGTTAGTAACAATAGCTTTGTATTTGTTCCAGATTCGGTACCGTTTGATAATGAAGCTTTTATATCTTGCTGACTTATCTTATCATCGGCAAAACCAAGAACCGAATGTACAGCAACCCCTAAATTGAATTCCAGTTTCACTGATTTCCCTCTATTTACTAAGTCTTTATCCTTCCAGTTCACTATGGAAACTTTACCATTGTTATAAATAACCCATATTAGATCATCGTTCAACGGATCAATCAACAGTCTCACAACCCCATTACCATCCAACGGAATAGATCTAATTCTTTGCCGCGTCAATAGAAAATACACTTTCAATTCATATGGAAACAGTACAATGAAATTCTTGTTATCGTTACTGAATATAGGACCAATATTGCTTGGCCTTCCACCAACAAGTGATGATACACGAAGAGGGAAAGCTGCTCCAGTACCAGCTTTCTTCTCGTTGTTGTTAGAACTGTTGTGGTTGCTGCTGTTGATGCTGCTGCCGTTGCTTTGCACCATTGTGTTCTCTTGTTGTGTATGTAGTTGGTAATAGTACCTTACTGTGTTTCGACTGACCAATCTACTATATACTAAATCCCGCTAGAGTATGATAATGTGATAGTAGATAGATGATTAACAGCCTATTGTACTCCAAAATGCAAACCTATGGCTTATAATTGATTTAATAATCATTAATCTATGTTTCTAATGTACTAAACAATCACCACTAGCTGCCATCATTCGAAGCAAATAGAAAATACAACTATAGCAACGAATAAAAACCATTCCTCTATTTATCAGACCGTATGTTCATTGCAATATAATGCAATTATCGATCATTTTCTATACTTTTAGCAAAACACCGTACAAATAAAAAAATTTTATTATGGGAAGAAAATGAAAAATCTCAAGCCGGGTAACTCTAAAGTTAGATTGTCAAATTTATTATCACCATACCAAATTGAAGGCTAGAAGAAGTTTATACGATAGGATGATAGAGATAGCAACGCAGTTGCAGTTGTAGTAGTTGTTGGTTATATATTATATCTAAAGAAGGTAACTAAACTGGGAAAACGGTTATAGGAGTTAGAGGAGGAATAGGGAAAGCATATAAAGCTAGGTCAGGGAAGCGGAATCATATCGCATCACTATCACCTCACAATAACAAGATATCAAAATGATTATTCCTGTTAGATGTTTTTCATGCGGAAAGGTATGTTTTGACATGACGATAATGTATATTTTAGTAAGAATAAGAATGCTAGACTGGGAATATTGATAAAAGTTGAGACTCTAACAGTGGAATGGGTTAGGTTGTTGGTGACAAATGGGAACAATACCTTCAACTGTTAGCAGAAGATATGCAAGAAGGTGAAGCATTAGACAAGTTGAAGCTGAAGCGATACTGCTGCAGAAGAATGGTGGTAAGTAAAAGATGACATCTATGATAATACTTGGTTTATTGATGCTATTGGAATGCTTTCTCATGATTTGTTACTTTCATATTCTAACAAAGCGCCTACAGTTGACTCATGTTGATTTGATTGAGAAGTTCTTGAGATATAATCCTTTAGAAAAGAAGGACTACAACTAAACAAGACAATTCAAACTACTATCCAAAATCTGCTAACTGTCAGCATTCAAGTATTTGGTGGTTCATGAAAAGAATTGTTTGTATTATAGTTTATATATGTTGATATAATAAAATATCGAAAATACTCTGCCAGTTTTTCGTGTTAGATGCCTGTGCGTCCGCTTCACCGATTTCCAACTCAGAAGAGAGTAAATCCAACCCGAGCCTTGGTCTGACTCATTATTCAAATTTGACCTTATGCCAATATCAATTATTATCCACTGGTTCTTCTTCTATTGCCAACTTATTCATCAAACTATAGTTCTCTCATTATCATGAAAATCCTTTCGCACTAACCGGAAATGATTACTTCCCATATTCAATTATTATCTCCGTAATGTACCCACATCTTGTGCCACCCCATCTTTTTTAAACGATGTCTATTGTTTTGCTATAATCAAAACTGTACTCTTATTATTGTCCTGATTTTTTTATAATCAACGTATATGATATAATATCATAAAGTCATACTATTGACAGCATTTTTATATTAGAACTCTCTTTTTCATGCTATACATTTGACAGCGGCTACTCTCTATTGTTATTGTCACAACAAGTATCAACAACCCCTCCGCTTTTACCACAAATCTCTTAAGGAGACTCTGATCTTTATTAGCATCACAAACGTTTTCGTTTGGTGTTTGTACTAATATGACTAAAATATCCCTCACGAGCTCGAAAGAGCTAATCACAAACTCATCTAGAAGATTACAAACATTCAAAAGTTCACGCTTCTTTTCAAATACCACCAGAGCTCGGACAAGTCCTCCATCATCATTTGCTCAATACGCTCAGAACAATCCGAGATCAGGTGTTTTCTTTGTATCCAGTAGAAGACCTATTCTCACGTCAGCGACCAAAGCCCTACATGGAGATCTTTCTCAGGCTTATTATCAAGGAGCAAGAACTTTCTCATTCTCATCCATTCCTAAGATTCTTGCCAAGAGTGCACGTCTTCCGACAGCCATTGGATCTGTTATAGTTGGAGGTGCAAGTTACGTATCATATAAAGTCAATGAAGCCGCCAGCTATACACAAAGTAGAATAGATGAAGTGAAAGGTTGGATGAATGGTGCATTGGACACAGCAAGTGATTTGTTCGGATCTCTAAGTTTTGGTGACTCGCAAGATGAATCCAATTCTGGTTCATCAGCAGAAAATGAAAAACATGAAAAACAAGGCCGTAACGATAAAGATCCTGATGATGATGGCTTAGAAGAGGCAGCAGCWGCTGCTGCTGCGATTGCAGTAGGTGTCGCAGTCTCAGAGGATAGCGAGAGTAAAAAGCAGAGCTCTAAGGACGATGATACAAGCATGCTTCATTTGACTAAACAAATGATAGAAATACGAAACATTTTGTCTCAAATAGATCAAGCTGATACGCTACAGCTACCATCTATTGTTGTCATTGGTTCTCAGTCATCTGGCAAATCATCTGTGCTTGAAGCCGTTGTTGGACATGAATTTCTYCCTAAAGGATCGAATATGGTGACTAGAAGACCTATTGAATTGACACTAGTAAATACTCCAAACTCTGCTGCCGAGTATGGCGAGTTTCCTTCATTGAAGATGGGTAAAATAACAGATTTYCAACAAATACAAAAGATTCTCGTGGACTTGAATCTATCAGTTCCCGCTTCAGAGTGCATTTCTGATGACCCAATTCAACTCAATATCTACTCACCATTAGTACCCGATTTAACTCTGATAGATTTGCCTGGATATATTCAAGTAGAATCTTCTGATCAGCCTCCAGAACTAAAGCAAAGGATTTCAGACGTTTGCAATAAGTATATCCAAGCTCCAAACGTCATATTGGCAATATCAGCTGCAGATGTCGATTTGGCGAATTCAAGTTCTTTACGTGCTAGCAGAATTGTCGATCCTAATGGTGAAAGAACAATAGGCGTAATTACCAAAATGGATTTAGTGGATCCTACAAGATCTCATGAGATTCTGCAGAATAAGAACTATCCACTCTCCATGGGATATGTTGGTGTTATCTCTAAAGCACCCTCTGGAGGTTTGTTCCGAAGATCCAACAGTTTATCTGCTCTAGTCTCACAAAATGAAGATCAATTTTTCAATAGAAATCATGAGTTTTATAACGATTGTGAAGTTGGAACTCGATCATTGAAGAAGAAACTTATGAAGGTCCTAGAGAGGTCAATGGCAAGTAGTTTACAACCCACTGCAGAATCTATCCGTCAAGAACTGGAAGAAACAAGCTACTCATTTAAAGTTGAATTTAATGATAGATCATTGACTGCCGAATCATACCTTGCTGGATCAGTTGATGCATTCAAATTAGCATTCAAAAACTTATCTCAGAACTTTGGCCGGAACGAAGTTCGTTCGTTATTGAGAGCTGAATTAGATCAAAAGGTTCTTGACCTATTGGCTCAACGATATTGGAACAAACCATTGAAGTTGGATATATCGCCTAACATGAGCATCACTCAGAATGAAATCAAAACAATCGATCCACCACTGTCAGACTTACCTAGCTGCCCACCTGATGATATTTATTGGCATAGGAAACTTGATGCTGCTTCTTCAAGTCTAACTAAACTTGGTATAGGAAGAGTATCTACTACGCTGGTTATAAACTCACTGCTATCGGAGATGGATCGATTAGTGATGAATACAACCTTCAAGAACCATCATTTTGCTCATGAAATGATCAAAGATGCTACAGTCTCCGTATTAAACTCAAGATTCTACTCAACGGCTGATCAAGTTGAAAATTGTATTAAGCCTTACAAGTATGAAATTGAGGTTGAAAACAGAGAATGGAATCAATCAAGAGATCATTCCATCAAACTTATCAAGGAGGAATTGAAACAATGCGAAGATGCATTCCAAGCACTGAAGAAATCAATCGGGGGAAGGAAACTAAATCAAGTTGTTAATTACATTGATGCTGTTCGTACGTCTACAGAGTCTGGTGCTCCTAAAGCATTGCCAGAACCACCAGAAGGAACCGAGGCTTACGGTTTTAGTGGAAATTTGATCAACAGAGGTAAAGAGGCCGTATTTCTCCGAGACAGAGCTAGTATTTTAAGAATGCGAATGATGGCATTGAAATCCAAGCAGTGTAAATCGAAGGAAAACAAGTATTATTGTCCTGAGATCTTTTTGGATGTCGTAGCTGATAAGCTGACACATACAGCTGTTTTGTTCCTAAATGTGGAACTATTATCAGATTTTTATTACAACTTTCCCAGAGAATTGGATGAAAAATTGAGTAAATTAACCAAAGAGCAAATTGAAGCTTTTGCCAAAGAGGATCCCAAGATCAAGAGACATATTGAACTACAGCAAAGAAAGGAACTATTGGAATTGGCGATGGATAAGATTGAAGATGTGATCACATTACAAAAATCAAGAGTCTCCAGAGAACCTAAGTGGTAATAAATGTGCATAATTTCCTTTCTTTCCTCAACAAAAGAGTGCAATAAGGCTAGTTTGATGAGTATGGCCTCAAAATGGTTGATTTGGGTTTATTTCTTGCAATTCTTAATATAAGCATTACTGAATTCTTGCATTACTGGTTTGCTTATTTGCATGGGCTTTATAGCAATAATTAATCTAATATACTTTCAATTTGAGGGAAAGGCACCAAAGAGCCTTTCTTTATTTGTTAGTCTAATAACTGTATGAAAAAACTTATCGGTATGAAAACCCTTAGTGCCTCCTTGATTCTCTACTATACATTGCTGTTTGTGCCATCAGCCAACCAGTATTCATATGTCAATAAACCTGTTTGTATAATAAACCAAATTATTCTCCACCTTTACGAACCAAAGAATTATATCAAGTATGTCAAATACAAATCAAACTGTTTGGCAAATGGTCCCGAGCTGAAGGATCTGATCTTTGTCAAACCAGCCATAAATGCCAAAAATAACAACCCCATTGCTCCATACAATTTTCCATTGTTTTCCTTCTTTATTTGTCGGAACTTGGCTAATCCTGAGATAATATGATACGAACCACCAGCACAGAGGCCTATGAATTTAAGCCAAGCTAGAACAGAATAGTTTTTCAAAGCATGTGAAACGTATGATAGAGATACAAATGCTGACGTACCATCTACCAGTAATGGGACTAATCGTGCAACATATATATGAATGGTCAGAAAGAATAATAAAGTATACCCAGAAAATGCCAGTGGGGTTAATCCGAATTTCCGATAAACGAAAGCCGTTCTGCTTCCTAGGCCTAATAAAGATGTGATACCTCCTAACCCAGTAGCATCTTTATCAAGTGGTGGCTCATCATCGGACTTCAAAGTTCCATACTCTTTGATGCTGCCGTATAACTTTCTTCTTCTGTATTGTCTTATAAGCCTTAGAATCACTCCAGACAGCACATGAGTACCAATTGCTGTGTATATTAAATACGGCTCAACACTTGGTGATTGGTACACTGTTCTGAAGAATTGCATTGTCTGATTGCCCACACTTTCTGAAACCAAAGGAGCAATAGCTACAGAAGCCGTGTGGACAGAGAAAAACGATAGAAATCCATAGGCGGATGTTTTCTGGGCAAGTCGCAATCCTGGAATGTATGTTGATGCTCTGAATAAGGGATTTGGCTTTGGAGGTTCTTTGAAGTCTGGAATCTTTTTCAGCTCTTCGATACTTTCAACTGGTAATGGCGGTAGTTCTGTCAGTTCAATCGAGTCTAATCGCTTATGCTTATGTTGATGAGAGCCATGGTGACTCTGACTACGACTATGATGATGGATATGTGATTGCTTATCAGACATTGTGATATAGATAAACGTGAGAAAATAAGGGTTTGCAAGAAACAGTTGTGGTTCTTGGATTGAGTAGTAACGACGAACCTTTGGTATGAGAACCTATGGAATTACCACAAGCTTTTCTTCGTCAGGTTGYCATTCTTATGTGAATCAGATTGAGTATTTTATTCAACATTTATCATCATTATTTACGCCATCAATACATTCTGTCTTTTCCACCTATGATCCAATAATGATCACTCAAATGGTAAGCGATGAGCAGGGGGCATACACAAGAGCAGAGAACTCTATGATAATGCGTGAGATAGTAATTGGGCAATGAAATATGAGATATAGACTTGAAATGATTACTGTAAATGAAGAAAAAAAGAGTGATCTACAGAATGTAGTTTTAGGAGATTCATGCAGTATAATATTGATTGCCATTAATGATTTGACTAAACATAAATTCAGAATCTAATGTTCGAATAATTCTATTGGATACCTGTTTACTTTTTGGACAGTATACTTGACGCCTCATCTCCCCTACTTATCACGTGAAGAGTGATAGTTATTTATATATTACACAATCATTTATTACAATTTCAAATGTTTGGGTGTTTTCCATTCTCATCTAAAAACTCACTGACCATTTTTGTAAAGCAAGTGAAATTCATGAGCAAGAAAACTTGATTGCAGTGGAAACATATTAATGAGATCAACCTTTATATGAATGTATAGTCGTGATATCAAGGGTAGCGGGCAAATAAAAAGGTTTATTCTTTGAGGTTACAACAAGCTTGAACTTGTTGTGTACATACGGATATCGTTAACCTGGCAAGATGAGAAGGCATTTGAATAGGTATGTTGAGAGCATTTGTGACAGTCATGGTTTAGAACATGCCTTGGGTAGCAAGATATGGAAGAAGCAGTTGTTATGGAATGGCGTGCTATATGCAATATATCTTTCAATCATAGAAACTAACCTGGAACCATAGGTCATCATCACACCGTAAGGCATTGATCAGAAATCTCATCACCTCATTGATTGAACATGAATCAATAGTCACAACACACGCCAAGGCTAAGGAAGCTCAAAAGTTTGCCGAGAGAGTACTCAACTTGGTTCGACGTCCCAATGTTGAAATTGCTAGACGAATAGCTCAAGCAAAGACCTTCGTAAGTACAATCGCGAAATAAAAATCAACTTTACTTCCATGATGTTGAAATCGAATATATGAACTAACAATCATTCCATTTAGAACCCCAAGACTGTGTTACCGAAGATGTTTGGTGAATTGGCTGAACGATACAAGAACAGGGAACGTGGATTTACACGTGTTTTGCATTTAGAACCAAGATTAGGTGATAATGCTCCTCAGGCAGTTCTAGAGCTGGTCGACAGCCCAAGAGAAATCAAACTATTCATGACAGCCAGAATAGTCGCTAGATTAGAAACTCAAAACTTACCAATAGATTCTTTAACACAAAAGAATGTTGACAAGCTTATTCGTGGACGATCAAATGGTGAAGCCATCTTCAGACAAGCTGTGGATACCATGAAGAAGGCTTTCTATGATCCAGAAACTTGCTCTGAAGAAATGAAAGCTAGTTTAGCAACCAATTTCCCAAGTAAGTCAAAACCTCATAAGCACCAGAGATATGTTATGGTGCCAAGAAAAGATGCTGTAAAAGAAGAGGAAAGCTCTCAGCAAGCTAACTAGTAGGCCTGGGATTGTGGAATACTTTTTGTTAAGTTGGGATTATATTTGTTTGGCTATTCTACGGATTGATTTGGTTGCTTTGTGGTGAATTCCTTTATTGAACAATTATGTAAAAGCAGCTTCATGTATATAATTTTTTTATTTTACATATGTCAAACAACGTAACCACTGCTCGTCTGTTGATGGTTTAACCAGTTGCTGAATAGAACAATGTCTTGGAATAATTTTTACTTAGATTGTCGGAAAAAGAACCAAAAAAATCTACTGCATATCTAACGTACTTTACTTCACGTAATTAAAATCCAAATTGTATTAAACTTATGCTACAGGAGCATCCGATTCTTGCTTTTGAACAGCTTGCATCAACATCTGATTTGCCTTAAATAATAATCCCTTCGTCTTTTCAATGGTTTCTTGATAAACACCTGTGACAGGGTTGTTCATAATAACAGTTCCTTCTGATTCATCAATCTTAACAATC
Organism: Sporopachydermia quercuum; assembly: GCA_001599295.1. Classification (NCBI taxonomy): domain Eukaryota; kingdom Fungi; phylum Ascomycota; class Sporopachydermiomycetes; order Sporopachydermiales; family Sporopachydermiaceae; genus Sporopachydermia; species Sporopachydermia quercuum. The sequence goes on from BCGN01000007.1 coordinate 76,189, forward strand.
ATCTTGGTATCCTTGATCAAACTAGCAATCCACTTCTCACCTTGTTGTCTAGACAAGTTCAAGCTATTACATAGCTGTTCTAAATCAATTCTTTGATGGATACGGCAGTAAACTTCAGAAATCAAATATCTGGCTGATGATAAAAATAAATCGGTATGGCTGTTGAGGAAAAAGTCAGTTCTCAAAATAGCTTCAGACTCAGCCAATCTAGCTTGTGCTTCTTCGAAATCAAAATCAATGTACAAAGCTTTCACAAATTGCGTCAAAGGATCAGAATATTCATAAGATTCTTGACCAACAATACGGATCAAATCTTTCAATCGCTTTTGGAAGTTTTGAGAGTTATGGTTCTTAATAGGAGTAGAGATGACAGCAGCAACCAAATAACTAATGATCCAAGGGCAAGCAGCTTGAATTGTGGACATATAAGAAGAAGAAAAGAATAAATCACATAGTTGTTCTCTACCACCTTCCATGTTGAAGTAAGGGAACAAAGACCAATGGATAACCCAAGATCTGTGATGTAATTGAGTTAAAGGATCAGCAAATGATCTAGTGTCAATGACTTCTCTTAGTTTGGTTAATTCTTCAACAGCTAAATCCCATTGAACAGTTAAAATCTCTGAAGCTAATTTACCCCAGGTGGCAGAGGCAACTAATTCATTGTTAGTTGAAAAGACCCTGAAGTTGTTGAGTAAATCGGCAGCAGTGACATAGTTCCCACTGTTGTACTCCAATTGGCCATATTCATATAATTTGCTAATCTTAGCTTCGTCTATACCATAATCTTTTTGTAAAAACTCCAAGTTGTATTTCTTATCTTGCTTCAGTTTATCGATTACTTCTTGTGTTGATAGAACATCTAAAATTGGGGCTGTTTCTTGTTTGAGAACATCCAATTTCTCTTCAATTTCTTGTTTCTTTTGTTCGAATTCTTCTGGTAAAGGGTCGTCTGCTGATTTGCCGTGTAATTCATTATATAAAGATCCAACGTAGTCTACCATATCGGTTCCTTTCAGCAAATCAAACTTCATTTGCAACATGACTTCAGAGGGGTAAATCTCATTCTCGTCTAAAGATGCTAGTAAAGGGAACACTAAATGACGGTCCAAGAAAGGTGTTATCTTTCCAGTCAAGTTATATTGTTGAACCAATTTCAATGTTTTCTCATCAAGAGAAACCCCCTGGGACTGTTCTTCAGTCATTGTTGATAATCGCTAATTTGATACTGCCTATTTCACTACTGGCGCTCGCTGGTATGGAATGGTTAAAAGTATGAGCTGTAAGCTTCGTTGCTAAATAGACAAATTTGCAGTTCCAAAAGACTGTGTCAATCTGTAATTCAGACTATAACGATGCAATTATAGTAACGTCAATCAACTTTCAATTTAACAGATATCACTCTCTTCTGTTGATGACAGTTGTTTCCTTGAATTTCCCATTCTAATTTTTCACTTTTGGTGTTACTGCTTAAAAATTTTCAGTACGATTGTTTGAAGGTGGTATTATTACAGATTACGTGATTAAGAATAATAAGAAAGGGTGTTTGGGGGTCAKCCGGGGGCACAACGAGAGATGAAAGCTTTCCGGGTAAGCAATAAGTGATTGTGCTATTACTTGATCACGTAATACATTTATACCTATTACCTGATGCTTGGACTTAATTGATTGTATAGTAAAAGGATGTAGATAAAGGAGGAAGACCAAACTGTTAACAGATAGTATATACATCTTGATTTGAAAGGAGTATTTTAACGTGTTTGATGATTGGGGGTTTTCATAGAAGCTTTTGGATGATTTGTGGGAATATTCATTAAGCAAAAGTTCTCGTTGATACATACAGCGTATTCATCGAAACGCGGTCGTGTATCTGAGGGTATCGTATCTGTCACTTAGCGCGATCTCTAACCAATTACTATTCAAAATGATTACTGGTGATCTTGAAACGAAAGCTTCACACTTTTTGACGTTCAATGTCCTAGATGAACAAAAGAGTGTATGTTTTGGAAAGAAGCGCGTTATTTTGATTCTTGTTCTTCAACAAATTATCTTACTAACTGAGTAATAGGTTAGCTATAGATTGCTTAGCAGAGCATTATCAGTGAACGTAGCAGATGCCAAATAGTAAGTGGTAGCTACTAAGAGCCTAGGGAACTGGAGAAAGGAGTTTTGTATGAACTGCATGTGATTTTTTCGCAATGCTTCTTCAAGTACCTGTAAATTTAAACTTGTAATATTGGTTCATTACTTATCCACCGTGTTATTTTTTTATACTAACAGCCTAGCTTACTGAATTCTTTTTATAACAACAAAAAAGACAGCTTTGACCTGAGCGCTACTTATATAATCACTGGATCTCTGAAACCTGACGATGGTTCTCTGAATGAAGATGCAGTGTCTATTCTTCATTCTGGAACGACAAAGCTACATGAACACACCAAATCAGTGAAGCCTATCAGTACAAGATGCGTTCGACTATTATCAGAAAAAGAATTAGAAGGTAAGTTCAGATTTTCCAATGAATTGAAATAGTATGTGGGTTCAAATTGCAGAGAAAGTATAGTAACTAACACTACTTATTAGAGCAAAGAAAAGCATTTGATAAGATATTTGCAGTGCATGTCTACAGTTTACAACTGGCGGCAACATCAGTACGTATTTGAAAATTAATATTATAAWCCAACTTTCTGTTATCGAAACGACGAATACGAGTTATTCAAGTTGAGATCTCAAATGGAATCAATAACTGCAAGTTTACCCAATTCTCTTAGCGATGTACCACTAACATTCAGAAGAGCCCATCATCAATAGCCGCAGCAAATGTTAATGTATCTGAGAGATATCCTTTAAACACTGAAAATCTAAGCGAAGAATGCGAGAAGTTTGGCATTCTGAAAGCAAATAGTAACCCTCAAGTGACTTTTGTTGCAGGTAAAGCCATTGGAAGAACTACTAAACCTCCTAGTACCAGCAGTAATGGTGGTAGCTCCATTGGCAGAAGCAAACTAGTGATCCCATCAAACAAGCAAAACGGTGGACTACAAGGCTTTACAACTGGTAAAGCAGAAGCACAGAGAACCAACTCCTCTACAAATAGTACAGCAACGAGTAGGGCTACTTCTAGTAGTGGATCCACACAGTCAAAAGCTAAACAAAATATAAGGAATTCTAAAGGCTCAATTCTTTCAGCGTTGTCAGCTTCAGCAAAGAAGAACCCTGTTAGAGAGAAAGTGGTGATAGCTAATGTGCAAGAAACTGGCAATGAACCAGAGGAAGAGCAGAAACGTGTTGATACTAAGGAGGATGAGAAGAAGCGAAAAGAAGAGCAGGCGAAGCTTGCTCTACTATTTGAAGATGACGATGGTGAGGATTGTAAGTTTTTGATTTACTGATGATTTACATTTTCATGAAAAATATGAGCTTATAACTAACGATATGTTACTAGTTGAAATGATGGATGTAGATTCAAAAAAAGAAGTACAACCTGAAGCAGATATCGAAGAGGATAAAAATAAGGAAAACCATGAGACCCAGAAGGTAGAAGATCCAGTGGGGCCGATAGAATTAGACACAGATGATATTGAGGAAATCATGGAGGACGCGTCAGAGGATCAAATAAATACTTCAGCTATTGATATTGATATTGACAGTAACGAAACCGAGGAACCAGAATCCAAAAAACTGAAGATGACGCATGAAGTTGACGAAGATGGATTCATGGTAACGACTATCAAGAAAGAGGCACCTAAACTTCAGAAACCAGTAGCTAGACAATCAACTATCAAAACTGAGAGTACGAAGAGGACTACTCCCAGCAAACCAACCCTAAGCAAGACGAAGAAGAAAGGTAATAATCAAATGTCTGTTTTATCTTTTTTTGGCAAGAAATAATAAGATTCACTCAGAATATTGATAATATGATCTATCTCCGTTGCAAGCAATAATGGAAAACCTGCCGGTTGGAGTTTTTCACGAAATTCAAATCATGTCTATTATTTTACCATTACTTTCAATTTGAAATGCTTTCTAGTATTTCTCGTATATCTAAAAAGGGACCATAGATCATGTGACACATCGTACAAGTTCTAATGAAGCAGAGTCTTTTTCTGCCTCATGGGATAAATGTTTCAGGGAAAGGTTCAGTTATTCCAATGTGGAAGTTAAACAAAGTTCTTTGCAAGCGGAAACTCTTTCAAAATGTAGTTGTTCTATCATAGAAAGCCAAAGTAATAATTCTATTCCATTACCTTACTGAATGCTTGTGCTTCTAGAATACTGCTCCTTCCGAATCATTTCTGAAGTTTCAGCTCATGGGATTATTTCCGATTATTCATAAAATAAACTCCGTTATTCACCATTATGTCAGCAATGACAAACTGACATCGAAACCCGTTTCTACCTTTTACTACTATTTTAGTCATTCCCCACCATAACTTTATTTCTTCATCCTTTCCGATTTCTCTTAACAAACTATCAAATAGGCAATTGGCCACTGCTAACATAACAATTACTAAGAGTACTACTAAAACTTTATTCCTCATATTATCGTTTTTTCACTATCTCCCTTGCTCTTGAGATAATGCTTACTTCATGCTTATTTATTATATAAATGACCTTTTCTCTCGTCTTGTGAAAGATTTCTAGTGACGAACGAATTCGATGGAATATCGTGTTGACTAAAGTAGTCATCCAAGTTAGTAAAATCAACAGAAATTCATACATACAGTTAGTACCAAACTAATGAAGATTCAGTCATCTGCTATCAGTTCTGCTAAAGGTACTTAAACTGACAGAAATCCCAATTGAAGTCTGAATGAGTTCTGAAGAAAAAATATCTTCAAAAAGAGAGGAAAAGGTTATTAAATCTGMTAATACTAATTACTTTCATAACAACCTCGTTTATATCTTATCAATTATCATTATAGCTGTATTAAGTATTCTATACAACAGAGCAACACTTCCTACAACAAGTACACCCAGTACAACAACTAACTATACAATGTCAGCCGCTTCTAAAGTAATCAAGCCGAGACCAATTCTTAAGGTCATTGAAGCCATCGAGCAATCCGAGGGTGTCGGTGCCAAGGTTAGAAGATCAATCGGCGGAATGAAAGTGAGAAACTTCACTCCTTTCCTTATGCTTGATCATTTTAAAGTATCGCCAACTGCTGGTTTCCCTGATCATCCTCATAGAGGTCAAGAGACCATTACTTATTTGATGAAAGGATGCATTGCTCACGAAGATTTCACTGGTTCTTCTGGTGTGCTAGCTCCTGGCGACTTACAATTTATGACTGCAGGTAAAGGTATCATGCACGCGGAGATGCCTGTGCCTAATGCTGATGGATCTGATATAGAAGGTATGCAATTATGGGTTGATCTACCAAAGGAACTAAAACACTGTGAACCAAGATATAGAGACTTACGTGCTGAAGAAATCCCAATTGCTAAACCTGATGATTTAGTCACCGTGAAAGTAATCTCTGGTAATTCTTATGGTGTTGAGTCTTTACGCGATCTGGCATACACTCCAGTGTCATACTACGATTTTGAAGTAAAAGTTGGAGGAAGATTCAACCAAAAGATTGATCCTGCTTTCAACGCCTTTTTATACGTTTTAGAAGGATCTGTCGAGATTGATGGAAAGACCATTCCAAGATTTCATACTGTTTTCTTTAAACAAAACGGTGATGGTATCGAAGGATCAGTTGACGTTGATGCTAAGGAACCGGCAAGATTTGTAATCATCGCTGGTCAAGCTCTTGATCAACCTGTTGTGCAACATGGTCCTTTTGTTGAAACTTCAAGGGAGGCCATTTATGAAGCTTTTATCGATTATCAAACTCATCAAAATGGTTTCGAAAGAKGCTTGAACTGGGAGAGTGAAATCGGTAAGAGACTGACCCATAGGTATTGAGAAATTTTTTTAAGAAATGGTAATTGGTAATAGCACTGTAGGAGCTATCATTCTTCACACATGCTGTTTTAGTAGAACTCTAGTCACTTTTTTCCTTTACTAAGACTATTTTATTAATCATCGTTTGAACATATTCTTCATATATTCGCTAGGGAATTAAATGGGCTTGGTTATATTATTTTTGTTTATAGGATTGAATATCTAATCTGTATTATACTATTATTAATTAAATTCAATTGCATTATATCCGTAGATATAATTCGATAAACTCATTTAACCCAATAAATAAGCCTTTGAGATGTTATGTAAATTGAAGCCTTTTTGATATTTTCTATGTTATACATAAAGCATTAGAATATCTATACAATACCATTTGTTCCCCTAATATTTGCCGATATCCCATTCTGAACGTTTCCTTTGCTTGAATTCTGCCCTTTTCTTCAGTATAGAATGTTTGCTCGTAACTGGTTCCAATGCTTTACCAGTTGAACTGTTTTTAGACACATTACTGAACATATGACCTCCTCCAGTTATGCTGTTAATTCTATTTATGCTAGACCTAGTGCTATGAGTATAAATCTTTTGTCTTATTTGCCTATCTTTATAGCTATTGTCAGTGTCTTCTTGTTTTCCGTTGATTTTGGAACTGCGTTTCTTACTTATCCTTCCCTTATCGTTAGATGTTTTTTTTTCTCCCTCATTATCTATGTTTTTCATTCTGTTATTCCCATCAACTTCTAAACCCTTTTTCTTTTCCTTTGAATCAACTTCCTTATTACTGACTTTCTCTCTGCCGCCGTCCTTGTTTCCTCCTTTTGTTGACTTAATCAGACTATTAAGAAAACGTATGTTTGGTTTCAAACTATTCTCCTTATAACTTCTCTTCACAGAGAGCAAACCATTTTTCTCAAACGACGATGTAATTCCTTTTGCTTCCTGCTTTAAAGCTTCAATTATTCTCTGCTCTTCGTCATTTGAATAAACAAAATCATAAGACATCATAGAAACAAGAACTCTTTTGTTGAAGAGATACCAAGACAACTGATAACAACAGTAGGATCACTTATTATGTGAGTTGTTTGAGAACCAATCAAGAATCTTATTACACAGCTTGTGATGCTCCATCAATATTCATCATGATAGATATATAGGTTAACTGAAGACTCTATTTTCYAATAGTAGTAAATGTTTGAAGATAAGTGTTTAGGCCATAGAGTTGGTTTATCCTAYAATTATTGTTAGAATTGCTTTACTTCGGTTACATTCAGTCTCATAGGAGATAGTATCGACTGAGAACTACTTCAATATATAAATACATATACTGATTTAGAAAAAGATAATATGGTAGCATTAGTAGTAGAAATGTCAAAAGCATGCGATAATACRCGAAAGTTCKTATTACAAGAAAAAGAAACAATTAAGATAGTGAGATGTAAGTGAATGCAAGTACCGCATATAATACATATGTTTGACTCTTACTTCACTTTTTTACCATGCAGGGGAGAAATTATCCATAGGCTCTATAACCTTTGAAAATACAAGTACAATAGGGAATAGCTTATTATATCCTTGCAGTTCTACGGTTATAGTTTCTATTTATCTAYTATCGTTTCATTGTTTTAGATGTGTTCGCGTAAACGAATCCGCTTGCGGCAAAACCCGTCTATCATTAGGCGAGCTAATCCATAATTATGCAAACTTCCTTCTTTGTTAAATCCAAAACCTGCAAATCGATTTATGTTTGACACTACGATCCCCATTTTCTAATAATAAAATACTTAGTAAATAAACCGGTCTAGTGGCTACTAAAAACTCATCCTTTCCTCTTTTTAATAAACCACTTCTCCACAGTATCTTGTGAAGTTTGCATCTTCATACTTGACTTTCCTTCCGTGTTCCCCATTCTATGGACACTTCTTTTCATATAATCCGGACAAACTTACACGTGACTTTATCTAGTTCCCCGCTTCCTTTTCCGGGAAACTTTTCCGAGATCTCACGAAACCCAATTGTCATAACTTTTTTTTAACCCAAATAGGTTTTTTCACATAACCAATTGGTTATCTCACTGATGAGCTTCTTTTGTATAAATACTTATCAWGTGGCCAATTGATTAATTGTTAGTTAAATTTATAGTATGACAGAATAATACATAGATGGTATTTCAAAAGTGTCTTAGAAGGTTTCTAGTATTTAAAGGTAGTTGATAGATTGGATTATCGTATCACGTCGTCTAACATTTTTATCAGGAATATCAGCTTTAATTGAACAGTAAAGCGACAAATTAAACAAAACCGAACAGGGAAAGATCAATAGATCATTGATAAAACTCAATAGTGAATACTGCAACTACAGCAAAGCAGATCTATAGTAATTGAATATGTCAGGCATTAAGAAGCTTGCTGAAATTGCTACCTTCAACGGTAAGCTACTGAAGCTATCTCATGAATCATCRGTACTGGGATGTACTATGGAATTCAATGTATTCCTACCATCAAAATACACAACAGCAACAAGCAAATCTATACCTATTCTTTACTATCTATCAGGATTAACATGCACTGCCAACAACTGCTCAGAAAAGGGATTTCTTCAAGCAACTGCTGAACCACTGGGTTTGGCTATTGTTTATCCTGATACTTCACCAAGAGGCCTCAGTTTACCTGGTGAAGATGAATCTTGGGATTTCGGCACTGGCGCTGGTTTCTACATCAATGCTACTAAGGAACCTTATGCTAAGAACTATAGAATGTACTCATATGTTATTGAGGAATTACCAAAGGTTGTTGAAGCTGAATTTGGGTACTTAGACGTTTCGAATGCGTCAATCACTGGTCACTCAATGGGCGGTCATGGTGCATTGACTCTTTTCCTAAAGAACCCAGGTAAATACAAGTCAGTGTCAGCATTTGCTCCTATTTCCAACCCCATCAACTGTCCATGGGGTGTAAAGGCTTTCAGTGGTTATTTTGGCGAAGAAGAAAAAGATGGCAAATGGAAAGARCACGATGCCACGGAGTTGATTAAAAACTACGATGGCCCTACTCCAGAAATCCTTATCGATGTTGGAACAGGCGATAATTTCTACACAGGAAAGCAATTGTTACCTGAGAATCTAGAATCAGCCGCTAAAGGTTCTGAATACGATAGTAAGGTAAAGGTCAACTATCGTGAAGGATATGATCATTCATACTATTTCATTTCAACTTTTGGTGCTGATCATGTTAAGCACGCTGCCAAGTATCTCGGTTTATTGGATTCTCCTTCTTTATAATTGGAATGAATATGATGGAATGTTTAATAATTAGTAACTAAATATAAATGAACGTGACCCTTTTTGTTCTTTGATTGACCGACAATTGGTTCATATAGTTGTATGTATTTCGTTTGCATTGGCTATACCGATGTGAATAAGCACCATACCGTTATTAACTACCATCGGTCCACCTAATCCCTATCRATATCTACAGCATCCTCCTCCTTCCCATCAGTAATAATTGCAGAGCTTTGCCAGCCTGCTGCTGCTATTGCCAATACCTTTTTATCACCTAAATTCACTCTTGTAGGTTCAAGAACAGTTTCTTGTCCCACTGACCTTCCCAAGCCTAAACATCCACAGTTTCTACTTTCAGTTCCCCAACTATAAAGCAAGCCGCCTTTMATTAAAGCCAGAAAATGCCAGTCACCAACAGCAACAGAAATACATCCTGCTTGCTGAAGAAATGGTATAACCTTAACACTTGCAGTATTCTTTTCTATTGCTTCTCTACTAGTTGGCTCAAGGTAACCTATCAAAACATCATCTTTTGAAGAAAAGGCAACAAATTTGTTGAAAGAACCAGAAACCTTAACAAATCTCAAATTGGGATCACCACCATACTTGTTGGAAATATAGTCATGGAAACAACTTAGCTCATAAGGCTCTGCTAGTACTGCTTGCTCATGATTATCAACATCTACTCTATATAGCTTTCCATTGCCTTTAATAAACACAATCACTCTATTCAAAGCAACAAAATCTATGATAGTATCATCATCATAGCTATTGATATTAAAATTAGGATTAGTATAATTATCATTATCAACATCATCACTATCACTTTCACTATTTTGTTTGAATCCTAGACCTGTGTTCTTTATTACAGCACAATCAGCAATAGCTCTATCATTAGAATCTTCACGCGTTCTCGAATGCCAAACAATTAGTCCAATATTAGGAATATATGCAACACTGATACCCCAGCCAGCACCGATCCTAGTAATGGGATTATTTGATAGGTTCAAGTCTCCCAGTATTATTTCCACTCCTCTACCTAGCATTTGTTGAGGAGTGTCCCAAGTCCACAATCGGTTCTGCTGGTCAAGAGCTAGTAAATGTGACCTACCAGCTGCAATGCTGATCAGTTTGCAATTAGGATCAGCAGTGAGAAGTTCTTTTGGTGCGTACGGACTACTCGTAGAAGAGATAGTACTAGTAGTGAAAGATGTGCCTGTGGTAACAGCAGGACCAGCTGGAGTCTCAGGACCAGGGGCTGTAGTAGTAGAAAAATGACCTGTCTCTGGCATTTCACCATTAAGAGGCCGCGCACGTCTGACGCTTGCCGCTCGACGGACAGCTCGAAACCTACCGTCACGGGTTATTCCTACAGGTCCCGGGCTATCAACATGCAAATGAGATGCCATCATACCCCCGCCGATCATATAACCTTTCCCAGATTCAGCAGAAAGAATCCAAGTAGAAAATCCACCCATGACAATATCAGAGATCATTTTTCCTGATAAATAAGGAATTCTATAAGGAACAGATATACCAGTTGAGATTTGATGCATTCGGCCTGTTCTAACCGGTGCAGAGTATATTTCTCTGGGATCAACACCTAAYCTACCACCTTGAGTTTCTCCCCATACATAAACACTAGCTTTAGCTCTCCAACGATACATTTCAGGCCATTTCAACACAGTAAAAGGATTCGGTTGTAAGCCAAAACTTCGTTGGTATAAATTGTGCCAAATAGTGGGATCTTGACATAATCGGTGAAAGTATTTGCTTGTCATGGATAAATTTTGGATATCTTTGATATCAAGATAAAAGAGGATATCGACTAGCACATCTTCACTTAGGTCTTCGAAAGAGAGTGATGAATCAGCCATGATTGAATAGAAAAGGTTCTGATAGTATGGAGAATTCAAAATCTGTTGTTCCTTGAATGAGTTGCTTCTTATTGCTACTAGTCTGTTTAGTTGAATACAAATAGTAATGATATTCTCTTAACCAGTTGACGATATAGCAATACAACAATCGTATTCTTAGTATAGCTAAAAAGGTGGTAAGATATATTGAGCTATGGTAACTTAGTGTCTGGAAGTTTGATTACTGAGTTATAAGTCACAGTAAACAAGCCACGCCTAGAATATATATTGTTATCGCTGTAACGATTTTTAAGTAATATTAACCGTGCAGATCAGTAAAGAAATATAGGAAAAGGATTATCGCTTTTTCAGGGCACCTTAGTAATTTGCCAACTAATCCACGAAGTAACTCCAATCAAACAGCTAAATTGCAATTCCTACTAATAAAAACTGTTCTGATATTCCAATGACACAAAATTTTATCAGAAAACCAATAAAAAACAAATGCTAACATCATCGTTTAGAAATAATGATCTGCTTCTATCGCATCAACGATGGCGTAGAAGGAGATGAGCCGATAAGGCGATCGAGGGGAGATAATTTACATGTAAATGAGAAGTGGATTGATGAGCAGAGAATATAAGGTTTAAAGTTTGATTGGAGAAAGACGAAAAACTTTATCTAAGGAATTAATTGAGTTCTCTGGAGATGATTTGGAAAGATAGATATTGTAGGAAATAGAATAGAACACAGTACTTGTATTGGTTGATAAAGCTGATTTTTTGTATTGGGATGCATCAGATGTTCGACAAGAAGGAAAAGCAAAACTAAAGAAGAAGTGCATCTGAGTAAAGCAAGGTGTTTCGGTGATTGTCCCGAGAATAATAGACACAATCAAACCTTATTTCGTTAGATCTTTTTTACCAAGGGAGAGTTTGCTTGGTACTCGAGATTTACTCGAGATTTTCATGATTATTTACTATTCAATGACTAGGAAAATACAATCAAATTTTTTGGTTGACTAAAAAAGTCTATTAATTCTGTTTTTGTCGGTTAGTGTTTGTTTCGTTTGTAGCTCAACACTAATGCAGCACTTGTTAGGTCAGTGATCCACCTTCACTCCATTAAGATGGCGGAGAAAAAGATTGATCGACCGACCAATAAAGTAGATCTTCTCGATTGAGCCTTTTGAAGCAGAGGAAGATTTGTTATTATGCCTTACTTGATAAAACACCATACGAAGTTAGTTGCCAAAAAGATTTTTAATACTAAAAAGATGGGAAATATAACCTCGTTGTAACCTCACCGTTATAGTAATTGATGAACTAGTTAATCCTTCTGCTTGCCTTAGCTTGAGAAGAGAAACTTTAAATCGTGATTTTTTAAATAGTAACTCAATTTAGAGTTGCTCTAAGTAAGCATGAACAGAATGGAACAAAAAATGAAGTATTGTTACAACTGTCATTTCTTCAACTGGATCATGGTAAACACAAGATAATGTCAAATGGTTCTTATATTAGAAGATTTCTACATTGCAACGTCGCTAAAGGAATAAATCTTGGCTACTGCGAGCAAACAAATTTTCATCAATGGATAACAAATACAACACTTCAACGATCAACCTTTCAGCTATATCTGCACATGCCATTCAGAACAATTCACAATTTTCACAATTATGTTTTAGAAAAGAGTATGGCAATTGATCTAAGTGCCATACTCTTTTCTAAAACATAACTCATCTACGTAATATCTTATTTAATATATTCCCTAATATTATAATTCATTCGAGTTCATTGTTCGAACATTTGAATGAATATGCAATAACCTTGCATGCACGGTATAATGTTCACATGTAAGTAAACATTATTGTTTCTCCCCTTTTCTTTTCAATATCACAATGCACATTCTCCTATTTCTTTTCTTCCAACTTGTTATACTTGGTTCTCATTCTTCCAGCTTCTTTATTACTTTGGCAGGAACACCAACAGCAACACTAAAATCTGGTATATCTTTATTCACAACTGAGCCAGCTCCAATCACACATCCTCGACCTATCTTCACCCCTGGTAATATCTGAACATTAGCTCCAATCCAACAGTCCTCACCAATTTCAACAGGTAATCCAAATTCAAGAGCTTGAGCTCGAAGTTTGTAGTCAATTGGATGACTAGCAGTTATGACATTTATCGATGGACCTAACAGGGTTCTACTTCCGACAGAAATCGTAGCGACATCAATGAATTTAACACTGCAATCAAATCTATGTTAGTACTGAGATAACAAAATAACTAATACATCGAGAGAACCAATTTTAATAACATACCCAGAATTACAATAAACATCATCACCAAAAATGGTATTACAGCCATATGTGAAAAAGATTGATGGTTCCATCACTACTCCTGATCCACATTTACCTAATACTTGTTGTAGTATTTCAGTTCGAGCTTTATAAAATTCAGTAGTGGTGGTTTCATCACCTGGTGCTAAATTATTATATTGAGTAGTCAATTTCAAGGTTCTCATTCTCTTCTCGCGTAAAACTGGTATTGTTTCATTATAAAGACATCCTGATACCATTCGGCGATACTCCTCGCAATCAGGAACATTTTTCAAGGATAGTGCTTTCGCTATCCATTCGGAATTTAGTTCTTCATTTGCTTCTGGCATTCTTGGTGTATCTATTTCTGAGAAATTCACTGTCACTATTACTCCGAATTCGTATTGAATTGATGGTATTAAATCTCAGCTCTTTGCTTTATTATTTTTTGCAATCATATAAATATTGTTGTTTGAAGCAATAAAATGAAAGAAAAGAGAAGCGTTGAGAATTGAATGAAATTAAATGACATTTAGATGAAGTTGAAAGTAAAGTTTACTTTAGATAACCGCAGAGTTAACGCTCAACTTTAAATTTAAAACGCATTAGTGAAAAAGAAATAAGATTCATAGAACGAGCCAGCAGAAAGATATTATAAGGCATGACAGTTTCTATTGGATTTGTTATTATGAGTAATAACCCTGCTAGGAGAGAAGAAAAAACACAATTAGCAAAATAAGAAAGGTACAACTGCTTAGTTTGGTACCACTATTCCACCTCTTTTTGAGAATAATTCATCAGCCCCAACCCAACAAACTTCGTTCCTCAACTAAACAAATCACGAAAAAAAAGAAGTCTTGCTCGAAACCTAAATTCCGAATATGGAGACCTAATAAGGTTAATATTTAAGATCATTGTTCCACTGTTATCATCACGTGATATTTCACATGACATTTGTCTGAAAGCCTCATCAATTCAGCTATAAGTTACTTGCTTCAATCATTACCATTTGATTTTCAATACAATTGAGGATCAAATGCTATATGACTGGTTATAATTAGACATGACGACGGCTTCTAGAATATCTCACAGTTCGTTTTCATTCCAGGTTGCTAGCTAATTTACTTCTTTCTACATCTTACAGATATTTCTGTATTCATCCTCTCTTTGATAAGTAATGAAAGGTTTTAAATCACAACCAAAATTCAAATAAATGTTCCCAAAAATAAATGCTTAAATATTAAATGCTATAACCATCAAAAAACACCCGAGCAATCAACACCCCCTCTTCACACTCTCCCGCAGGTCACAGCTTATCATTCTCATATTGCACATCACGGAACTCGTTTCGTACAGAATCTATTGAACGTCTCACGCATGATTTTTCGAGTTTTGAACAAATTTAATATCCTGAGCCTTTCATTATCTAGATGGGCATTATCACTTGCTTGACCACTAGGCAATTGAGCTGCTGGAGCATCAAATATCTTTTCTAGGAATCTAACAGAGGGAATAGATCCACCTTCTCTTATATATAAAGGATCCATACCCCATTCTTTCTTCACAGCAGCTTGTAAAATACGGAATGCTTCATTACCAGGAGCTCCTAACCATGGTTCGGCCTCATGAAATATATTGACAGTCAAATGATTGTCTGAGCCCAATTTGTGAAAGCAATTATTGATATAGCTTACTAAAGATTGTTTTATATCATCCAGTTCTTGATCAGGAACAATTCTTATTGATAGTGAAGCACTGGCCATCTTAGGAATAACAGTTGAATTATTAGGCCCACTTACGTCTACTTTATGAATAGTCAACGATGGGAATCTCCATTTACCCATCAATGTTTCAACAGTTGTAGCATTATCAGGATCTGAATTGATACTTGATTGTTGAATAATGTCATCATATAACTTCCTTTCATACTCTGAAACAGGACTAACAGAGTCATAGAATTTGGGTAAAAGCACTTTGCCATCTGCTGAGGTCAACTGTGATAATATTTTAACTAAATCAATAGTAGGCTCTCTAGCAACTCCTCCATGAACACCGGAGTGTCTATCTGGTCTATCACTGGAGATTTCAACTGTAGCACTGATGACTCCTCTAAGACCGTAATTCAAACAAGGAACATCATCATCTAACCAGTAAGAGTTACTAAGCAAAATCCAATCAATAGATCCTATTAAATCTTTATATGTTTGAACTGTTTCTTGGAAGCCAAAACTGCCACATTCTTCTTCACCTTCAATTAAAAATACAACGTCATTTTCAAGCTCTCCTGCTTGTAGTAAATCGGCAACTGCATATATTGCTGCTAGTACTGGGCCCTTATTATCACTGACACCTCTACCATATAATCTCCCGTCGAGAGACGTCAACTTGAAAGGATCTGTTTCCCAACCTCCTGTTTCGCTAGCACTGATCACATCATAATGTCCATAAAATAGTATTCTACATTTGTTATTTCTACTGGTCAAAATCTGCCTCGAGGTATCGGCTTCGTTGAATATCTTTGATGATGACGCAGATGAGGATGATGAAGATAATGAAGGTTTACCTTTGCCTGGAAAAGAAGCAAAAACAATAGGATTGCCGTTATCTGTAGGAATTAATCTAGCCGATGCTCCGAATCTCCTAAATAGATTTTGCAGAAACGTAGCACATTTCCTGCAATCATCTATGTAAAGATCAGGCCTAGAGGACACAGTCTTGTAGGAAACAAAGCTCGCAAGGTCTTGTATCAACTGGTCGTTCTCAAGACCAATATTAACTATGCTTTTCCTTTTATCGGAAGTCTCGCTGTTGATGCTTTCATTCGTAACATTCACGTGACCGGAGAAAACACTATCAGAACCAGCACTAGATTGAGGCTTATTTTCAATTAAACGGTCAACAGAAGAATCTATTTTATTCAACCAGGTGACATCGTATAAAGCAATAGAAGGTTCGCTACCAGCTACTGCTAGATACACTTTATTGCCCTTATGGAAAATCTTCAGTGATAATACAGTACCATCATAATTGACCCATTCATACAATTGCTCATTCTGTAATTCCCATTTCTGCACACCGGTTGTCGATCCTTTAAACACACAGTTTGAATAAGCTTGTAGTGCTAGAATATCACCTTCTGTCCCCTGAGTCCATCTAATTGGCTGACAAGTATCCAAATCCCATATTTTCACTTCACCACCAGTTAATCCGCAGTAGAGAAAAGAATCCTGTAACGCTAATGATAAAACACTCAATTCATTCTTCAAATCGTATAAAACTGTTAGCTTATTATTCTGCAAAGACCATATTTTTACAGAACCATCACCACCCCCAGACACTAACACATCCCGTTGTTCTTCTCCATGTTTCTGCTTAACTAACATGGCGTATACATAGCCATAATGAGCATATGTCTGAATATTTGACTCAGGAACTTGAACTAATGTTTCAAAAGGATGAGGTATTGACGTTTCTTTGTTACCTGGTTTAGAATTCAATAATTCTGCCTGGCTGGCTTTGATTGCTGTTTGCTGTGGTGACATTTTCCCTCCCGGACCTCTAGAGTCAAAGAACCTATCATATCTATATGAAGGTAAAGCTATATATGAATTATCTCGCGATCTATCAACGCTTTTCTTTCTACAGTCATCCTCTAAATGTACCCAAGAAATACTTGTATTCTGGGCTCCAAAGTATAGTGTTCTAAACTCAGGTGACCATGCTAATGAGAAAATATCACCAATATCCACCAGAGAGTAAATAGTATTTGCTAGTAAAACACCTTCACTAGTAATTGACCATATTTTAAGTAACGAATCAGAACCTCCAGATACTAATGTTGACTCATCTACTAGCAAAAGAGACAACACAGAGCCATCATGAGCTGGAATAACAGATTCTTGTTGATAAGACGCCAATTCGTAAGAAATGATCTTTCCATCTTGAGTACCAGCGAAAAGTCTCCCTAGAGACTCATGGATAACCAAAGATAGAATTGAGGTACTGTAAGTCCATTTATGCAATAAATGAGGATTTCCTGAATCACTTTTCACACTTGAAGGTTTAGTATAACCGGAATTGGCATTACTAGTGATCTGAGGGTACTCTTGTTGATAGGATGTATCATCATCTGATGCATAGGCTGCTGGACTTATACTGGACTTAGGGTATTTCTGGTCGGCAACAGCTTGGGCAGCTGTCTTTTCAAGATCTGCTGATGAATATGTGGGCTTTAAATTGTGAAATATAGGTGTTGATGACCTTGGAATAACTCCTCGACTTCTATAGAATGGTATCTCTTGTCCATGAAGGGGGTCCGCTGAAGACAGAGATCGGGATGATTGGAATCGTTGCTCGTCATCCATAATGCAAATAATATAGAATCAAATCAACAAGTGTATTATAACAGCTACCAACATCTTCATGCATGCTAATGCGATTGCGTATGAATGTTGTGTCGTATTGCTTTGAACATGTTGGAAGAAGAACAGCAATAGTCTTCTAAATGCGCATCGGAAAATGTTGTGTAACATGTGAGTAAATCACCTCAGGTCTCATTGTGGGATAAAAGTGATGAGATGTCACATGATAAAGAAGAAACCTTAATGGGAGAATGAAGGTTGATTTGGGTGGTTCGATGGATATAATATAATAGGTTAATGTGAAGAAAGCATGATGGGAATGATAATGAAATTTTGAACGCAGCAAAACAGCTAGAGGCAGTTATTTTCAAGAGAATGAAGAATTCAGATGTATGGGATTTTTTTAGTAGTTAATTGAGGTGAATGTGGCCTATAAATAGTAAGAGGTTTATTTGTATGAATTGAGGAGAAATGGAGAATGAGTCTAAGCTGAGTATTTATTTATAAGCATGAATATCATGACTACAGTATCATAAGTTAAGAAAGGCAGTGATTACCTAAATATATCTAATGAACTTAACTAAAATTCTTCTGGTTCACTGAAATGATTGATCTGTGAGTTCTTTTAAGAACAATGAAGTTGTAGATGGTGGAAAGTGTGTTAGTCACATGATCAGATCAAATCATTCAACTGGGAAACTCCCTGAAAACGGAATGGAAAAAAGGACTATCTCAGAGCTAGTAGCAAGAAAAGCTAAATTRATTTTGAAGAAGTGTGTATCAAGTCAATAAGCTTTTAACTGTTTCTATTTGAATATAAGTGAAGCTCTTTTCTCAAATTGAAAGCCGTTACAACTCTTTTGAAAGAGATACTTAGCAGGTTCGAATCAGAGATTGTCTCACACTTCCTGTAGATTATCAGAAGGGAGAAAAAGATATTCGATCTTTGAAACATTCAAATACTATTAGATAATTGTTGTATCTGGAAATATAAATTCATCATCAGATTTTGCTCTCTTAACATTCGACGAATATCGTAATTCTTGTTTATTATTTCCTTCAGAGGCAATTTTGAATCATCCATCTTTTATAATCCATTCGATATTGTTCGAATGCAAGTAGTACATGAGTTTCTCCTAATCAATCTTATATATTCCTTCACTATCTTAAGTATCCTTACTTTTTAATATCCAAAACTATGTAATATTAAAAGTATCCAAGGCAACAATGTCCAAGACTATTGATGATCATCTTTCTGACAAGCCTCCAAAATAAGTGAAATTATCAAATAAATACTCATTAGACTAGTAAACTATTCTCTAAAAGTTTCTTTTAGCTACCTCCAACAGACATCTCAGCCTCGTATAATTGAAAGCTAAAATTTTTATCACTGTTAGCCATATCTGCAAGAATAAGGAATTAAAGGGTCTGTCAGTTGGTTTCCATACATTGATRCGAAGACAATTAGTTCATACTGCCAACAGACTAGTTGATTTCTATTTCAACAGCAATTAAAAGCTCATCACTCATTGAAACCCCGCATTATCTTCAAGATTTTCAATAGAGGACTCTAGAGCATAGCTAGATCAACATCGATGGCTATGCTTTCCTCATGTACATCATCCAGAACTATGTATCCAATTGCAGAACTCGTTCTTTCGCATGTGCTAGGATCAATTCCTGAAGGCATTATTTACCATTTCTAGGCTGAACGCATTGAAAAATGCAAATGGTAWTATCTTTGCATTGGTTAACTTGTGATCTTCTCACATTCCAAGTCTACGGCTTATTGAACAAATGGATCTTGGGTCCATAAATCAAGCTGCCTTCACTTGTGATAGAAAGGAACACTTTTGCATATCAATTATATAGCACTGGTTTATTTTTATATAATAAGGGTAGTTAGTTGAACAATCTATCAGGTTTCATTATTCCACAGGAATATTCAATGAGCAATCAAATGCAATAAAAAACAAAAAGAAAGGTGAGAAATTGAATTACAGCTCATCATTGACTATCATATTACTTACTTCCTCTTATCAATCTTTTGTTACCTTGATTCCTTTATTGAAAGAATACAATTTGGATATATAATTATGACAGTTGCAAGTATTATGCATCATTAAAGCTCCTTATTAGTTTATTAATACTTTAAGATCAAAGTTGTACATAAAATCGGAACAGAACGCATACCCTAGCAGATGCCAGTATCCAAAATCAGTTAATCAGTTAATCCAACTGAAGAACAATGATACAAAAAGCAGCGATATAGATGTCTTTTCAAAACTTGCTTGTAAGAAAACGAATCAAAGTGTAAGAGTTGGAAACTTTGTTCGCAAAACATAAAAGCACTTCAATCAATTGTTTAAAGAAAGTTTCATGTGGTATCTAAGAGAGAAGACAGCATGGTTTTGTGCTAGTTCACTTACCTTAATAGGAAACTGCACTTTAGTTTTGCACCATACTTGAACTTTATGATCCTGTAATAGGAATGGAATTAAAAAGGAAGAAAGAAAGAAAAAAAAGCAGGTTTCTGTAAGTTTGAAAATTGGACAAAAACAAGTGGAGATCATATTAAAACAGAGAAGCTGTAATGAAACGGAATTTTAATAATGGAGAGTCAGGTTTGTATTAGAAATGGGTATCGCTTGTAAGAATTTATAAAATTTAAGTTTAAGTTCCCAACTACTTGATTTAAGTTGATTTAGAAAAACAAAAGTTTGAAACTGGTGTAGAGTTCAAGTTGATGGAGAGTGCTTCATATAATAAGCAAACTACATGAAAAGGGTCATTAAATTTAATTGAAAAGATTCTAAATGTTTAGTTGTTCATTTCCAAAAATTTAGGAAACAATAGAGGGTAATTCAACTGTCCTACTTACTATCTCCCTTTAATACTAGTTCATTTTCGAAACTAAACGTTAATTAATGTTATGAACCTAAAAGAGCGATTGATGATATAAAATATTGAGCTATTAGAGTGTATGCTTTTCAGAACCACATCTTTCTCAAACAGAAAAGAGACAGTAGATGAAAGCACCTCAAATTAAGAAAATAACTAGAAATTATTTCTGAATTCTATTATAGATAGATGGATACTGATCCTAGAGATTAAACCTTCGAGTCACAGTGCCTTCAGAGATGCGACAAATATTTCACACGATAAAAAATCCTAAACTGAAATCAGTAAACTAGCTTAGTTTCAAACGTTAATCTTATTCACTATTACGAGTACAAACATATTAATTGGATTTGAACATCTCATCAAATATAAAATGTTTCCATCATATCAATTAATTTTTCTCTTTTTCTTTTTCGTCTACTTTTTTCTTGTCTATAAAAGTTATTATATTCAATAACAAGAGTGATTCTCTCAGGAAGTTCTTCCAAACATCAGGAACAAGGATCGAATTTATGACTGTAAATAAGTTTTGTAAGCTATTGATTGCCTAGCTTGCCAGAAATAATTACCACGATTATGAATACACGATAGATAAGAAAATATTGGTGATTTTGAATTTCTATTGGAGTATTTGATAGCAGCAAGATTTATTAAGCTAGATATAGTTTGTCAATTGATGTTTTATCTGTTGGAAGGAAAGTAAAGATTTCAGAGTGATAATTGGTCTTTGGAGTACAGGCGACATTAAGCCTTGAAGTTTGATACTATTATAGCGATAAGTTAAGGGGGCATTATCTTGAATACTAGACCAGAAATATCTCAAGGTTGGTCAGTTAAGGTCAATTTAGCAACATAACAATAATGGATTTAGGAAATAGTCAGGAATTTGTTTCAGTACTTTGCAATCCATCTGAAGTAGAAGAATATATACCATATTCCCTACGATTAAGCAAAATTCATCTGACATCAACTTGGAATCCATTTAGCGATTTACCATACGAGCAAATGAGTTTAACAGAATCATACCCTTCACCGAGTTCATCGAAATCATCCATATCTTCAGAGTCATCTACATCAATATACTCCAACAATAACCTTTATGAAGCTGGCGAGTAYCAGCATCAGTCATCCAAAAAGCTTTCCACACSAGGCTCTTCACCAAGATTCCAATGTCAATATATTCATGAGGATGAGGAGGGCTATAAATTTCTCATGTTCTCAGATTCAGAGATTTTGTCGTCTACTTCAACAAACTCAATCGAAGCTACAAGAGATGAGATAATTGAATTCCGACCTGGAACCTCTTCAGAGAAAGAGCTAGAAGCAAAATCCTCTAGGCAAAAGAAAGGAAGGTTGACTAATTTCAAAAAGAAACCAACAGTGAACAAACCCCAAGTCTTGACCAGTGAGGAAGAAACAATTACGGTTAAGCTTGAAGCACCCTTGTTGAATTTTAGTTTGCCAGATGCTGGTTTTTTCACAACTAAGAACCAGTTTATATTTGGATTCCAGAATCCAAAAAGTAATGATATAAGATTGAAAACTTATAATCTACATAATTTTACAAATATGTCGTGCTTAGAAGAAAAAATTGATATTAATCAAAAGATATTGAAAAATTCTCCGAAGCTTCAAATAACTGGAATTCCATCAAAAACGAGAGTGGAAACCCTATTCACTATGAATGTTATGATTCCTTCTACTGTGCAAATGGAGGGAGCAACTCTACTGAAAATACCAAGAGAGGGTTTAACAAAACCAAAATTACAATTGACTAGTCAGTTTCTCCCTTCGGAGATTCATCGTGACAATGAAAATTTTATTTCACCTCCTGGACTTCTTTCAATGTATGCACAAGTCATTTCTATGAAAACCAATAAACCTGTTCACATGTGCTACTTATGTCTAAGACGAGAAAAGCGCCGGTTCGAAAGAAAAAAATCGTTACTTCCTGAAGACAAATTTTTCTGGTCTGAAGCTACTAATACATCTTCCAATTCTCATTGCCGCAATTTCTCTTCTAAGCCTGCTCTTCTATTCAATGCCCCCGAAATAATAGAAATTCAAAAATCGAGAACAGAATCACATTTTTTCTCATTGGCTTGTAGAATTGCTTGTTACTGTAAACATCATCAAGAGAAAAGCGGATACAAGCTTCTAATGGTTCTGAAACAAAAAGGTAAAATAATTGCATCTTTTGAATCAGACCCGATACAAGTAACAGATGATCATAAGTCATATGCCTTCAAAGCTTCAGTTAAAAGAAGAACTAAAAGATAATTAATAACATCACGGCAACACGAAGTTTACGTCTTTCAGGCAAAACGTTCAAGACAAGAATTATCAAACTTCCAGCTCAATATCATATACTTTGATCACTATTGAATCACCCTTGATTTGCTAAATAATTATATTGATTTTATGTCAAATTCATCTGTTCACAGTCTGTTAATTTTCTTGTTTCACATCAAGCTCTATCTAATGTCTATAATTTTACACGCTTCCGCAAATCAATGTGTAGTATATTTTTTTCTCATAGACGTTGAATCTTTGTTCCTGACAAACCATGCTAGAGATTATGCGACTATACAACTTTTCCATGTGTTCCAACACACAATTAATACTTATTAATAGTTTTTAATACATTACTCATGCGATAATGTGCACCTTCTCAGAATCCAATTCATGTTATAGCTTTCCCCGACTATTCATAGTAATACATCCATTACCGCTATATACATCACGGCATTCTACGATCTTCAATTCTGCATCTTTCATTCCAAAATCTCCCATAACTGCTGTTCCTTCTGTTTTCTTCAGCACTTCACGTACCACCCATAACGCTTCTCCGACTCCTCCAATAAAACCAGTAAAATTTTTCTTTTCCCACACTCTATCGACACATATGGCAGCAAATAGATCACCAGTGCCTGTAAAATACCCTTCTAATTTTCCAACATCCCATAATGCAAATTCTCCCAAAAATGATGCTATAACTCCAACTCCTTGTATCCCTCCTAATCCTTCTAACGTGGTTATCACCACCCGCTCAATGCCTTTACTGTGGAATTCCCGTAAACCATTCTTCACTTCATCTAGGCTTCTCATCTGATGTTGCAACAACAGTTCTGCTTCGAACTGATTAGGTAGCAAGAGCTGAACACCTGATATCAGCTGCCTATATATGGGAACCACATCTTCATCAACGTACATAACACCTCCGTCGCCCATTACTGGGTCTAATGCCCAAAATGCCTTACTACCTTTTATAGCTTTTTCTACTACCACTAACTCATCAGCGTTGGGAACGTATCCTGTGAGAATTACTTCATAGCTAGTGATCTGATGAACACTTTTCAGTAATGACTCTAATGTCTCTGGTGATGTTTTCGTACCAGAAAATGCTCCATATCCTGTATGATTGGAATACTGTACCGTATGAATTGTATCAACGTCCCAGTCCAAACATTGTAGAGGAAATGTGGCTGCCTTTGCTCCCACATAGCCGTGAACTACATGTGACTCTATCAGTAGAATATGTTTCATTCTTTAGTTGAATTTGAGTCCACTGACTTATCACTTTAGCATTCTATTCCAATATCAATTGAGATAGAGAAATAGAGAACAGTGATGTCTATTTCAAATTAGGAAACAGACAAATGGCTGAAATGTGAGCAATAACAATMTAGTTTGATGCAACTGATAATTATTGATTTTGAAACCCTCACTTCATGTGAAAATTCTGGCAGTCTGAGTCAATTATTTCGGACAGATGAGATAATATTGTCCGAAATTCTCATGAGTTATCTTCCCTTCGGATATACCGGACAATTGAAGTCGATAGCAATGAAGAATGGTAAAACTATGAAGCGGGTTATGATGAGATATTATTACTTTTTGTTGACAAGTAAAGAAAATTAAAAGAATGTAAGAGATTGGAACAATTGTAAGAATGCATCATTTGCGATTTAAGTGCGAGAAGCCTTTCGTTTTCTCATCGCAGCTTAAAGAGTATGCTAGTATTGTTTCGAGGACCTTCCAGACGAAAAACTTGTAATAAAACAGTTGACATGATTTAATAACAGGAATTTTTGATTAGTTAGTTATGGTTTTCTAGATTTCTCTTAGCGTTTGGTTAAATCGCACTTGCTGATATCGATGATGTTGTTTCTTGACTAGATAAGACACGTTTAATGTTTATCTAGATTACGGAAATAATAATAATTCCTCAAGGTATAGTCTCCGAATTAGCAATACCTTACCTCTTCACAATTGATACTTATTATCATCGTCATCATCATCAGCTTTCAGTTTCTTCATCAGATTACTATTGGAATCTTCATGATCTTTTGATCTTTCTTATATCTCATCCTTAATTGTTTGTTTGTATTTAGGATAGTAGTATACGATAAAAGTGTCAGTGAATTCTAGGAGATATATTCAAGATTATCTACATCTCATCATGGTAGACTCGCACCAACCTGCTGTTGCATCGTCACCATCTCCTTCACCATTACCACAGTCTAATACTAGGCTCGATGAGCTTTTATTATTGCAGTTTGCTCAATCAGCATGCAGGGGCGATTTTGGAACCATCTATAATCTTCTCGACAATCATTCCAATGTCTTCTCAAGTCATATATTAGGAAAATCATCCTTTCTCACTCTACTACTTGCATTTACGCCAAAGCTCATCGACGGAAGTGAATTCAAACCTATTATTGAATTCGTATTAAACAAATATGAGAAGGAGAACTCAGCTGGGTTTAAAGAGGCTTTTAATCCAGAATCTGACGGTTTTGCTATCTCCAAAACAGCATCACTACTTTCAAATCTCAACTTGGATACTTCTTCGGAAGTAAGTGCTGTATTGCGTGAAGTTTGCCTTAATGCGAACAGCTTAACAGCTCCTTTGGACTGGAATCCTTTAGCTAGCTTAACTCTTGATCAACTGGTTGAATCGTGGATAAAATCTCGTTGTCATCAAATTCCTTTGCCCGTAATTGCATCCACCATTAAACTAGCCCATAAGCCGGTTCTTGACTATCTATTTCATTGGTATCAAGGCTTAGTTCTCCCTTTACAGTCAATTTCTCCCCAAGAGAAACCTGTTTCTCTCATAACATTCCAGTCATTATCACCACAAGATGTGTTCTCATTACTATCACTAGAATCAATTTCCACTCAAGAGAATATCCCTAAAGTGCTTGAAACCGTYCTTCCATATATTGAATATACTGATAGCTGGATTCAGTTTTGGTTGTGGCTCACAAATTATGCAATTACAAATTCGCAATCTCCGGAGATTGCCGAATCGATCACAATACTAATCAACCAATGTGATAAATACGTAAACCATATTTTTGAAAGCAAACCACAAACACGAGAACAAATGATTAGCGTGTTTCTCGCGTCTTTATTATTCATCACTGGTTTTACTTCCTCACGGTCTATTGCTTTCTCACGTAAAGCTTTGCTGCAGCTAGAGAAAATCCCCATGGAAGAGTCTAATCCTTTCACTGTGGAAGGCCAATTAGAATGTGTCAGCAGTTTCTCTTCGATTGCTGATAAGGTGGACAGCATTACTGTTGATGATATCAAACAGTTATTGCAATCACCAATAACATATCCCTCTAAAGCTACTATTCGATTATACTCATCTATTCAAGAGTCAATTAGCCTTTTGTATCAAGTGTCACCAAATGGCATTAATGCTGATAATAGTTCTATTGGTTCGAATAATTCCAGTGTTGATATAAATGTATCGACCACTAGTATATTCAACCTGCTAAGGCTGAGAGTTTGTTCTACAGCTGAAGAACAAAAACAGTTTTTTTATTACTATTTGCTAGGAACGAAGCTTCCTCTAAATACCGAATTAAATGATTTGAATCAGCATCAGTTGGAAGTGAGAAGAACTGAAGAAGAATGGAGAGTTTACATTATATCCATTCGGTGGATTAAAGACAATTCTCAGATATTTGAGAAGCTTGACAGTTTGTTTTTAGAAGAAGAAGTTTTATTGTGTTTATTGCGGTCAAATGGTAAGTTGAGTTTGCTTTATTGGTGTTTGAGGACTTGCATGAATACAGTGGACGGATGAGTAAAAAGTTTGTTTGTTTCTATGAATTCTCATGAATTTTGCACTGTTTTCTGGGTATTGTTTACATAGTGGATACTTAATGGAACGTCTACGAACTTCTAAACTATTTTAGATTTGCTAGTTATTATCACCCAGAATGGTTTTGCTGAAATTTTCGATATAACAAGATAGCTAGAGAAATAGCACAACAATAATCACAGAGACTGCTGCAGAAGCAACTACATGAATTATTATAACAATTGGTATTCATTGCCGTTTGTCTCCATTATCTGACTATTCTCTCCTACCCACCCCGACTATCCTATCATTGCTAACATCATCTAGAATTCCAACTGGTAAAATCTTTTTACCTTACGCCAACTGTATCTTCTCACAAAATACCAAATCTACTATCAACAATCCTATCAACGTTCTGGTCGAATGTTCGTTCTGCTTCTAATGTAAACAGATCCATTGGCCACATGAAAAGTGCTGCTGATTGCTTGTCATTGCTAACACCATTGATTCAACAACAACAAGGACAGCAAAAGACCGAAAATAAAAACAGATCATTTGTAATTCCTATTGATATTACTGCAGCTGAAAACATAGAGAAAGCCCAGTCATTTTTGAATGCCTGTGATGAATTGTGTAAATATTCATTGTCATTCACCCAGGGAGTACCAGCTAAGCCAGTGGAAATACTCACTCAAGCAGAAATGAATGTATTAAAAGTATTGGAGATGTTGATGGAGCAGAATCACGGTGCATATTTACAGCTGGATCGTTTGGAAAGTATTGCTGTTTGTTTGATGAAAGCAATTGGTGATAGTAAGGAAACTGTTGACAAGTATAGTATTGGTGATAATGATGGTAGAACTCCTATTGCTGCTAAGTTAACGGCAATGTGTATTGAAACATCTCTTGCAAATGACGATTTCAATACAGCTTTCAACTATGCAGTTCTTAATCCTGGTTTACTATCTTCTTCCAGTCAAACCGTCTCATCCTTATGGCTTACGTTCTATCAAATGACAAAATTCTTCTCTGTTCAATGGGACGATGAAAATGGCTGTCCTATTGATGTTTTGGAGAAGAAACTAATAGTATTAACTAAATGTATGAGCAAATGCCACGATAGATACATTCCTACGTTGCTAGAACAGTGGGCCCGTCTGAGCAGTCAATACAATGAGAGGGTAACTGCTGAAAGCAGTGGTACCAGTGCCAATAATATGAATATCACTGCCAGTAGTAGTAGGAACAGCTTTGGCTATATCAATAGTAATAATCATGGCAATGGCAAGGGTAATCCTGAGTTGCGATTTGAATCAAGGCTTTCTAGAGCCTTACAGTCATCAGCAGCTACTATTATGAATTCACAGCAAAGAGTCCCTGGTGTTTCTGCTGATCAAATATCTAATATGCTTGTTTCTGGTCTAGGATGGGCTATTGGAGCTAATAATAGACACTAAATCACTAGGAACTAGTATTGATGCTGAAGGAAATATGTAACATGTACGGGTATACTGAGTACTTAACAATGGTAAGCGAATGGTAGATTTACTTATTTACCTAACTTAAACTATAGGGTACTTAATATAGAAGGAATGAAAAGAGAGTATGACGTAGATTCCCATAATATCACATCTGCAGAAATCCGTGGACTGAATTGAATGAACATGAAAATAAATAGAGCTTGGAAATTTATACGGCAATGATTGAAATTCTCGACACTAATATTAGCAGTGACTAATGATACAACTACTCTATCATCAACTGCTCTTACAGTATCAGTAACAAATAAAACAATAATAAATAATAATGAAGAACTATTCATTATCATCACTATTGCTACTAATAATGATCATATGAACTTCATGATGTTTATGACTGTTTGTAGTCCATCATTTTTTAGGATATTTTATAGTTTCTTGATATTTTATCAAAAAAAAAAAAAAAAAAAATTAAATGAATAAAAAATATGAAAATTTATGAATCAAAGTAGAAGTAGTATAATTCTATGGTTTTATTGTTATTGGTAATATATTAAGGTTCCTTTCACAATATTACAACTATAATGCAGATCACCATAATAATATCCTTCTCATAGTAATCTTCATATAATATACCTTTTATTTAGTATATCTTTAATCATTGACAGCTGTCTTAGTTATTTACATCATAAGTGTTTATACATAACAAATGAACCATTCAGTATCACTTCCTATTCTTTCACTTTTTATGGCTTTTTTCTTGCCTTTCTCCTTCCTCTTACTCATTTGCTGCTTCATACAATTCTTTATCAAAGTCATCTGACCATTCCATTGAAAAATCCTCATGATTGTTTGTTGAATCTAACAGCAAAAGAGAATTTAATTCTTCATTGTCAATATTATTAGCATTACTATTCGTACTAACACTACTTGCGATTCTATCATGAGAGGATTTGCAGTTAACGATGTTTGATGAGAAATCTGAAGCAACACCGATGGGACGATCCATTGCAAGAGTGTTTCTTCTGCTGGTGATGGCATCGGCAATAACTGCAGGATTGTTCGTGCTTTCAGCAGTTGCGATAGAATGAAAACTATGTTTTTTGTCAATTGTAATAGTAGTAGTAGTAGCAGTAATAGTGCCCGTATTGCTAGCAAGGTTGATACTGTTACAGCTCCTGCTACTGCTACTAGAAGAGACATTCATAGGTGGATTATTACCAATAAAACTATTCCCATTAACATTCTTCTTAACGGCCTCCTTAATATTTTCCTTATTAGTACTATTATAAGTACCACCAGTTCCCTTATAACTCAAATCATTGTTCCAAGCATTCGCAACACTATTTTTATACCCTTTAAATGCTGGATCATCATCATGACTGCTATTAGAAGCATTTACCTTTCTATTTTGGTGGAATTTCGATTTCATCTCGTCGCTTTTCACTGATGGTTGTCTATTCAGTCTTGGAGGTTCCACGTTTCCTAATGTCACCTGCCTTAACACTGGTTTTACAGTAGTAGCATCGGCATTATTAGTGTTATCACCATTACCATCGCCTCTTTCCACTTCAGCACGGTCACTTTTAACTTCAATTATTTCATCTTCTGCTTCATCTTTTCCTTCTTGTTCATCTTCGCCAGCTATCTTTTTATAGAACTTCATTACCTTCTCGTCAGCCCTCACTTTACTAGGATGAAAATTCAAGACTTGTAAACCTGACCGGCTAACAGCTCGACTCAAGGCAACATAGGCTTGCCCTTTCTCAAAAATCCTCTGTAAATTAACCCGCACTTTTGGTAACGTTTGACCTTGCGATTTATGAATAGATAGTGCCCATGAAAGCACTAAAGGGATCTGGTTTCTAGATACTAACGTTTTACCGAATTGATCATCAATGCTCCAATCTTCTCTGAAAACAAGAACATCCCTTGTTGTTTTATCTGGTAGGTTGAATCTTACATACGGCAACAGTTCTGATTTTGGTTCCTGATTGATAGCTTTGATAAGAGCTTCTTTCCTTTTCCAGTTAATGTTGTTTATAGATGAAGATAACTTCTTTGGATCAGAAGGAATATTAAAAATATCATCAGGGTATTTCGAGATGGAACCGCCAGTAGAGTTATTAGTAGAATTAATAACAGAATTACTAGTATCATTCTTGCTTAATTCCTCTTGTAGATTCAATTCTCCTCTTTTAACTAACCGAAACGTATGGCTATCCATAAATCCTAGCACTTTACCCAATGACCCATTAACCAACGTAGAATCAGTATTTTTGATCAACATCACCTGAGTACCGATCTTCAGATTAACCTCCTGAGGCGCCATGAACGAGGCCAGTAACGAAGTAGCCATTTGGCTATT
This sequence comes from Sporopachydermia quercuum, assembly GCA_001599295.1. Classification (NCBI taxonomy): domain Eukaryota; kingdom Fungi; phylum Ascomycota; class Sporopachydermiomycetes; order Sporopachydermiales; family Sporopachydermiaceae; genus Sporopachydermia; species Sporopachydermia quercuum. The sequence goes on from BCGN01000007.1 coordinate 106,764, forward strand.
TAGAACAGAATCGTGCTGATCATTAGCGGTGTAAGCAATAGCCTCACCGGGCAACTGTTTCAGGCGGCGAAGATTAGCATTCTCTACTTCTTTGCGGGTGGGGAACAGGTCTGTTGGCTCTATATCATCGTCCTGGGCTAAAGGTCTGTTCAGCTCTTTGAACTTCCTGTGCGTCTCGGGACCTATTTTCCCAAGCCGCATTTCGTTGAGCATGGTGATGAATTCCACGTCTCCTTTCTGCCGGAACACCTTTTTCAACACGTATGTTTTCTGAATGCATTCTTTCCAAGCTTTTGATTCAAATGTATACTGTTTTGCTGAAGATGAAGCATTGTTTGTCTGTACTGGAGGTAGCTGGAAGTAATCACCAGAGAGAATCAGTTGGATTCCACCAAATGGTTCTGTTCTATTTCCTGTTAGATTCCGAGCAATGGTATCCAGCTTGTCGAACAAGGCTCCGTCAATCATGGAGATTTCGTCGATGATAAGCACGGAAGTGCTTCTCCACCGTTTCCGAGCTACATGGTTTTTCTTTATTTTGTCAATAAGCTTTTCTGCAGACTCCTTGCCGATTCCAATGCCTGCATAAGAATGCAGTGTTGAGCCTCCGATATTGCAAGCTGCAAGTCCAGTGGAGGCCGTAACGGCGATCTGAACCCTGCCGTGTTTCCTGCGGAGGGCTTGGATCATGGAACGAAGGAGCACAGATTTGCCTGTGCCAGCGCTGCCCGTGAAGAAGATGCTGTATCCTTCTAGGGCGCAGTCTATGATTTCCTGTTGCTGGCTACTGAGGAGAATAGGAGGTTCTGTTGAAGTTTCCACAGAATTTGAGGTATCAACCGATGTGCCTGCGCTGGCATTAGCACTGGTAGTGTACTGTCTTGCTTGGATAGTTGATAGTAGCTCTATGCGAGTTTTTGCTTTGTTTGCTCCTCTGTTTCTTGTTCGCACGCGCTTGGCTATCGGTGAAGAAAAGGGCTGGAAATCAGAGTCAGAATCATTTTCGCTATGTAAATTAACTGATATATCCTCGACAAGAGTAATACCGGATTGTTCTTTGATGTATTCAGCACTGATATCAGCATCAGAATTAAAAGATACTGGCGACGTGGTAGAATCTACACTTGAGGAAATGTTGATGGTATGTTTGTGTCGTTGATTTGTATGAGCATTGATGTTGGGAATAGGTTGGGAAGAAGCTGACGATGAGTTGGGAGTAGAAGGGGCTTTTCTGGGAGCAGGATTAGTATGAATATTGGTACTATTGGTATTAGTACTACAATGAGTAGAAACAAACCCAGTGTTGATGATCCTACTGGAAAGTTCCAGTTTTCGTTTTCTCACCATTTCCAAGTGTTGTGATAATGTGGGAACAGTGATTTTGGGCCCTAATGTTTCAGTTCTATGCCAAGCTGGCGATGAAGACCAAGGAATAGAGACATCAGAGGATTGCCCTGAAACTGGATGTRGAGAGCTCATAGGAAGAGGAATAGTTGTATGAGGAGTTCCATCTGAAATGAAATGTTCAATTGACTCTTGGTGATGCTCTTGGTCTTGTGATAATGCCAGCAGGTCTTCTACGGAAAAACTTTCATTGATACAGGAATTATCAGAAGAGTTGAACGTGTCATAAACAGTGAGTTTAGGATTGATGTTGATAGCGTTGATTCTGTCGATAGTATTGCTATTGTCGTTAGTACTGCTGTTGCTATTCCTATTGCCGATTACTTTTTGATTATGTACATTTCCTTTCATCAACACACTATTTGTCCTGTCTGAAAAATTACTATCACCATTTTCTCCCTTTTCTCCTTTGCTTCCAATACTATAAATATCTTCTGAAATCGATTCCTGTATTAAATCCGAAAACTCATCTTCCTCTGTATAACTTAGTTGCGACAGTATAACCAAATCATCTTGGATTATTGCTGATTCGACAGGGCTGGGGATTTCTGTTGTGGACATGTTTTGCGTTTTATTCCAACGGCTACTTAAATTGCCTCTACTCAAATGTAAGCTTTTATTTCCAATGCAATTTCTGCTCTTGAAAAGGTATCTTTTCGCATCAACATTACCACAGACGCTGTAAGTTCCGGTGCGATTGAAATAGGAATTTACCGTATGTACTGGCAAGTAGTAATGGTGCTTCCCGGAAAATGAGAAGCCTACAGCCGATCTCAGCGGCTGTATGAGATATGGAATTTCGCTAAACAACGCTGCTTTACAATGGTGATCACGCTGTTGCTGAATCAAAGCAGAATGCTGAAATAAACGGCAACTCAACTAGTTTTATGGTAGTTGGAATCAAATGAGAGCACGAAAACGGGGAAAAGAATAGAAAGTGGTGGTGGGGTTGAGAGTTTGGTTCTATGGAGTTAGAATTGTGGTTGTTCGAGTTGTTATTTGTGGATTCTTGATGGTTCTTTGTTCATGGGTTTTGATTGTGGTTTGTAGTTTGTGCTTTTTATTACTTCTTTGTTGATAAATACATACAATCAGACAAAAATTTGGGTTTGGTTTCTGTTACAAATGGAAATACTGAAATGAGATGTGAAGCTAAACGGAGAAGATATAATTCATTAACAATAACTATAAGAATATGGGATTTGCATGATGGATGTTTCACGGTTGATTAGTAATAGAGGTTTGAAGTATCTTTCACTTCTTAAATTATATATTTGAGATAATGTTATGAGCCAGTTTTTTGTTATTATCTAGTTATTTTAGATCTTATTTCCCTTTCTATGTCTTTACCATCAACAACCTTTGAATGGTACCGAACCAAAAACTATGAGACAAATATAATCTCCGAAGCTATCTATGAACACGAAACGCGTAAAAAAAAAAGTCACGGGACGTATAATATTACAAGCAAGTGAGATCAAGTTATTATTCTGCCAATAGTTCGTCTACTCAAAACTGTTATTAAAAACGTGCTGATTTTGGAAGTATTGGATCTGAATTCTTGATCATTATTTTGACGGTTTTTTCAGSGTAAACCCTCCCATTTTTCCACGCGTTTTTTTAACTACATTTCATTCTGATTCCAATATTGACTATGGGAAAAATGGATTGGCAATCGATAGCAGTTCCTCAAAGTGTAAGTAATTGTATTCTGATAATTATCCTGATTCATCTTGATACTTTTATTCTGTTCTTTTGATCTTCTTTCATTTTTGAAAACCATAGTTCTTTCACTTCCTCTATATTGAAGAAACCTACTAACCGCTCATCATAGGAACTGAGCTTGGCCAAAGTGCTTCGGTGTGGTCAAACATTCAGGTAAGTCGTTCTTTCAAGCAGCAGGTATCCACAATTTCTCACTCAAATTTCCTTCTAACACTTTCTAGATGGAAAAACATCGACAATATATGGACATGTGCGCTTAAAGGCAGAGTGATCCTACTGAAGCAAGACAGTCAATACCTTTATTATAAGGACGTTTTTCCTGTACACGATGATAAAACTAATGCAAAGTCTACTACTAGACCCCCAAGCAATTTATCATCGACTGCCTCCATTATTCAGGACTATTTCAATCTGTCCGTCAAAGTAAACGATTTATATCAGGAATGGTCAAAAAAGGATAAAAACTTTGCTAATAGATCAAGTGCTTATGAAGGTATAAGAATACTAAGACAAGATCCGTGGGAGAACTTATGCAGTTTTATATGCAGTTCCAATAACAACGTCAAGCGAATATCTTCCATGGTTGAAAGCTTATGTGTATATTTTGGTGATTATATTGCAACTGTTGATGGGGTTGAATATTATGATTTCCCATCTCCGGATGCTCTAGCAAAGCCCACTGTTGAAGCAGTCTTGAGGAATAAATTGAATTTTGGTTATAGAGCAAAATATATTCAGCGAACAGCAGAGGCAGTGAGCAAAGATTCTCAAGGGCTTGAAAAGCTCTTTGAATTAAGAGAGAAGCCTTATAAAGCGTGTGTTGAGCATTTATTACAGTTTACAGGTGTGGGACCTAAAGTAGCTGACTGCGTGGTAAGTGTTATTTGATAGTATGAAGTATCAGTTGTATTTTTACGTTTTGTAGCTTACACTCTTGATCTTTTTCTCTTTATTTCTATTTATTAGCTATTTATTTCTTATCTAACAATTGCAGTGTTTAATGAGCCTTGATAAACATTCCTGTGTTCCTATTGATGTACACGTTCATAAAATAGCTACTAGAGACTACAAATTTAAACTACCAAAAGGTGCCGCCACAGGAACCCTGTCGAAGAAAGTGTATGAAGCTATTGGTGATGCTTTTGTTAAATTATGGGGGGAATATGCTGGTTGGGCACATTCAGTACTGTTTGCTGCGGATTTAAGGGATTTGAATAATGGCTTTAATGAGCAAAGATCATTAGGACCATCAGGTGGAGGTAAGGATGGAAATGAGGCCGTGAAAGTGGAATTGGACTTGGAAGAGAGGAAAGTAGAAATCAAATTGGAAGAGAAAACAAGTATTAAGAAAGGCTCATTGGAACGACAAGAAGTAGTTGAAAATAACTATACTCATGACAACATACCAAGGAAAAGACTTCGAATGAGAGTTAAAACAGAGATCGAAGTAAAGACATAAACTAGGAAAAGGAATAACGTAGAACTGAAAGGAGAAAGAAAGGAAGGAGAATCAATAGAAAGTATAGCTCTATGTTAAAGTTCTGTAGGGCAAAAATAATAACTTTGGTGAATTTAATTATAATACGTAAATGAAGAAGTTCACAAGTGGAGCTCTTGTTATATATTGTCCATTAAATAGCGTCGAAAAGAGATGGTATTGACTATAGTATGTCTTATCTCTTCTTCTCCTACACTTTTTCTACTTCATAACAAGAATTGTTATTCCTATACTGTCAAATATATACACGAAACTAACCTCTATATAGGAACTATTTCTCTTTCTCATCTTCTTCAACTTCAATTTCATTTTCGTCTTCTTCAGTTTCACCTTTGTCGGTTTCAGCTGCTAAATATCCTTTAACTGCTAGAACCTCCTTATTTGGAGGAACAACATTACCTGCTTCACGATAAGACTTCACAGCTCGAAAGGCTTGAGCCATTGATTCTTCGTCATGACCAGCAGTAAAAACGATGAAATGTTCACCAATATCTTGTAATCCTTCTAGACCTTCCGTATCTATAAACTGTTTAAATCTATCAAACTTCAATTGAGCAATATGTTTCACACCTTCAACGTACTCTAAAGTAACAGGAATCTCAGTCAAATTTTCAATATTAATTCCATAGAAAGCATACAAATATCTATCTAATTGAGTTCCTTTATCTCCATGCTTCTTTCTACCCGCGCCCAAATACTTCTTTCTGAATGTCTTCATATAGGCCTCCTTTTCTGCAGAGAACGCATCATTAGTGTTCTTCCAACCATGATACCTTTCACTTAATGATTGTCTGATATGATTCATGGTAAGCTTTAATCTTTCGTCATAATTTTCAAAAGAAGAACCATGATAAGGAGATTTCATTTCCTTTTCAACTAATCTGTGTTCTCGAGCTGTGATGTTTCTTTCCTTCAGCGTAACATACCACAGTTGATGTAAATCAGCAAACGACTTTTTACGCAGTTCTTGAACAGTCCAAGGTCTTCCCGTAGCGTCTAGCTCTTCTGGTGTGCGGAGGTACTTCCTATCTGAGAAGAACTGCCATAGAGGATGGTCATCCGGGACTTGGATATTGGCGACAGTTGGTTCAATAGGAGGCTTCAACGTAATGCCTTTTCGCAATCTGATTGTTGTGGTAGTTGTTGAGTGTAGCAATCGACATGATTGTCGGTTTAAAAGCAGAGTAGATTTGACCATACTGTTGTGATGATGGTGTTAATATTTAAGCAGACGATATTATCCAATAAGCAAAATAATACAAAACAAAGGTAGTTTGTACAATGTTTTGCTTTACGACTTTTATAAAGGAAGCATTGGTTGAGAAATGCTGAAGGAGAATAAATAATGGTAACGACCAAATAACGTATTCGTGGAAAGCTTGGTGTTTATGTTCTCTATGGTTGTGGTGACATAATCTGTGGTTTTTAATAGGTTTATTTGTATACAGAACTTGTGGTTAAACCACACAAACCAAATCTTGTGATCGTTGGTTTTTTACTCATTAGCTCTTTGTACTATATTTATTATATTTATTATGTGAGTCCATTTGTGTATAGAAAATTTTGACTTGGACGACACCCATGCATCGCAGTTTGATGTCTCAATAGAAATTGGGATGATACGCGATCTTTGGGTAAGAGTCAGTAGATCTAGATAGGAAGGAAGAAAAGGGCTAGTTCACTCAAAGCTTGGATACTTAGATAATTGATATTAATAGATATTGAGAATAATCTCTAATTAATAATCAGCTAGTGCTTCTGAGTACTTCACAGTCTAATTCTAATGAACTTATTTCACTATTCGTTTAGAATCCCTACCCTCTCATAATCGCCGTAACTACCATTATGTTCTCCGAAATTTACTGCACACAGTTATTGCGCTTTACTCAATAGCAAAACACCCAGCTCAAACTTCTCGATTTCTCTCAATTTTCACCCAACAGATATATCGACCCATTTGTTCACTTTCCCTTTTCCCATACTAACATTTACCCCCTCAGTATCAAATAATTCACCTGCCAAATAACTATATCACCTCCTGAACTTCCTCTTATCACTTCTTCCCGGAAACTATCCTTTCTCCTCATCATCTCCGTAATTTGCACTTACAAGCTGTCTGTCCCTTTTTTCTTCTCTCCATTCATTTATGTACTTCTCAACAGACAGACTGTACTTTATAAGTACTATTGACGGTACTGAATACTAACAAGAGCTTACGATTCCTGGTAATCGTTATCTCATACCGCATTGTAGACTACGGAGCAAGTTATCAACAACTGAACTATTCATTAAGTAGATTAAACTGTCGGCGTATTGCAGAATTGTTCTGGTAAAGAATCACCACCCACTATCAGCTGCAGCACAACTATTAGCTATTATCTACCAGTTATTTTCTAAATATCTATTAGATACTGTTAGTGTATAAGTCAATAATCAATAACAACGAATCGGTACTTCCACAAAGCTTGATCCAGCTGTTTGACAACAAAAACAACTCATAGCTCTTATCCCGATCTTCTGCAGCATACATTGTTTCACCACAKTGCAACAATCAACAGAATTTAACGTCGAACCCAAACTTCCTATATAATATACAGCATAAATACCCACAATGGCTGAGACAACAACTGAACCAACTGCTAGTTCAACTGAAAGCGAGTCTCAACAATCGGAACCTCTGGATTTGATTAAACTGTGTATTGATGAAATAGTTGTGGTGAAAGTGAGAGGTGATCGTGAATTAAAAGGAAGACTTCATGTAAGTATTAATTTTGCAGAAGGAAGAAGGAAGAAGGATTGAAATGATCATGATAGTGATAATTATAATGGTAATGAGAAAAAATAGTCATGAGAATTATAATAGCAATAAGCCGAATTATGAACGAAGTCGTTTCACTGTCTATGTAAACCAGATGAACTGATTTCAGCTACATACTTCAACAATATTTCTACTGTTCATCACCACTCCTATTTTACCACATTACTATAATATTAAAACTGTTGCTATTTTTTGAATTAATGAACTATTTGTTTTATCATCGACAATGCAACAACTAAGCTATTGGTGAACTGAGCGTTTCACCAATAGTTCAATTGCATTTAGCTATTTGATGAAATCAATAGAAATAAAACAGATTTTATGACAAAAAGGAAAATAGAATGCAAATTATTCTAACCATATGTGTCTTCTTCTGCTTGTATTACTGTTGTTGAATATTTGATTGGTACTTATTTGAAGTAGCATAGGTATACGTAAGAGTTGTTAGTTACTCTGGTAACTTTTTATAGAATTTTGACTACTACTACTATTTCTGCTACTGCTACTGGTAGCATCATTATTTTCAATGCTTGATCATTCAGTTTATTGCTTCTACTTCAATTACTAACAAACATTCATTAGGCTTATGATTCGCATTGCAATTTGATTCTCAGTAATATAACAGAGACAATATCTGAACTTCTCAATGAAAGCGGGACTAAGAAGAAAACAACAAAAACTTCAGAAATGATGTTTGTTAGAGGTGATAGTGTTATTCTTATAAGTCCTCCTTCTGGTATTTAATATAATGTAATAGTAATTATTGTTCGAATAGAAGATTATGATAATTAGTAAGACAAAAAATGGAGTCAATCAAGAGGAGATAAATAGAGGAAATGAGAGAATGAGAGTAATTACTATTTACAAAAATAGTATTAATGTCACTGTTAATTTATGTCACACTATTGCATCAATACCATAAATACACTATTCATTTATTACATCAACACATTAATTCAAATTCTACATTGTCCTTCTCTTCCAGCTAGCTTGTGACATTGGTTAAACATGTGAATTAATTACTGTTTGTCTGTTATTCTATTATTCATCATTATCTGATCTATCAATATACTGAGAATATTCAGTCAAGATTAGTAAATAAATATAGTGATAATTTGTGAAAACGTTGAGATAATAAATAACAAAGCAAAATGTAATCATGTATATACAACTCCTAGAAATAGGTAAAGAAATATCGTTTCAACAACATCGTCCTGTTTACTGCTTCGCTTCAGTATCGAGTCAAACAGACTATAGCGCTCCTCCATTATGTTATCACTATGCTATGCAGTTCCATTTGTACCAATCTCCTTTCATTACCAATTCTCTTATAGAGGAAAGTGAAAACATAAAAGACCAGTTGAAGATAACGGCAAAGATACTACAAGAATTATTATGTTGGAAGTTATGTAAATTAACCTTATGACTATAATTAAGAAAATGACCCAATTTCCAGTTTTTGCAAGCTCTTGTTTAGTTATTGTAATGATTAGGACACATTATTGATGTCTTTGGCAGTCTGAGGATCTCAATCATAACAAACTATACTAATATTTCATAGTACTGAAAAGGATCCATCATTCAATAAGATGATTATTTGATATTATACTCATACTTTAATACTCGAAAGGAAGTAGTGTTTTCATTATATTCACTCTACTTAAATTATGGTAATTCTGCGTTAACTGCGTTAATTAATGTACTAAATTTTGATTGAWGTAATTGATGTTGACAGAAACTATAAATGCAACAATAGTTGTTACAGCATTAATTATCTTCCAGAATCGATATTTACATTAATTAACCTACCAGATTAATACTTACATTAATTATTCTCTTCTGACTATCTTCATTGTTTATACATTTGTTCAACACATTTCCTTCTATACCGAATTTCTACGAACATGATCAGACCTCACCTTCCCTTTGGCTCCTGTAGCCCCAGCTATAATAGGCATTCTTCCTTCAATCTTCAACTGCTCCATAACCTCATTGCAATAAACACTTCCAATGCTCAATATCTCGTCGAACTTACCAAAGTCCAACGTGGCAATATTATCTACTGGTGGCCGCATATATAAAACCCCTGGCGTGTTTTTAGCTTCTTCCAATGCTTTAACGGATGAAACATAGGCCAACCTTTGCTGGATTTCCGCTAAACTTGGCACATTTGGATGTTTTGAGAATATGTTCCAACGGTTGAAAACAACCCAGGCTCCTGATAACGTATCTCCGTATCTCATAGGTGTAGTATCGTCAATAGATCCAACATCAACGGCAATAACGGTTGCTGCTCCAAGGGATTTCATTTCCTGTACAGTCAAGTTATCCATGTATCCTCCATCAAGTAACATACTTCCATTGTCTTCTAATGGTGGCAGCAATCCGGCCAATGACATAGATGCTCTAATGTATCGCCAAGCGTATCCAAATCTATGGATTTCCATTCTGGAATGAGTGATATTCGTGGTATTGGCATAAAAGGGTAACCAGAAGTCCTCAATGCGTGAATCTCCAAATGCCTTCCAAATCCCTCGGTTGAATTCATGTCCTGTTGTGTATGCTGTTGTAGGATATGTTAAATCCAATACCATTCGCCATAAACTAGAGACTCTGTTGGCAAACTGTTTGGCTCTGCCGTAAATCGGGACTAAATCATAATCTCTAGCATATAAACCACCAACAAATGAACCAATAGACGTCCCTCCTACTAAATCTATTGGGATTGCTAGTTCTTCAAGGACTTTGATGACCCCCAAATGAGATATACCTCTTGCCCCTCCCCCGCCAAGAACCAATCCAACGGCTTGTCCGGATAGAAGTCTTGCTAGTCGTTTGAAATCATCTTTGTGAGGTTGGCTTGAAGCTGCGGGGTACCGTCTCGAGCCTCGGTAGGACGTCCATTTCCATTTATCCATGCCGGGGATATTATACCGAGCTTCTAGATCTTCTCGGAGGGTTTTAAGTTTGAATCTGAGTTTATTCCATCCGGGCGGCGATCGGAACGTTTCAAACCGGTTAAATTTGGGTCTGGCACCGTTTTGCTGAGCGGAATTCCCTATTCCTGTCGAAAAGAGCACGTGATGGTGACTTTGCACCCACAATCGGCTCTGCAGCCAAGCATGTGTTGAGCCAGCAATAACCGATTTCTCAGCATGGAGAAGAACTAGTTCCGTCCGGGCGGATGAGCCGAGCTTTACCAGTTTCCGTTCAAACTCTCCGATGTCTGGCTCGGCATCTCCGTCGGCTATCAGGAGTACACAATCGGCTTGTTGAATGCATGTACGAGTCCAAGCCGAATTAGCTGCGGTATCGGCTATATASACCACCTGATTGTATCGATCTTCCAGATCTGCAAAGTAGCCTGACATTTTAAGCTGCGCCATCTTATCAAAGGCTCTTTTGCCTAAATGGGAAATAAATGAGGCTTGAGTTAAGGGAATTACCCGTTGTCCGACATCCTGTAAAGCCGAAACTAAGCGTTCTCCGAATTCTTCCACCGGTAATCCGGAAACAACTGGAAGGATAGTGATTGTCCGAATATTCTGCCGAGGGTTAGGCCCGTTGGAGATCGAGGTGATAGTCGATCGGCCTAATCCAGACTGTTTCTGCTGTTCTGACCGGAGTCGGGACGCCACTTTCCGGGATATTTCAATTGTGATTGACGGATTTAGTCGGGCAAGCACTTCAAATAGACTTCTCGGAAGCCGGGCGGCTTCGGAATAACGGACTGCAATCACCGAGCTTGTATTTTTACTAGCAGTTAACACATCAACTTCTCCTACCGATTCTCCCGCGCTGTACTCCTCAATGACCCGGACGGAACGATCATTACGGTTATTACCGCCGGCTCTGGGTTCAGAGTTCCCGGTTTCTTCCGACTTCTGAGCGTCCATCCCATTCCTATTTCCCTGATGTCGAATATCCTGTACCGCCCGAAACCTTCCGTTGAGAACTATATATATTGCATCCGCTTCCGAACCCTGCGTGACCAACACGCGGCCGGCATCAACGTTAACCCATTCCATAGCTAAATCCATATACATAAGCAAAGGATTAAGGTTGTTCTTCAATGTTCTAGCAATTGAAAGGTAAATAAACGGATACCGTTCGCATAGATCTTCCGAGGCATCTCGAGATAAGAAGCCGACAACGGAGTCAGTTTCTGCAGTAATTGTAGCATAGGATCTAGATCCCATTAGACTCCCGGGAATTCCCGTTATTCCCCCCGGCAAAATATAGGAGATTATGGTCTCCGAGGCGGGATTGGAGTTAGAGTTTGAGGTTTTCCGATATGAAATCCGCAATTTGCCATCTACCACAAAATACATCCCGTCATGATCTCCATTCTGAGCTATCATTTCTGTCCCGGCTTCTACCGCAAATACTTCTAATGCAAGTGAAACGTCTCTTTGAGCTGCTTCAAATTCCCGAGCAATCAGATTTGCCGAGAAATTTCTAGGCTCGGATGTTCCGTCAATAGGTTTCATTGCCGGAGTTAAGATTCTCGGAGATGTTGTTCGATGAGAATTAATGCCGTTGTTGCTATAGCTGCTAAGATGATTATTTCCGATATACATATCCAAAGAGCTTTTCTCTATCCCAAGAACGGAAAAGATGCCTTCGGCAATGGCGGCTCGTAAAGCGGCATCTTCCGTTTCGTCCCGCGATCCAACAAACATACTGTTCAAGTTTGCTGAAGAATTGGATTCTCGTAGTAGTTGAGGACCCGACGCCTTTCGCGATATCGGAACACTTGTTAGAAGGTCTCCGGGATGATATCCGTCTTCAGGAGAAAGAGTCACATGACGAGACCTCGGAGCTACATGGGATTTTTGGAAGCTTGTCCGGAATGTCATTGAAGGCCGAATTCTGTCCATCGGTTTTATAGTTTTCTCGGAATTACCACCCGTGTGTTTCCGCAGTTTCATCCGGGCATACCGTTTCAGGTAGCTCGGAATGTCACATGAACAGTTAGCGTTGATTTTGGCTTCCGATTCGTATATTTCTTCCGTTAAACCTAAATAATAATGGGCTGTTTGAAACGTAACTCTTTGTAATCTAGCCATGATTATTTGTACTATATGTACTGTTGCCTGAGGGTATAAATGAACGATTCTTTGGAAAGCTTCGGCAGGAATTGTGGCGATTGAGCAATCTTTAGCTGCTCTTGCGATGATTTGGGGGCTATTTTTAGGTTTCGGGGTACTTCGGGTTTGATTTGGTGGGGAATTGTTTCCGCTATATCCATTTGTTCCGCTATGATCTCCGGTACGGTCTCCATTATAGTCTTTGTTTCCAYTATCATTCGTACTCTCAGCTAATGATAAATCGGAAATCAGTGGTAGCGTAGGAACAGACTCAACACCAAGAGAGTCTTTATGATCTCCGAAATATCCCCCCAAATCCATGCTACCATATATGCTCCCATTTCCCCCATTCATATCATCTTCAGTTCCACTCCCATTCCCATTAGTAAATAAAGATAAAATCGTTAATAAAGACGTCAAAGGTGCTCCTGTTTTAACCTCATTCAATAACTGATAACTTTCCCCATTCAGTTCATAGCAGTCAGAAGCATAATGGCGATTGTTATTAGCGCCAGTAGCTAATTTAGCATATAGCTGCACAGTACCTTCTACAACAATAGAAAATCCAATTTGCTCGTCCAACAAAATAACATCTCCTTCATCAAGCTTATGCGTTTGAATATTCCTTGTAAGCTCGTGAAACACTGGCTTATCAATATAACCAAATAGTTTAATTGCTGATAGAAATTGGTCTAAATAAGTAGTGAATCCGGAGTGGCTTTCTTGAACGTCATCCATAAACATGTCAAGTTTGGTGTCTTCTCTAGTAGAATCTGCTGGTAATCGTGAATAGACTGTTAAAATTCGATATCTTATTATCAAAGCCATTGTTCCATTGATGATGATGAATATCAGTAGTAGAGAAGAGTATGAAAGAGTGATTGAAACATTAGAGCTTAAGAATGATAAAACGAAGGCTGGAATGTGATAGAGAAAAAACCCTAGTAGTTTGAACGAAATCCATGAAATGCTTTGAATAATATAAGGAAGTGGAGTAGTTGTAGATGCATCATGATTGGARGCCAGCGGTAAATCCAATAAATATAAGGATGAGGATGAGGATGAGGATAAGGATAAGGATGATGACGAGAATGTCAACTCCTGTTGAAAGGAACTTGAAATGCTTGAAACTTCACTCATTGTAAACGGGGTTATATTTATAGCTGAAGGTTTTCAAAGAAACGGCTCATTATGTATAACTGAAGTATACCCAATAACTGCCGAATATAGAGTGAGCCTATGATAGTTTGATATATGCACTTCTCTGGTGAGTGAGTAGATAACTATAGATCAACCAATAGTTTAAAAAAGAAAACCAGTAGAATAGATAGAATTGGTAAACTAAGAAGGAAATATAAATCAGCCAAAAAAGAAKCAATGAATCGTAAATTATTCCATACAATAGTACGTTATTGATCACAAGTAGACCGCGTACGAAGGACACCTTATTAGATGAAGACAGCTTGAATCTTCAGGATAGTTATTTTCTAATGAGAGTTTCCTGAACAAAATTCTAATACCGTTTTGCTAGTATTCTAATTTCTATTTCACCAACTTCTTTATTCCTATCATACAATAAGCCTTGTAACTTTTCTTATATAAGATATCATCAGCTACCAAGCATTACAGAATAACATCCTTTTTGTACCTGTTTGATCTCTTACTCCACACATCACTTGCTTCTAAGTTAACACAACCCAATTTCAAATAAAGCCGTATGACCCGTTTCAAAACTTGTAAATATATAAATTCAAATGCTCGTATTTATGCATTCAAGTATATATTCCGTAGAGATAACTGGCAAAAAGTACCTTAGAAGAATAATGAAATAGCAGGTAAGAGAGAGAAAAAAGCATGCTATGAAGTAACCTTCGTAGAATACAAAAGAAGAAGCGATGATATGATTAGAAGGGTAAATATTACTTTAACTAGTAATTTCTGGGGACGGTTTTACCTATTGGGGAACAGATTACTTGATCTGGTAAGGCATGTGGATTTGCTTGAGAAGAGATGAAAATGGGGGGTATTAGGGAGATGGGTTGCGTCTATTCTGAGATAGACAGAAAGCTAAGAATTGGATCTGAAGTGGGGTATATATTTCATGGTCGAGTGAATTGGGACTTGCAGAGTTTTTTAGTAGATTTTTTATAGATTTTGATAGTTGAGTAAGTTCTTCACCGTGTTTGCTATAGGAAAAAGACGATAAGATTGAGTGCAAGATCAAACCGGAAATAGTACAGCTATTACTATGTTGACATCATCACAGACGCAGTGCAAGGTCCAGGAGTATATGCTATTAACTACCTTCTATTAATTTTTTGAACATACAACTAGACAGATTGAGATCCCTTAACTTCTGGCTTTACTACTGCTTTCATTATACTGAAATGTGTTGCAGAGTTGAAGTAAATCAAGAGATCATTGCATTCTCATATTTCCATATTATCTCATCGTCTCCGAAATTCACAGTAATCTCACTATTATCTTTTCCGAAATATTTTCTTTTATTATGGTCAAATAGGTGATAAGCGCAATTGTATAGCCAAAAGTTCAAGTGACCCAAATTACTTTGATCTAGACTGCGGGATAGTAGTAACGCAGAACAGCAGTTCTATTGTCAAAACATTAGAAGACAAAAAATAAAGAAAAGATCCTTCATACTTATCTGGAGAATTAATTTCTAACTAAAATATCAGTAGATATCATTCAATTATAATACCCTGATTCTGCCAATTCTGTTGCTACTATATATTAGTTATTTATTTCAAATTACATCTGCAATACTGATCTTAAAAATCATCAGTAATAATCCAATTTCCGTTGTGCTACGTATAATTAACACTTTCTATGTATAAATAAACTGAAAAAGAGTGCCACTTGGCTGTAACTATTAGCAGCTTCGACATATAATTCGTCAGTAGTCTCATCCATTAACCATCCGAGCTTCTAAGTCTCAAATGCTATATCACTATACCCTGGCCAAATATCTTTATATATTTAGTATCCTTCATCATCATTCCCAGTATTTCTTTGATATACCCGCGATGTTTTGAATGAAAATGCTTGACGACATAATGGACAACTGTTTGAACCTGAACTCTTAAACCATTTCAACAAACAACTAGCATGGAACTTGTTCTTACACGTAGGACATGACTTCTTAGGTAATGATCTATCTTGAGCAATGATTGCATAACAAATAGCACATTCTTCAACACCAGAAACGTGTAAGGATACATTCTTCTTGAATAAAGCTATTGCTTCAATTATATTTCCTCCAGGTGATGATACTAACCTCCTAGATGCCAGAATCCAAGCTTTCCATTGATTTTCAGTAACTCCTACTTTCTGTTTACCTTCAATTGAGAGACTCTTCAATGGATACGTCGCTGGCAGTTTAACAACCATCTCTAACTTCTGTTCATCAACAAGATAAACGGCTTTCACTTCCCGCGCTGATTTCAACACTTTAACATCAAATTCTTCATCACTTGTATTAGCAGCAAAAAATGAGCTTACTTTATCAAGTTCTTCATTGATAAGCAAAGGGCTAATATATGTTTCAGTGAACTTATCAACAATAGAAGAAAATTGTTTATCTCTGATATCACTATACCATTCAGAAGCAACGGCTCCACAAGTTTTCAGCACAAGGAAGTAAACATCTAATAGTAAAACCCTTATTTCATCTTCTGGCTCGTAGATAAAAACATGGCTAATACTAGGACTGCTAATATTACTATTACCATTTCCATTGCTGCTGATATCACTATAAGCTAATAAGATTTTAAGATCATCTTTGCTGAATGTTTTCAACGTCTTCATAAGTACTTTATCATAGCTAAAGAAATACTCCAGAAACATAGGTATATAGTTGGCTTTTACCAGGAAGTTTACATAATGCTTCTGAAGGTTAAACGAAGCATTACGGAAATGATCAAGAACTAGAATCCATGAATAAAGGAAAGAATATGTTGAGGAGCTTGGAACAAGAGCTGGAGTTAATGAGCTATCAGCTGGATGAGATAATAGTTGAAGTAGTTGATTAGGTAAGGCAAATTTGGAGTCTCCCCCAGAGCTTGATTGGCTATTAACATTGCTGTTGTTATTGTTATTGTTATGATCACCGGATTCTGACGCAAGTTCTTCTTGTTCCTCTGAATCAACATTAATTCGAATATCAATATCACTATTACTATCATTATCATCATCACCCTGTTCCTCTTGATTTTCCACCTCCTTTCTATCTAATTCGTAAGCAATAACCCTGTCACTTTCCTCTTTTGAAATCTTGACTCTCAGCAACCAAAATCCTATTCTAACAAGTTTGAGGTTATCTGACAGGAAAAAATTGTATATAACAGTATCAGACAGTTTGTCGATGCTTCTAATATTTAGTTTCCTCAATAGACTAGTTACCAGGTCTATTAATATATTGATAGATGATTGCTGAATACTGTTTGCTGGCTTAGTGCTTAGAGAAGGTGTAATAGCTACAATGGATAAAATGCCATTCTCGAATTCTGTTTGCTGCGATTTCCACTCTTCGTCTATTGCCGCAAACCATGGTTCATATGTATGGGAAAGTAGGAATATATATAGCCTTAWTGCCATACATTGCATTATCAATATTGTGTTAGCATCGCTAGACTCATMTGTATCTTCAAGCAAAGCTAATGCATCCTCAAGTAGAGATAATGCAATAGAAGCATCGAGCTGCTGATGCTGTTGCTTAGAGAATACCTCGATAATGATTTCCGTTATTTCAATCCTACCGAACCATGATTCTTCATCATATGCATCTTCTCCTTGAAGAGCCCGTGATATCTGGAGCAATAACCGCCTTACGCGTTCTTCTTCTAAAGGCAGCGAGATTTCTTTGGTGGCGGCCCTAGCGAGAATCCATGAGGATAATCCTGTTGTTAATGATCCGGTTTCGCTGAAGAGCAAGTTTCTCAGTATATTCAATGATGGAAATCTCAGCTCACCAAATGCCCTGATCATAGCCAATACTACGAAGGGTCTTTCATTAAGAAGCTTACGCCACACTCTGATATCAAAATCCAGACTYATTTCTGATGCCGGTGTGTTTCTTATCTTTTGTTGTAACACCCTGGTGATAGCACGACCCAGATAATAGGAAATAGGTGTAGTTCCTTCAGCTAGGTCTTCTGCCTGAGAATAATTGATTACGTCATTGATGGATATTGAAGATGAGGATTGAATATCGGTTTTGTGGTGCTCGGCTATCGAAATACCAGAAAGGGAATAAGTTACGAGATCATTCGGCAAATGCTCGTCTATAATCTCGTAACCGATAGCCGAGGTCCATAGATCGGCTGCGCCTCCAACGAGGACATATTTGAATACATTGAGGCTCAGTTTTGCTGGATTCAGTTCCAAATCGGGCAATGCGATCATAAATTCTCCAAAATTGATGAAAAGACGTTGAACTATATCAACAGCATAAGCCACATTTCGGATAAATAGGTCATCATGGTAGGAAACGGTATGATGAGATTTAATCCACATATACTGTGCCACCTCAAGGGATATTTCTGCTTCCTTATATAGCACGGCTTCAACAGTTTTGCCTAATTTAGCAGCCAATAAATCACTAGATGTTAAAATGTGGCTTATCTTATCAGGAAGATTCATATTAAGGAAACTGTGGCTTAGCTGATCATTACTATATTCGGATAATAGAAATTCAGTCAAAACCTCCTTAGCAACCGGGTTATTCAAATCATACACTGACCAGTCGCTATTAACTAGAAAAGGGAGAATTTGCTCTTTGGAAATCA
Source organism: Sporopachydermia quercuum (assembly GCA_001599295.1). Classification (NCBI taxonomy): domain Eukaryota; kingdom Fungi; phylum Ascomycota; class Sporopachydermiomycetes; order Sporopachydermiales; family Sporopachydermiaceae; genus Sporopachydermia; species Sporopachydermia quercuum. Next base: position 125,103 of record BCGN01000007.1, read on the forward strand.
ATTTGGATGATATCATCGTTTTCTGAGACTTTTGCGGAAGTTTAGAGAATGTAGTCAAAATGGAATCAACTAAACCTGCGAAATATCCTAGTTTTTTTGCCAATTCTTCCGATTCTCCTGAGATTTCTGATATCTTCGGCAACTGCTCAAACAAATGAACTGAAGCTTCCGAATCAAGCTTAGGAATCATCTTTTCGATGAAAGCTTCACTCCTATCAATCCTTAGTAATTCATCTAACAGTTTACTATCAACAGAATCAATTCTTTCAATAACCTTCACAACAGGAACAACGACATCAGCCAAGTCCCCTTTTCTGATACTTTCACCGATTAGTCCTAAGATAGCTACTTGAGGGCTACCAATGTCTTCTTGCTCGATAAGCAATTTAATGATTCTTTCTAGCTCTTCTTTTCCTTTCAGCGCAATCAACAACTGAGCAATTCCTTTAGATATCAGAGGCTCTTTCTCAAATAGTTCAACCAAAAATGAAATATCAGTAATCCCTATTGCATGTATGGCAGCAGCAATCTCATTCACTACAGTACTGTTAGGTCTTCTCAATAGTACTATGATTATGGGAATCAGTTCATTCATTGATGCCACAGATTTAAATGGACCTTTTAGTAGGCTTAGTAGTGTAACATTAGAGACTTCAATCTCCTCCCTAGATCTCACTGCTGAAACTGTTGTTTGAATAGAATGAAGTAATTGCTTGTTAATTAAACCTTCTGGCAAGGAATTGATCAAGAGATTCAAGCTTTTCCAATACTGTTCAGCACGTCCTGATGATCCATTTGAAATCAATTGCGTCAATACATCAATACGTTTAGCAGCCCTCTTAGAGCTTTTCCACGCTTGAGGTAACACTCGTAGAGTATCAAATAACGTAATAACAGGAGGGTTCTTCATTTTGACGATATATTTGAACAATCCATGCAATATCTTATCGATTTCAAGATTAGGTTCAAAATTTGACGTTAGTAGAAGATTTATTGTCAACATTAACGACCGAATCACATTCGTATCTTGATCCTTGAATAATGGCCATATTGGCGAGTCTTCAGCTTGCGGGAACTTATCAACATTGCCAAATAAAAACTCGTAATACATAGAGCATCCAGAAAACTTACCATCAGGCGAGTCATTGCTGACAATAAGATCGCCAATAATTCCTAATGCTCCTGTATATAATCTAGCACATTTAGATGCCCTATCATGAATGCTCTCGATTCTCTCGTCAGACAACGAAAGCGGTGTTTCTAATAATGCTGATATCACGAATGGTAGTAATTTTCTCTGAAACACTTTGAAAAGAGCCTTTTGTTTCTCTAGGTTTGGAAAACATGTTGTTATACTCGCTGTTGTTGTTTTAACCACTAGTCTATCAGTATCATGGGTACCTAATAACCATGGGCCAATTGTATATACTAAGTAAGGAGAATATTCTTTACCCAATTTCGAGCAGAATACACCTTGAACTTCATGAGACAATAATCTCACATTCCTTGAATTATCAATAGATGATTTCGGATAGATCTGAGCCCAGCACTCTAAAACACCAGCATCAGCTAAAAGGTCCTGCTTACTGATGGATTCTGATGATACTAGACTTTTGAACTTCTCTAGTGCCTTTTCTTTCGTAGTCGCATCACGTTTTAATAGAGATTTGTAGAGAATTCTCAGCTCAGGGTTTATGATAGATGATGGATCAGGAACTCCCGTAATATAAGATAAAGATATTTCATAAACTGGTGAAGACCAGTCAGTAAGCTCAGGGTTCATGGTTTGCAGGACCTGTAATGAGGCTTATGATGATTGCTTGAAATTAATGGTGTAAAGTGAAATGAGTAGATATTTGTAGTTTCCTTAAAAGCACAAGCATTTCTTTATCAACTAAAAGCCTTGAAATGATGCATATAGCAGTGAAAATATGTTGCTTATATACAATAGAGAATATTGAACGGTTGAAAGTTATTTTGATAGGACAAAAGTGAAATATTTCTTTCCTTATTAGAGTTTATGTTAGTGCCATTTTAGGCAATGATTTGGAAACTTTTCGGAGATTATTATAAAGAACATCGGATATTATATAGTCACGTCATATGAATGGAAGCACTTAGATGGTAATGATATGGGAGAGAATGATGGGAGTTAACCAACAGATAGTCTTATTGTGTTGATATGATTTGTATAGGTACTAGTAAGTTTTTTTGAAGTAATTAATTTGCAATTGTTGTAGTTCAAGTTGTTATTGTTAGTAAAACCAACAGTTGTATGTTCCCAGGAACAATAAAGAAAGTCGAAGGACAGCTTTCCAATGGATTTCAGAGCCTTCTACCATAACTTATTTCTTTCTGACATCAGGGTGATAGACTATATTATCATCATTCTAATTTTTTAGTGAGTTCTCTTAAATTATTCCATTGCCCTTCCACTTGCATATCCACTTGCATACAACAATTCAAATAGGTTCTAAGCCATTCCATTCCGCTTTACACATTTTTTACAATTAAGTTTAACGGTTATGCATGTTCCTGCATAGACCCGCGTCCAAATTACTTAAACAAGAAATAAACCAAAAATTCTCGAAGATTCCTGGAATTCATTTACATATGCAACAACAGCAGGTTATCTGGTATATTTCTGTTCATCAATATTTTCATGCAGAAATGGTGAATCGAAGAAAGAAAAAAAAAAAGGTTAAAAACAGCATTTAAGGAAGCGAGAAATTCAAAATCATGTTATCAAATAAGCGATAGAAGTATCTTTCTTTATRCTCAAGCACTCAGTAATCAGCCATAGTTCTCTAGGTCATCCACCTCTTTGCCCGATTGTCGACTGCCCATAAGTTATGGTTCCAATTACTGGAAAGAGATATTGCAGGATGAGGAGGTCTAAGTGGAGAGTGGGCTTCTGATATATGGTTAAGAATGCTAAATAGAAGCCTCTTGTAACGGAAAAAACAAAGTTAAAAAGATATGCTTCCATTAGATCTCTGGCACTTCAAATTATTGCTAAATGTATCTATTGTGTATTATAAAAATACACAGGTGCTGATCATCTCAACTTTTCATTATTAAGTCTCGATCGAGATATATATATGGATCTAACACTATTTAGACCCTTAAAGTAGGTCTTATCCGTATTCGCAAGGATCTAAATATGATGTAATCGAATAATGTATACTTAAAGTTCACCCTGACTAGTTTGCCGCATTGAACCCGCATAATCTCATCGTTAACTCCAATAATCCGCAGTTCACTTCACCCTTACATATTACATCAAATACTCTCAATACCATACTATTCTTCTATCTTTAACTAAGGGTATTAAAAATGTATTAGAGCAAACGTTCTGATAGATAATCAACTAGAACTCATACTATTTCCTCTTCAAATACTTCCCCCTTTTGCATTACCTCTCCCTTCCCCCTAGAGTACCTCACGTCTCCTTTCACTAACTTTCTTATCTAATAGTAGTATTAACCCAGAAAGGAAAATCCACTATTGACCCGAACAGGAGGAAAAGACCTCGACAGGACCCACAGCAAAAAGTTTTCCTATAGGTGAAAATTTTCATCAAATTGAGATATCTCATAATATACTAGTGGATTGGTTATCCAATTACAACCTCAACTATCTACTGTTATAAACAATTAAATGATTAGAAACTAATCATCCAAATCCAATCAAAAAGTATACACCTTTGAACTCTGAGAAAAGCTGTGATCAAAGGATTTAATCAAGCAGTAGAGAAAATAACTACTGCTCATATTTGAGAATTACTCGATACCAATCAACCAATAGAGATTGCCCAAGGTAAGAAAGAAAGAGTAGAAGGAACTCTTTTATCTCTGAACTTGGGATAAATAATTGACCGCTAGGATATATAGAAAGTATATCCGTGTTTTTCTGATGAGTAAAGAACTACTTGCTCGAATTTCAAGACCTTCGAAACCTGGATAACATCAGCAATAACTTCTTTAGACGAATAAACTATACCTAGTTGAGTATTAAACTAGGTAACAATCACAAGTAGAATAGAAAAATGGTTGCCCCTACTTTTGATGACCATACATCTGGTCAAACACATAATACTTATGTCAATCAGTCTTTAGCAGTATCGCTGGACTCAACCAATGCTTTCGAAGGACCTGAAAAATTATTGGAGATTTGGTTTGCCCCTACAGAGAAGACATTACCATCTTCAGTACGAAACAACGGACTTCGAGCCATTCCCAGAGCTCAATGGGAAGAAATGCTCGATATTGTTCAGTGTAAAGTTTTATCGACAACCAGCTGCTCAACTTTTGATTCTTTTTTACTATCTGAATCATCCATGTTCGTATTTCCTCATAAGTTGATCCTCAAAACATGTGGAACTACTACTACATTAATTGGAATTCCCAAATTATTTTCCATCATCAAACAATATGGGTTTCCTGAATATTCAAAGCAAACACTAAGACCTTATCGAGTTTTTTATTCTAGACGAGCATTTATGTTTCCTGATCTTCAAAAACCTCCTCATAGAACATGGAATGATGAAGTTAAGTATTTAGATGCTTATTTCACAACTGGTGCTGCTTATTCTATTGGGAACTTGAATTCCAACCATTGGCACCTCTATGTCACCGCACCGTCAGAAGATTTTTCTTCTTTTGCTAATGACCAATCTGATGAAACGTTGGAATTGATGATGTCTGATTTATCACCATTAGCTGCTGCCCAGTTTTCTCATGATCGTTCAATTTCTCATGAAAGCGGYTGTGACTTAGGCACGGTTTTGACCAAATCCACAGGAATTGATAAAATATACCCTGAATCTTTTGGAATTGATATCGATGCTTTTGCGTTTTCTCCTTGTGGATATTCCTGTAATGCTGTTTTGCCTTCCACAGCTACCGGAGGTCATTACTTCACAATTCACATTACTCCGGAAGAAGGATTCTCTTATGCTTCATTTGAATCCAATATCCTCGGAGCTGAATTTGGTGTTCGTCATCAAGATGTTGTTGGAAATGCATTGGATATTATGAAGCCAGGAAGGTTTGCTTGTACTTTGTTTAGAAACAAAGTGGGATCTGGTGATTTCAGCGTTCAATTATCAAAATTGGCCGATAGGTTGGGCTATAAGAAAGTAGATAAAATTGTGTATGATCTTGATGGATATGAACTTTTGTTTGCAAGTTTTGAAGCTAGAAAGGGTTTGTAATGAATGTAATTATATTTTTGTTGATGATAATTTGATTGTAGATTTATTGCATAATTTATTGTACTATCGGGTAGAAATTACTAATTGGATTGATAACTGAAACAACTGATCAAAAATATATTTGGCACGCTTCAACCTTATATAAGATATCACTATCCTCGTATAGTTGTTCTACGGGCATAGAAATCGCTATGTATATACATATATGTCATTAAAAATATGCTCTTGTTGATTAAGAGTGAAGTTAAGATACATTTTCATTCATAAAATGTGTCCCCTTTGATAATTTCCTCAYTGAAGCTAATTTTCCAGCTATTTTGTATAGATCGCGGATAAGCAGATCACTATTTAGATGCGCAGACACTTCATTGACATATTAGACACATTCTAAATGTCTCTAAAGATTTCAACAGTTAGCCGTCAATTTCTGTTGAAACAATTCATAAAAACTAACTGCACAATCTCATAAGGAACTGCAAAGTTTACTTGAGAAACTCAAAAATTGGCACTATTATTCTCTTTGAACAATATCATTCATATCTGACATATTGATGAAGGTATATTCCAATAAGAATAGCTGAAGCTTTCTGTCTCCATATAACATATTCACTTTCCAGTCTATTATTATTCTCTTTCCCACATACCCTCGTCTTCTTCCATATCATTATGTAACACAGGGCCAACTATCAGTAAACATTCAGTCCCGTACAAAGTTCACTGTATCATCTTCTGGAATACTGCGTTTTCGCAACAGGTATCGTATTCACACCAGTCGTTATATTCTTCTTTGCTTCCTTCGCAAGCAATCTTTCAGCTTCATCACCATGCCTTTCGCCTGCTTTACCTTCTTTGAATGAATAGCTGACCCTGCAGGGTTGATTCATTAGATATTGCCCATTCATCGATAAGGCAGCATCCGAGCTCTCAAAATCATCAAAACTAACGAATCCATACGACTTGCTTTGATCTCTGACGACTCTAATAATCCTTCCAAATCTCCCAAAAGCTTCTGCCAGCGAGGCTTCATCAACTAAAGGATCCAGATTGCCAACAAACAAAGTGGCTCCAACATCCAGACTTTTCACTTTATCAGAGTTTGCTTTCTTCATCCTTAGTGGTTTATGAAACATATATATGTTATTTAACACTGCAATAGCATACGTAGCATCTGATTCGTTTTTATACTCAGCAAACCCATATCCTTTATGTTTATTGAGAATTTTGTCTTTAGGAAGCGATAAAGAAACGACAGGTCCAGCTTGAATCATTAGTTCATATAACAATCTTTCATCTACTTCATCGTCTAGGTTCGAGATGTATACTGTTGCATCCTGATTTCTTTCTGTTTCCTTATTCCTATGAGCATTCATTTTGGAGTGTAAAGTGAGCAAGGAGAGTTGTATATATATTTAACAATGGTATTAAATAAAGATAAATTACCGGTTGTTTTGACTCTTTATGTACGGCAAAAGCAACTAACTATCTATCACCACTTTTTCACTGGCCAATTCGATTCTCCCAATCCAGTTTTTATTACTTTTCTACTCATACACTCTAATATTTCTTCCACCTTCAATTGTCGTCACCACTATGTTCTTCCTTCACTCATTATTTCCATCTACCATTCCCTCTATCCCACTAATAAGAACAGTAACCGCTCTCACAATTTAATTCACACACAATAAAATGCCCAGATACTATAATATAACATCTCAGCTCGAAACGAAACAAATGAAATGAGATATGATATCCAAATGCCTTAAGAGAGTGTATCCCTTACCCGGACCAATCACAATTTCCGATTTAGGTATACACATTATTTTTTTCCATACACAAACATTTTTTATACTACAGGAAATCTTTTGTGGTATATAAAAGATGCACTTCGCATATAATCCTTCTTTCTTTACTATTATAATGATGGGGACCAGTATTGTAGAAAGAAGTATTCTCCTTCTTTCTCTTTTTCTCTCCATTATACCTAATTTCCAAGAAAATAACGTTTTGTTGTCATCTACACGGACAGTTGAGAATAACTTAGTTATTCTGATTTTCACTACAGCAGTCAGTGGTTGGGAAATGATGGAGAGAAAGCAAGCCCGATTAATCACTAACGCCAGGAAAATTATTTACTTGTGCATTAGTTTCATGCCCGGGATACATATTTAGAGAATAGAAGGTGTATATAGATGTGTAAACGAGGATCATTGGTACGAGAAGAGCAAGAGAAGAAATAAGACGGAGAAGAGCAAGAGAAGAAATAAGACGGAGAATAGTGTAGAACACTATCTACAATGAGCATTGAGCATTCTATAATGAATAGATCGTACAGTATTTATGATCCACGTCAACATAGAGAAAGGAGGCAGAAGCGTAGCCTTCTAAAGTTTTAACTTAGAGTATTGTCCAATATTAATGCAATACAGAAGCACAAAGTACTATGACATAACAGTAGTGAAAACAATATTGTAGGAATTGTGAAAGTGGGAACACTGGAACCAACGAATGCTAATGCTAATGCTAATGCTAATGCTAATGCCTAACCCTAATCCTAATCCTCACCAACAATAAAACAACTACATCTAGATAAACACAATTAAAAATGATAAAAACAATCATTCATTCAATAATATTACCGTATACAAACGACACATTTCTCTCAAGTAGTTATCCCGCTWGAAGTAACAGCAGCTTGAACTGATGTTAGCTTATTAGCGAAAAACACTTGCATTCTTTCATTTCCTAACATTACAGTAACTAACCATGATCTAACCAAACTCTTTCCTTGATCTAATAAATCATCAGCCCACTGAGGTTCGGCATTAAAATACATCAACAACATAGAAACAATGACTGCTATTAATACAGGTATCCAAAAGAATATCAACATACGATCAGTATCGACTCTCTTAACTGGCCTGAATGTTTCAATAGTTCTACCTGTACCCAACTTCTGCTTGTTGTCATCTCTATTTGGACCGGTAAATTGGTCATCAACGTTTACTTCTACCGATTCCCTTATATCATAATCAACGTTGTCTCCTTCCTCTTCCTCCTTTACAGCTTCAAGAGACAGCTTCTTATCAGTRAAGAACATCTGTTTACCATTAGGAAACAAATCATCATAAGTCGGTAAGCTGAATTCTGTTTCATCAGCTTTGAATTGCATCCAAGCTTTAGAAACGCTATCCTTGACACTATTAGTAAGAGTACTGCTCCTATTTTTCCATGTTTGTAGAAGATTCTTATGAGAGGAGTCCAAAAATTCGTTAGAATGATTAATTCTGAAACTTGGGCCAGGTGATTCTTTATCGCTAAGATCTCCAGAGTCAGGTTCATAATCAGAATCAAAATCAGACCCTAAGTCAGACCCAAAGTCAGATTTATTGATTTCCACTTGCATGTCAACCAGATTACGTAATCGACGTCTTCTTCTAACTCCCAAAACTAATGCCTCATCTGCTTCTTCTTCATCATCAGCTTCATTAGCAGTTCCACTCAAATTCTCATTCCATGACTCGTCATCATCAGTGTTATTCAAATCTTCTTCATCTCCATCACAGCTATCGTGCACCATTCTAGAGATATGTCTATAGGAATCTCCATATACAGACAAAAGTGAAGAAATGGAACTGGAGCTCGAACCATTGACATTGACACTACGTAAATTAGCCATATAACTACGGTGATCTGCTTCATAAGGTAGAAGGTCCAAAACATTGGAATCAGCAATATCCATCACTGTCATATCGCTAATCTTCGTTTTCATGAAAGGATCTGCTCTGCAATGAAGTAGCAATTCCATACAAGCCCTTTGTCCATTCAGGGCAGCAAAATGCAATGGTGTCAATCCATTCAGATCAGTCATATCAACTTTTGCTCCACGGGAAATCAATGCAGCGATCATTCGTTTATACCCTAAGATAGCTGCAACATGCATCATTGATTGTCCTTGTCTATTGCATAATTGCCAGTTGGGAACCGTGCGTGGCATCTGGACATCAACAAGTTCCATAATCTTCAACAACGCATCTTCCTGTTCACTTAGTCCTCCGTCACTATCAAAATCGCTTTCATCGCCATCTGATAGTAAATGGTGGTTTGCATGTGAGTAGGCATATGAGTGTGATTGAGATTGGGAATGGGAATTGGAATGAGAGTTCGAACGTGAGATATTTCCATCATTACCAATAAACCCATTGGCTCCGGTACCATTAAAGATCGTAGATTCATCAGAATTTGATGCTCCATTGCCAATAATCCGCCGGGCAATATTCTTAGCGTCTTCTAATCTACCATTCATTTTCAGTCCAACAATCTGTAATGCTAGTTCTACCAATTGTCTGTCTGAATCATCAACATATGTGAATACTTGTGGAGCAGGAGAATTAACACCTTCAAACGTAACCAGCACTTGACCTGGTTGAGAAGCTGGTGGCAGGTATGTGACAATGGTTGATTCTGACCAGCAGTTAGTGGTTAATGATCTATGCTCACCGAACATCACTGTTAGTCCTGGATGGAAATTAGTACCTAACAGTGTGATTTCTACGCCGCCCCGGACAGGTCCTTGCGCAGGGATGATTCTTTGGACAATAGGAACATTAGGATCAATAGGAAGCATATTAGCAGCGTTCATAGCAGTAGCAGCAGCAGCCGATGATGCTATTGATGTACTAGAAGGCAACTGGGATGAAAATGATGACGGCACTAACGGCATAGTTAGAGGTGAATTTCCAGTACCTGATTCACGTCTAGAAGAAGCAGATGATCCACCAAAACTATTTCTATTACCATTGCCCTTACCATTACAATTATTGTTACTACCAACTGGCCTTGAATCGGATAATGGTGATAACGGATCTAGTATTCTACCATTATTTAGCAGAACACCAGAATGTGGTGATGTACCTGAAGGTTTCATATTAGGAAGCAAGTTGAAAGATACAGGCGGTGGTCCTTGTGAAGGCAGTGTTATTGATCTCCTATTGGGAATAATACCTAAACCATTATTGTCAGACGTATAAGCTGATGAAGGACTCCAATTAGATCTTCGTTTCTTACTTGCATGACTTGTCGTTGAGAAATCTGTTGATAGAAACTCTGAAGATGAATCTTCTATAGATGCTGGTGATGGTGGTGTTATACGTGAACTAGTTGATTCTACTCCGATAGTACTAACACCATTTTCGTCAGGCCCAGTTCCTTTCTTTTTATCCATAATCATAATAGGAGTAGAAAAGCTCATTGCTACCACTTCTCCGGAATGATCCTTCACTACAAACAAGATCCTGAATCCTTTTTCTTCATCRTGATGCCTGCAATAACAAACTAGTCTTGTAGGTACTTCTATAGTCTTCCCTGGATCATTTTCATCAATAAACGTTTGAGGAGGTGGAAACGACATAACCTCTTTACAATTAAAGATGATTGCTCTTCGGGGAACTGATTCTTTCCATGGAATTTCATCGGAGTTTGCTGAATAATTCTTCTTTCTCGAGGCTCTTTTCTGTTCTCTTTTAACGCATCTGGGGCATATATGAAGTGATTTCAAGGGGGTTTTAGTTCCCACGACAAAAGTCTCAAGCATTAAAGTGTTTTTCGTCGGTTCGAACGCTGACGATAATTGGAATTTGGCCTTTGGAATGGTGTCACTAGGGAAGTGAATGAGAAACTCCGAAGGTGAAGGTGAAAAGTTGAGCTTGAGCTTTATTTGAGTCTCAACCCTTGACCGTAAAGGCACATCTAGAACTGAGAGTTTATATTTGAATTTCCTTTGGTCAATTTCATTAGATAATGATGAATATTCAGTAGGGATTAAATATGGTGGGCCAGTTAAAGGTCCTAAACCTGAGTTGGAATTAGGAGATTCTTCTTTCACTTTAGCATTATCAGAAGAGTAGGAACTGGGTTTCCTACCGAATTTCAAGACCGCTAATTCTTTTCTTGCTGCCTCGAATTGATCGTGCTCGATAGTGTTCAGACTAAAGCCTGACATATTATAAGCCGTAGGACTTAAATCTACAGGACCAGATTCAGGGTCAGCAGGTAAAGGATGAACGAACTCATTTAGAATAGCATCTCTCTGTTGATTTTGGTCATATAAGGTATATTCTGAAGAGTCCATATTTATTAGACTGTCAGGATCAAACTCTGGGACACTATTTATATTTCCATTAGGAATTCCATTGGATAAGCTGCTGTGAATATCATTTGATAGGCCATTGGCAATATCATTAGAAATACCATCAGAAAACCTAGTGACATTCGATTGTAGAGAATTCTGATCGGTGTTGGTATTATAAATAGATGACATATGTCTAAACCGGGGATTGTTGAGTTGATTCATATCATTGTTCATTAGACCGGACTGCAGAATATTGCTTAATTCTGAATCCTGGTTTTCAATTGCGTCTGGWGCCAGGAATGGTTCCCAATCTTTAGGTGGTCGACCATCATTGGTAAATTCAGAAGCTTGAGGGTCCATAATTTCGGTGATCCTATAATACTATATAGGCAATAATGCTATTTTTGTATATGGTAAATAAGTGTTGTCTTGGTGTTGTACTATATAATTTGATATGCTGTGAATCACTTATAAACTTCGTTGGCTGCTCTATTTCGGTTCCAATGATGTAGTATGTTGTAAAGTTCTCGTTCTCTTCTGACTCGTATTTATAACATAATCGAGTTTTAACAAACAAAGGTCTGTTCAACCAACCGTTTACTAGTCTAACAGCCTATGAATGATTAAGAACAAGCAGGAGGTACAGAGGTAGTAAGTATCAAATAAAACCAAGTTGAATCGAAAACTGTTTGAAAACTCGTTTTGAATGCTATACAGCATTAATAGTAAATACTCTTGATAACACTCTTAAAACAGAGTCAAAATGAGTTTCAAGTTTTACGACCTGTTTCTTGCCGCTTTGCTTATATTGTCGTTGCAGTTGTCGTTTCTGTCAGTGGCTACAATATGATTGATTGATTGACGATTCAAATGAATACGTATCCATACAATAACATAGCCTTGGCAGCGTGTGAATTTTATATTATGAATCTTGTAAGAATCTGCATTTTCATTTACACGTATTGTTATTGAAATACAGTTATGTTTTCCATTGTCTTAATACAAATTAGTATCTTATTATCGGGTAGATGCTATCAATAATTGCACAACTTCAATTTTAAGGGAAATTTTTGTTTGGAACCAACAAAATGAGTGGCATAGACCCTAAATTAGTGATCGCACTTGGAATATATTATGCGGAGGGTCTGAAGAGAGGGGTCTATTAGGAGGGGTATGCAAGTTATATTACATGGCTAGGTGAGTTATATGCATATGTTGCAGATGGCGCAGATGGTTGTTCACAGTAAGCTTTTTGAAATGGTACGAGGGAGATGCTACGAGATAAAATATGGAAAAGTAATGGAATACATGCTGGAGGGTAGAGAGAAAAGAGTAGTATTGCATTTGGCCGTTGTGGTCTAATGCAGGCAATATGTACTCTTTTGATTGCTGTAGTTGACTGTCTAACAGGAAGTGCTCATGAATTATTAGCTTACATAATCACCTATTAATGAATGGATAAGGTAAAGGGTCTAGAGATCAATGCAATTAAACCACCAGGACAATGAGGATTAAACCCGGCAGTCAAATATTGAAATRACAGGATGCCTTTAGTTAAAAATCAAAATTTCAACAGAGTTTCAACTAGACCACAGTTTTGATGGAGTCTGAGCTTTCTTAGAGAAAAATGAACATCAGTCGAAAATGATGAGTCTTCTCAACAAACTTATCGCTATGCCTGTGGCGTTCAGTAGAATCAAGACCTTCATGCAAAATCTGCACTGATATTAGGTGTTTACTTTCAAATATACCGATCAGAATCTGAGGCTGAACTGTGGATAGCCCCGATACAGCGTTAGCGATGTCTTCCCCGTAAGTTCAATTCAGTCTCCTTTTTAGACATGCTTTCTCTTACAATTGTTTCCTTATAATTTGATTACCCAACAAGATTTTACACCCATCCCTATAGCCATCGGAGTTAATGATTACGTAATGAAACTTATATCAATACCATTCACATTCCAGTATAGAGCGTTCAGTAGATAACATAGATAACAAACAGTTGGCACTCAGAAATGCCAGAAGGGTATCCAAACAATTGAGCCCAATAAATTCCAAACTTTCAAATCTGCTCTGCATTGCAGCTTCAATAAACTGTAAACAAACAACATCCCTAAAATACTAACCATCACATCATGTCCGTAATCAACTATGGATAGCACGTGACAAAATTCTATGATATATCGGACATATCTAAACTGAAAATTATTATCGGACAAATATATATTATATATTAGTTCGCGAAACATTGTTGTTTTCTACGATAAGTTTCATCTCATCAACAAGGCATCTAATTCTGATACCTTTGTCACAATTGAAGCTCAAATCGTTCATTCAAGCTGGAAATATCAGCTGAGAGTGTAATAGAAAAGTGTTCAAAATGCCTCGAAACACTGTCTTTGTGAGTGGTAAGTATATGAAGACTTTCGAACTAGAGAGATAGCATTGTTAGAATGAATGAGGATCCGAGGATTCTCTGCTCGGTCGCCCTCATGAAAGGAAAAAGCCCATGAAACGACATCAATTTGCTATACTAACCAGTGAATATCAGGCTTTTCTGTAGGTGTCAGAGCCCGAGATATTGCACACGAATTTGAAGAGTAAGTATAAAGGGTTTGAAAAGTATTATAGCTAGTTCGGTAGAGGAGCCATTGATATTGAATGGAATCGTGACTAACGAGCTTTTCATTGTCAGATTTGGCCCTTTGATAAGATGCGATATCCCACCATGCAGAAATGGAAGACCTTACGCTTTCGTTGAGTTTGAAGATGAAAGAGACGCAGACGAAGCTATTTATCAAATGGATAGAAGAAGACTTCGTAACGGAGATCTAGTGAAATGTGAACTCGCCAAATCAGCACCATATTCTAAAGGTGATAGAAAAGATAGGGGTTATAGAGAAAGAGATTCCGGAGGTAGAAATAAACGAGGACGAGATAGGGATCGAAAAAGGGATAGGGCCAGAGGTTCGAGAAAGGGAAGTAGATCACCTGATAAGGAGAAGGATACAAACAGAAGCAGAAGCGGAAGCAGATCACGAGATAGAACTACAAGCAGAAGCAGAAGTCAAAGCCCCACAAGGAGTAGATCTGGAAGTAGGAGCCGATCACCAGCTCAGAGCAATGGAGGTAACAATGATTCATCAGTTAATGAACACAAGGAAGGTTCTAATGATGATACTGCAAATGGAGACAACCAAGATAACAGTGAGGAAACTAACGGTAAAAATGTTCCAGCTGAACAAGAATCTAATAACAATGTAGCTGGCGTGCCTGAAAATGCAGCTGATGAGAAAAGAACTAAGGACTCATCAAAAGGACAATCGACATAAGAGAAATAGGAATGAAATTCTTTTATTACATTATGTCTAATGAACATAGAAATCACTACTGAGATTATTGTCTTAGATTGACTAGATAAAGATAAAAATCAAGTAAGATATCAAAATGCTCATATTTATAACGTTAAACATCTGGAGCGATTATGAACAAATATTCCAAACCTGCCTGTCGGTTCCAAACACTTTCTTCGCATTTAACTGCTCCTACTCATTTATTCAATAACGCATACAATTTTACCCTTACTAACGTTTGATGCCATATAATCATGTGCTTTCGAGATATCTTTCCAGTTGAACACTTTATCAATAGGTATGACAAATTCACCAGATTGGATTCTGGGCAAATATCTTTGTTTAATAGTATCAAAAATCTTTGCTTGGTATTCAATACTTCTTGATCTCAATGTGGTTCCCTCTATTTTCAATTTTTTCCTTAATATTTCAAATAAATCAACATTTTCTGCAACTGCACCACCCATAATAGCCAGCACTATTAGTTGGCCTTCTGGTCGAAGAATCTTCAGGTCTTTGTTAAAATAGCTACCTCCAACAGGATCAATTATAAGATCAACACCATCTTTATTTTGAATCACTTGTTCAAAATCTTCTTTCTTGTAGTTGATTGTTGTACATTTACCCTTAGATATATGATCCATTATTTCTTTAACAGCAGTACACTTTTCATCAGTTCCCATAGTTAGGAACACTTCTGAGCCTTCAGAAGTAGCGATTTGACCAGCTGCTATACCTACACCGCTTGCGCCAGCATGAATTAACACTTTTTCGCTTTTGTTTATATTTCCAACTGCTGTAAGACATTGAGTTGCTGTTGCCCACACCTCGGGGATGGCAGCTCCTTTTATCTCATCAATATCACCTAATGGCAAAAGCATTCGTTCGTCAGCAGCTACATATTCAGCATAAGCTCCTCCGTATACCAAGCCAAATACACCGTCTCCATTTTTAAAGACCGTTGAGCCATTAATGTCAGCTATAGTCCCAGAGAACTCAACTCCCAATGTGTCTGGGGCATTTGGTGGCATAGGGTAAAAACCTTCTCTTTGAAGCAAATCCATACGATTTAAACCAAACGCTCTCACTTTGACAAGTACTTGGCCTTCGGTGAGCTTGGGAAGAGAAAAATCCACTATTTCTAGTGCCGAAGAAGGACCCTTACCATTTTGCACTCTAACAGCTTTCATCATTGTTACAGGAAAGAGAGATGAGTATGTGACTACTCTACAGTACTTTAAGAGTAAAAGTGTTGATAAAACAAAAGCTTGAAGATTTTAAATACAATAACTAATCACAAAAATTTTTGACTAAATTAATTTCTGTATTTATTATTGTTGAATAGGATACAAATAGGAAATAGTCAATAAAAATGTCCTTTCGCTGAGTAATCAATAATAACTATATTGACGAAAGAAGGAAGCAATTGTGTACAAATCCGGGGTYAAATGTTTGCCCTTAGAACAGGATGAGAAGTGATGTTAATTTGGGGTTTGATATGGGAGGCAGTTCACAAGACAGTATTTATTGATTATGTGATCTAAATAGGGACGGCTATTAATAGGTGATTGACCATAAGTATGGAAGACGAGAAAGGAAAAACAGAGAGGAAAAACAGAAAGAAGAAACAGAAAAAGAAATCTTGAAACTGAGTAGAGGTAATTGAAAAGTTGATGACAATGGAAATTTAAGGAATATAATTGTTCAAGATTCAGGGATGAACGGGAAGTAAATTGAGCATGCAGTGAGGTATTATAGTGCGGTTGAAGTCGCCATTGGTAGCCGTTGGAGAAGTATGCGTGGTCCTTGAATATCAGCTTTGTTCCTAGAATATTTAAATGATTCAAAGTAAATCAAATRCAATCAGTAGTTTTTTTAAAATAAGATGTGGAGTGTTTCCCGAAAATTTGTAATTGAACATTGCGAATGATCTGAGAGCCTTGGTATAGTAAATGATTCAACACAATTCCCCAAAGATTGGTTGCAGATCAGGCCAAATATATCAATCAGTACACTGTCAACAGAAACAAGTAAACAGGACTTGAAAATCATCTTCAGTATTTATTTAGAATCAATGACGGAATTATCGGGAGCTCAATTATAGTTATCATTCATCAGATCTTACGCTACTGCTTCTGCCTTATTTACACGGAGACAACATTGTTTCAGTCATGCAAATGCATTTTAATGCATTTTAACGACCATATAAAATCCTGAGAAATATACTGTAAAAAATAAGCTACGTTGAAATATCATCAATTCACCTAAAATGATATGTTTTCAGGGAAATATATGAAGAAATCTCGGTTGGATTATTCGAATATWTTCTATGTATCAATGAACTAAGAAAGAAAAACAGGAATTAGAGTTTACTCTTTGACAAAGTAATGTTTTCGACCGAAACAGAACCTAAAGTTCCAGACATCTCACCTCTGGAGTAAAGCTCATTTTGTCGGTTTGTTGATATCATTGGATCTCAACAGTACCACAACAGTTTCTATATATTCAACAGTTTTCGTTATAAATAAGCGCCGACGGTCTCTATTATAGCTTGTACTTTGTCCTTGAAGAAAGCTGCTCCAACGGGTTAGACGAAGTCCAAAGATGATCTGTACTGCAACTTTACATCACATTCTCTGGCAGGATCTCACAGAGGTTCTTTATAGTTTGTGCTCTCAATGAAATATGATATAAGCCAGTACAATTAATATTGAACTCTAGCTTCATGGAACTATAAAATCCTGGAAAATGCTCCCAGTCCCATCGTTGTTCYTTGATGGAGAAACGAGACCGAGAAACAGTTATTCCATTGAAAGACAAACCCTAAACAATAAAACAAAAATAGGAAACTTACACTTATCCTTCCCAAAAAGTAATATGCAGATATACGGAATSGATTACAGTAGATGTACTTAAGTATATATCCAAGCATCGATTTGGGAATTGTTCCTGAGAGTCGTATCTCATTGAATGATATAATAAAATACATACTATGGTACAAATGACTTAATATATTTAGTTCTTTTAATAGACCAAAGGAAGATCAAACATTGGTAGCCTTTAAGCTATAAGCTGTCCAAAATTGAAATCAAATGGAATCATTCATGTCCACATCGAAGCACTTGAAGATTGAGTAAAAGGACTTTCATGCTCAGTGATGGACAGACCACTAATAATAATAGCATGTATTGCATTGTCCATGTATTACATATAAGATGTAAACTCACAAGGAGAAAAAGTTTCAAAGATATGAGCCTCAACAAGAACAAACATATAACTATTTCAACTCTTGCTATTAAAATCTTATTACCCTTTCCGATCTGAGACCTTTAAGTGATTTTTACTGCATTTGTAACCACCTAATTAGAATCCTTGCAGTTGACGTTTGACTTCGGTTTTCAATAGAATTCTAAGCTGCTAATGATAATTTAACAGTAATAAGGGCGTTGTTAGAAAACATTCTCCAAGATCCGGGCTGTAATATTCTCATTGTTTCATCTGTAAAACTTGTGAAACTGATGATAGTATATTTGAATGACCAAATTCACAGTGGCTGGTTCGGTCAATAGAGTTCAGATACTACTAAGAAGAAACAATATGTATAATCTTTCTCTTTGATAGCGGACCACATGAGGAATCAATTGATKTACTTACTTTCCGCACTTCAGGTAATATTTACCGCCTACGTAATTAGATTAGTTTGGCAAGATTCTATTGATTTAAACAAACAATACGCTTCAAGTAGCAGATTCAAATGGTCGAATCATATATGTATGCCACGCCACACACTTATCAGTCTAATAAATATTACAACATGCTAACAGAATATCATTATAACTGACATCCTGAATACTCTAAAACACTTGACCATATTCTTTCCATTTCAAATTGTAAATTGAGATATAATTGATCTTCGCATATTTCAGATCATGTTTTTCATTAATTTCTTGTTCCTTCTTTTATTCACAGTCAACTGCAGTTTATAGGAGAATTGCATTAGTCTTTTCTATAGCTGAAATCATTTAGCAGTTGTACTGAAGAACTTTATCTAAATATAAACAAAGTTAGTTGAAATAAGAGTTTTTATAATGCTTAACAGTTCAACCTTAAGCTTCAATCTTTTATCCAGGCACAGGCTATTGTAGGTACATGAGAAGAGGATCATACATTTCGCTCATAGTTATACTCATAATTAAATACAATTTCGTTCATAAAGTACAAGGAGAAGGGCAGAGAACACACTTAAGATAGTGAAAGTATCCTTTACAAATAGGAAAGTTTCAACTCTATATATAGCTTCGTATGTAAAATGGTTGAAATTGAATTCTAACTAATCATTTTTCCATCATTTACTGACACTCTTATATATAACGTTGATTTGGGTAACCGTCATTAATATTTTCAGAAATATATATAAAGACAACTGGTCCCATTGATTGATTACTTTCTCTTATAGAAATTGAGAGTTTTTCACATGAGCTCTAAAGAATCAAACTTGATCTTGTGATAAAAGTAATCTTCACAGTATTTATCATCGAAACACATAATAAAAAACCGAGCTCAACCGAACTATTCGTGAAATCTCATATCCTCTAAAATGTTACCCATCAAAACTCTAGGTGCTATTTTAATGGCTATAACAGCTGTTAAAGCAGCTTATGTTCCTTCTGAACCTTGGACTACCTTGACTCCAAAGGCCTCTGCACCATCTGGTGCCATCACAGACTATGATGGAAGCTTTGGTATTGCCATTAATCCAATTGCCTCATCCAAGGGCAAGAGAGATGCTGTGAGTCAAATTGATGATGGACAAGTCCAAGCCCCTACTACAACAAAAAGTACTGTTCCAGCTGTTGTTACCCAAATTACTGATGGTCAAATCCAAGCCCCTACTACAACCAAGAAGACCGCTCCTGCCGTTGTTACTCAAATTGGCGATGGTCAAATCCAAGCCCCTACTACAACCAAGAAGACCGCTCCTGCCGTTGTTACTCAAATTGGCGATGGTCAAATTCAAGCACCTACCTCAACTAAAACTCATGCTTCAGTCGTTACCCAAATCACTGACGGCCAAATCCAAGCTCCAGCTAAGTCAACCGGTACTCCGGTGACCCAAATTAGCGATGGTCAAGTTCAAGCTGCTACAGAAAGTGAAACTAATACACCTGCTACTCAAATCAGCGATGGTCAAGTTCAATTGCCAACCCAATCAGTGATAACTCAGGAAGAAGACGGACAAGCTGTTAGCATTGAACAAGTTGCTTGCGCCAGTGACGGTACTTTATCTATGAAATTAAATAAGGGTGTTCTCACAGATTCCCACGGAAGAATAGGTTCAATTGTCGCCAACAGGCAATTCCAATTTGATGGTCCACCACCACAAGCTGGTGCCATCTATGCTGCTGGATGGTCAGTTACTCCTGATGGACGTTTAGCTTTAGGTGATTCAGATGTTTTCTATCAATGTCTGTCTGGTAGCTTCTACAACTTATATGATGAATCTATTGGAGGACAGTGTCACAAGGTTTACTTAGATGTTGTTGCTTTGATTGATTGTTAAACTAATTGGAGTTCTACTTTGACTTTTCATTCGTTATTGCATTCAATCTCGGTATATCTAATTAGTTGAACCAACTGATTTCTATCAGTAGGTTTGATTTCATTCTTACTATTTGAACTTCGACTTTCGCTTCGTTTTTCTATATTCTTTTCTTTATTATGAAGATTCGGTGAATACTTTCTTAATTGATTGGTATTTCATATAATCTATGATTTTGGGTTTCTTTACTACTAATTTGCTTTTAATGCATCGGTGACTAAACATTTCTATCAAGTGACATTTACAGCTGATTTACCGACTGTAGTTTTCACTTGAATATGAAATTATTGTTTGTATAGTTGGTTAATAAAAATAAATTTTCTGAACATGAATAATTTAATGACCTTCTGGGATGATGAGTAGGAATAAGAAGAGACAAGGAGATGGATGAGCTAGGTGAGAGAAAGTAGTTAGGGTTTGAACACAAGTACTTGATTTATGCAACTTGCAACTGCCAAGCATTTTTAGCGTATCGGCTTTAAACATTGCAGGCCTGTTTAAGAAACACCCTTGTCTGCAACAGATGAACAACTACAATAATAAAGCTTAATGAGCTTTTGTATTGATGTGTATATATTGAAATCGAATAAACACCCTTTTGGTTTTTCTTTCTTTTTTTACATTCAACTTTCAGTAGTTTGTTCGGATCAATTCAAAACTGGAAGTACATGTTAATCTCAGGTAAATCTTTTTCTTGAACCTTAAAATTTAACTTTTAGTGGTTTCAAATGTATTATTGGAGCTGTTTTCCATACTTTGAGACCATTGTGCAGTGCCCACCAAAGAGCAATAGAGTAGCTACGGAATTTCATAACTGGAGATCGTTTGCAGTATGTCAGTTGATGATTTGCAAAAATATATGTAAAATTGTATGCCTAATTTGGTCCTGGAGGRAAACATCCTCTACCAGCTCATCGCAGTCTCACTGCCTTCTTTAAGGAATGAAGTTCTTTATGATTCATTTCCTTCCTTTGACATGATGAGGAATGCTTCCTTAGCAAGAAACTATTTTCATAATCATTMAATCTGTTCGGTTATTCCGATCAGAATCATAAAATGTGATATTTGATTGAGAGCAGACGAGAGCAACTATAATGCGCCCTAAACCATGAAAAGAGTGCCGGAATAGAAAAAGGTTACCAGAACTCATTTTGATTAGTCGAAAGACTAGTATGTTAGTGCTATCGAATTTTTGTCTATCCGTGTATTGCTTATTCTAATAAAGCTGATGAATTCAACAATCAAAGTCTACTCTACACTATTCAACCATCTCTTCTGAATATTTACTTCAGATGAAAACTAGCAATTCAGTCCTGTAATGTAAACGTTAGCCGCTGACGGCTCATCCTTACAGTTTGAAACTTCCCGTCTCATCATGCTACAACTTTTTCAGCCCGAGACCCGGCTATAGAAGGCATTCAGACTTTCAGCGTTAGCTTTTGAAACCCAAAATCATTCTCTTCTCCTTCTTTACCATTTTAGCACAACTGCCGTGAGCACCAATCCTCATTTTAACCTTAACAGTATCAATAAAAAAACATGTGTAGCCGTTATGCTAGCATTAAAGCTGCATATCTGCTGCAGCCTGTTAAGTGTCTGCAATGAATAAAATTTTCATCCCTTTTAGCGCAAACGTTAAAACTTTATATTCATTTCCGCCTTATTCACCAATTTTATCCAATCATTTAGTGCTTCTTCTAGCTCATTTCCACCACGTTTTCCATTAGTCTATGCAAGGGAATACAACTTAAATAGAAATGTCCCTTTTTGGTAAGTGAGGCAGTATTTTAGCCAAAAATTAATATATTCTTGACACAGTAACGCCTACCAAGGCATACCAAGGACGTCAAAAGGCTTATTTCCTAGATTAATAAATACCAAGACTTTTGCTAAGATCTTTATTTTGTTTCCAGTAAGTTGTCGTGTGACATATTTCGCTATTCGGCCATTGAACACCATAGTCTTATACCAAGAATACCAAGCTTTTGCTGTACTTTTAGGCTGTTCTAAACCGAAAGAGCTTCATTACATTTCTATAAGGAGATATTAAGATCTCAAATTTCAGGCCAGTCAAAGCTAGTATTTAATATAATACACACGAAACTTCACAGGAACTCATATATTATAGATAAAAAATGAGTACGGCGAATGTAAAAACTGCTGGTGGTAACGCAGCATTTCATAACTTTGTTAATGACTTTGCTCATATCGATGACCCTCTGGAAAGAAGAAGATTAGCACTGGAAAAAATTGACAATGCCAAATTCTCTTGGTATCATGTCCGAGCCATTATGGTTGGTGGTGTTGGTTTCTTAACCGATTCCTAYGATATCTTTGCTGTTAATATTGCGACAGTTATGATGGGTTATGTCTTCTGGGGTAGCTCTATTGGTGGTAATGGTGTTATTCCTTCTTCTTCCAACTCTTTGATCAAAGTCTCGACGTCTGTTGGTACTGTTATTGGTCAATTGGGATTTGGTTTCCTTGCTGACGTTGTCGGTAGAAAGAAAATCTATGGTACTGAATTAATGATCATTATTGCTGCCACTATTGGTCAATCTATTATTGGTGAATCTCCTGCTGTCAATTTCGTTGGAGTGTTGACCTTCTGGCGTATTATTATGGGTTTGGGTATTGGYGGTGACTACCCTTTATCATCTATTATTACATCTGAATTTGCTACAACCAAATGGAGAGGTGCTATTATGGGTGCAGTTTTTGCTAACCAAGGTTGGGGTCAATTGTTAGCTTGTATCGTTGGTGTTATCTGCGTTGCCGGCTGGAAAGATGATTTAGTCCATGCTACTGATGCTTCAGAATGTACTGGTAATTGCTTGGTTGCAGTCGATCAAATGTGGCGTGTTCTAGTTGGTTTCGGTTGTGTTCCTGCTGTTATTGCTTTATACTTCAGAATGACCATTCCCGAAACTCCTAGATACACTTTTGACGTTTCTCGTGATATCGAAAAAGCTGCTGCTGATGCYGACAAGTTTGTCTCTGGTGAACACGGAGAAGCTTCTAAGGAAATTGTTGATATGATCAAAGAGCAAAAGACTGAAGATGAAGAGAATGAAGTCGACACTGAGAAAGTGTTACCTCCTGAGGCTTCTTTTGGTGATTTCAGAAGACATTTCGGCCAATGGAAACATTTTAAGATTCTTGTGGCTACTGCTGGTTCCTGGTTCTTACTTGATATTGCTTTCTACGGTCTTGGATTGAACAACTCTGTCATTCTAGAAACTATTGGCTATGCTTCAAAGAATAATGTCTACGATCACTTATATAACGTCTGCGTTGGTAATATCATTTTAGTATGTGCCGGATCAATTCCTGGTTACTGGTTCTCTGTTTTCACTATTGATACTATTGGAAGAAAACCAATCCAAGTTGGTGGATTCATTATCTTGACTGTTTTATTCTGCATCATTGGTTTTGCTTATCATAARCTTAGTTCTCATGGGTTGCTTGCTTTATACGTTTTGGCTCAATTTTTTATGAATTTTGGTCCTAACGTTACTACATTCATTGTYCCCGGAGAGTGCTATCCTACAAGATATAGATCAACAGCTCATGGTATGTCAGCAGCTTCCGGTAAAGTTGGAGCTATTGTTGCTCAATCAGTTTTGGGTCCTTTGATTAACCATGGATGTGCTGCAGATAAGCCCAACTGCTGGTTGAATCATGTTATGGAAATCTTTGCATTATTCATGTTCTTAGGTATTTTCACTTCGTTATTAATGCCTGAAACAAAGAGGGAAACTCTTGAAGATTTAGCAGAGAGATTGCATGGTGAAGTCAATGTTGTGAAGAAACGGCCTGAGGCTGAGATTGAGAATGGCGAAAGCGTGTAAGTGGTTTCATTAATAATTATAACAAGATAAGAAAGGAGATGAAACAAAGATAATTTATCAAACCTTTTGGGCATTTTTGAATATAGAAAGAAAGAAAAAGTTGAAAACAAGGGGTAATAGATGGATGTGAGTAGTTTATTTGCATGATTTTCTAAAGAATTTAATGATACAGAAGAATAGAAGTATGTAACTAAGTACGGGTATAAACCATGGGAACATGGGTTAATATAATATAATGGATTCTATAAATTATGAAGCTGGATTGAATGTAGACTTATTGTAGGTGAAGAAAATAAATATATATATTTGTTTCTGTGTGTTGGTGTATGTATATGCGTATGTGAGAATGGGGGTTGTAGTAGATGAGACAGTTGTAATGCTGGTTGATCCATTAATTCTAGGGATTGGTCTTGCCATTCATCAGTAGGGCCGATTTGATGTATCTCACTTCTTACTAAACTTGCATTGTAATTGTAATAATAATAATTCGCTATAAATGTCAGTTTGTGGAGTTAGCACCGACTGATGATATTAATAATAGGACAAAAGAGATTGCAGGCATGAATCTTTGGTGCATAACTCGTAGGAAATACAGTAGTGAGTGTGATAGCCGGTGGATTAATAAAAGCTTGTATTATACTATTATAAATGGAAACAATAGGACAATCTACAGGTCTTCGAATTAAATGAAATATGAAGTAGCAGATGACGGATGGCTCAGACTTGGGCTCATAACTGATTATAAGAATCAACTGACTTTGATAGCTCTTTATAATTATTTAACATGTATTCTTTTCTAGTCTTCTCTGAGTTCTTCTCTCCATTATCAGTTGTTTCCTATGGTAATGCGTGCATTCCCTTAGAACTTCCCTTTCTGAGATGCTTAAGTATTTTAACGACCTTAGCCCGGATGATTGGAAGTGAAAAGAACAGAGAAAGAATTCAGGAACTATCATTATATTTTGTATATTAAGCACGCAATATCATATTATATGATCGATACGTTATTGAATGATAATTCGAAAGACTCATCTGTACCAATTTATTATCTTAGTCAAGCTATCATGTTCTCATCTTCATTTCAACTTTCAACTTCTATATTTAAGTCCTAATCATTCCAGCCGAATAAAACCCTAAACTTTTCTATTTCCTCATTATTCATTTCTCATTTGGCTTCTTCGTCTAATTCCTTTGACCATTCAGTAAACGATCCTTTATAATTTCCTCTACGTCTATATCCAGCCTCACCAGCTTTCTCTTCAGATAGCGTTGATCTATTACCACGAACACAATAAAACAGTAATTCTGTTTCGAGCCGAGGTTTGGGGAAGTTGAAGTGCTGTTGAAAATCTTCTTCGCCTAGTTCCCAAGCATCTGGATTGCTTCTTATTGGTACCGATATAGAATTGGGGATGGATCCTAATTTCCTTTCTTCAGGCTCACGTGCATCTATTAGTAGGAATCCCTTTTCCTGTTGTTGTTYTAATGTGTTTTCGCTCAAGGCTTTTATCTCTGCATAAGTATAGATTTTAGCAGGAGCAATTGTAGAATTTGGTACTGTCATTTTGCATGATCTTCGCCTTGAGAAAAACAAGAATCAATAGATATGTAGCCTGATTGGCAAGCTGGTAGAGCCTTTTGGAGGATAGGGGATTGACTAATGAATCAGCTACTTATACAGAGATAAGTATTGAAATATATCTTCTGATAGTGAGAAAACGACAATCGAAGTGTCAATTAATGAATTTGGACAATTTCAGCAATTTGGCGATAAAAGTACGTTGACTAATATATAAAGCAGATGAAAAAAGGAAATGGATAGCAAGCGAGCCTGAATATTGAACCGAAAGTGCAAAGATTAAAACATAAAATTGGTGAAATAAATATTATTTATCTCTGGTGATTRAAAAGCCATTAAGCCAAATTTTTACTTATGATGTACTAACAGCAAAGGAAAGAATATAATTATTGGTGTTTTGATAAGGATTAAAGCTATAAGGGATAGAAAAGAATGGTCAAATATTCAGTCAAAATGGTGAATTATTCACTATAGATTAGGTTAACATTTAGGTTGATATGCATAAACTGTGCATATATGTGCACGAGACATGCATAAATAAAACGTATATAAACCGAGACCAAAGGAGGTGAATGAACTGAATTCAGTATTTCAAGCCTCACGTATTGAGAGTTGATAATAATAATTTTAGTTTTTGAAATGATAGTTTAGTAGGTATATATGTGATTCATTTGTTTGGTTGATTCCCAGTGTGAAACAATACTGTTTGCTATGTATTGAATATCCSCATTTAAGGTTAAACTTCGTATAATTCTTGCATAACAGATACAGTGCTGTTGTAACGTAAAAGACTTAGCTTTATTTATAACAACCAGGTATTGATTTGTATAAGGATATACAAAAACCGTCAAATAAAACGTTTATTGAAAATTAGATAAACACACTTATAATTGTTTTCAGTACACGCTTTATTCTATTAATTCGTTTGAAGTCTTCCGTTAATGAGTTTGGCGAGATGAAGTAAAGATGAAGTTTAAGGTTCAGATAGTGTAGATAAACTCTAAACCTTAAGTGGGGTTGTCAATGGTCCTAGAGTTACAATGTTTCATATCATCCTTTACCATATACTTCTCAAGGCAATACAAATAATAGCATTCAAATTGCAAATAATCTTTTTCCCAAAACTAGCTTTCAAAATCAAAGTCTGTTACATGACACTGATTTATAACAAGTGTATACATCTAAGTTCAATATAAAGCGAGAACGTTAACTTTATTTAATCTAAATATAATACATGTAAATATCAACTATTAAATATCAAAAAAGGCTTTCACTATCAAGCATATATCTGATCAAAGAAGCGTTCTTTTCTTATTGAAGTCGAAAAGAGAAGTAACAAAACTGACAACAAGGGGCCTTAAATATATTCCCGATTCACCATTCAATAATTGCCATTGAGACTTGATTATCATTTGAGTAGGTCCCCCTGCATTACCTCCAGAAAGACTACCAGTACTACTAGAATTTGTTCTGGCTCTTTTTCTCTCAGGAGTTGAGTCATCATTTTGATTAGTTGTTGCATTTGAGCTTCTGCCAATTCGTAGTAACAAATCTTTCCAAGTGATGCTTTCATCATCTACTATGACTGTAGTATCTGTCATTCGTACTGGGAGGATCACAGTCTTCTCACAAGACACATTATACCGTTTATAACCATCAGGGAAGAATACTTGATTTGATGCCACATTAAGAATTCGTAAAACTTCCAGCAGTTTTGCTTTTGTTTTACCATCAATTAATGCAAACGTATCTTCAGGTGACTCGGGAACTGATGCTATTTCCAGCCTTATATCTAATAATGACACCTGGAAATCAAGTATGCGATGAAAAGTATCAACATAAGGCCTTTTATATGATACAATATAACTGGAACCACCAGAGGGATTCGAACTATCGGGAGCTCTAGATATTTCTTTTGGCCGCACGTCGGAGAGATCCAGAGCAATTTCCTCCTGGCCATCAAAAGGATTGATAATTATTTCATGCTTTATTAATCTTTGCTCCAATCCAAGAAACCTGTAATAGCGGGCTTCCTTTATTAGCCGTTTTCTATGATCTTCACATTCAATTTGAACAGCTGTGCCTTGTAGATAAGAAAGTAAATCTCGGAATAAATCAGGACTTCTATTAGGAACAATTGGCGGAGAAATCGGAGGAGGTCTTATTAATGCTGGTACTTTGGCCATTATTTTGTAAGGATCGGCGAAGAAAACTTCATACGAAATTGTGAAAAAGTTTGGCGAATCTCCAGGTGATTTCATAATGTCTCTGGAAAACCTGAATAGCTGTGAACCAACTCTAGCAAATATATCAGACGAAAGCATTTGAGCTTTAAGCCTTGGTAATGCAAAGTAATTAGAGTCATGAAACAAACAAACAAATTCCATTTCATCTTTAGGGCTTATGTGATATCCTTGTAGATGTTTTGCAATAAGCTCGAACACATCAGGACTTCTATCTATGAGTAGTTTTTTACTGGCATTTTCAGCTCTTTGGAAGAACTCTGTAAAGTAAGAAGGTCCATCTGAAGACAATGAGGCACCACTTAATTGAAATACCTTGTTTCCAACTTGAATTGTGTATAGTTGTTCATGTGGTAGAAGTTCTGGAATTCTAGGATCAAATTCCTCATCCAACGCAACAGTGCGCGCGCGCATGAGATGTGGTTTGATACTCGACTTACTAGATTTATCTTGTGATTGAACACGAGATTGAGGTTGAGACTGATACTGGGATTGAGATTGAGATTGTGGTACTGATTGCGAAGACATGTCATTAGTTCTCTGACCTATATCAGTGTTGGAGCCGCTAGAACTTTCAGAAAATGTCCGTGATTCCAYGATTTAAAATTTGGTGCTCTTTMGGTAATTTGTGGAGAAAATGATTKAATGGCTCTGTCTGAATATCAAAAGAATGAATGTAGGAGCACTAACAATAGCAATAGTAGTATATCAACCAGTGTTCAGTCAATCAAGAGAATCAACCTATTGTTCCTTATTTGCAAGGAAATCAATTGGAGTAGCAATCAAGTATAAAACATCCTTACTTAAATCAGAGATATTACGTTTTTCAGTTGGTAGCTGTCCAACATCCTGTAAATAAATGCAATGAAAATGATGAATATTATTGAATATTCCATCCCAATTGATGCATTTACTCATCATAGGTATGGAATGCGGTTGTGCTTCTCCTGGTATAGCATATAATTAAAACCTATTATGGGACAGCGTGATCATATTGAAATGGTAACATGTTGTAATATATACCCCCTGTTATGAGACAGTAAGGTTTCGTTCGCACACTGTTGAGCACAAACCTATTATTGGACGATTTATCTATAAGTCAAATGTTGGGATTCAGCAATAGTCGCTGGGATGGTAGGACTAATTATGGGAGATGTGATCAATAAATAGCTTAAAATGAAAAAATTACTGGAAAACAAATCAGTTAATGGTCGGGGTTTATTGAAACAAATTGAATTCCTTCTTTTTCACGCTCGTCTCGTTTTGCTTTCTCTGCTGTATTGTTAGTAGTATTCACTGAAAAGCTGTAGGTATCTTTCTACCATGCGTAATTAATAGAATATTCAAAAGTTTCAACTTACGTATCTCTCTCATATAACCTTCTCTAGGAAGGTCAATTGGATTAAGAACTCTAGATGAAGTTCCATATCCATTAAAGCTACAGTAGTCTAGAGAATACATCTTCCTTAGACCTAGAATTACTTCTGCATCCTCTAATGCACCTGAATTGATCAAAGTCTCATTGTAATGCTTTCCTTCTTGTTTCAATGATAAAAATGAGATCAGCTTTTCATTTGTCAGCCCAGAAATACGTTTCACAGTGTTTGTATAATCTGGAAGGGAAGGCGTTGGCACCGGCAACGTGAGGCTTTTGAATGTGATCTCTGGTTTTGATTCTACTGATGATGGGTCAATTGTTGAGGACGTCTTAGTATTATCACTACTTGTTTCTTGGTCCACCTTGATTTCACTGGAGATGAGGGTTTCAGTATTCACTTTTAAACCGTCAGCTGCTGAATTATTTTCTTTATCAACAGCTGCATTTTCAGTCTTGTTTATATGATCATTTTCCCTGTCTTTATCACTATCGCTCTCACTGTTACTGTCATAACCAACTAGTCCACTCATTCTCAGTATCAGTCACTTCTCAAAACTTCGTACTATAAAGGAAAAGAAGCATTTTATGTTCAAAAATGAACTCTTCTCAGAAATCCCACTTTAAAATCAAAATTATCTATACAAATAAATAGAATGAGATAGAATTTTGGAAGCAATGATATCCTATTCCTTTGCTATATTAAGTAGTTATGGTGATGTGACTACGGATGGAGTAAGAATTGGTCACATGATATACAATATACTAATTCAGGGAAGCTTGAGTTGAACATTAATGAATCGTTCTTAGAACTAATATATAGCGAAGAAAAGATCCACTAAAAAAGCCATTATATATACAAATCTACAAATAATAAATCTACAGATAATAATTCTCAGTAATATATCAAATTGTATATTAGTTAGTTCGTAACAATATGTTGAAACAACAATGCAAGACATAGCGGAACAAGTGTGATGGGAAAGGGTATTGAATTTTGTGTATAATGGAATCATTAAACAGGAAAAGGATGTAGGAGAATGATGTGAATATATGAAATACAAGACGCAATAAAAAACATAAAAAGAAAGATGGAGATGAATATCATAAAATTTTTTCTTTCAGAAAGTGCAATTGAACAGGGGAAAAGAATAGTGAAGGTAATTGAATAGCCATCTTAATCTTAACGCAAGAAATTCTGTATACCATCCATAGAGAAACTCTTAAGTTTCCGTTCTTTCAGTAACTTAATTTGTTTCGATGATAATGCATTTAAGCTTCTTGAATGGGGAATTGATTTAGTTCTGACTGATTGGTCAATGATTGCTGACTTGGTAGTAGTTGCACCAGACTTCAATTTATTCTGTAGATATTTTCTTGGTGGAGTAACAAATGATGGTAAAGAAAACTCTTCATTAGAGTTCTTCACAGTTGAAATAATATTGTTGAAAATATTCAATCGGGAGTTGAAAGTGTTTTCTAGTTTCATAAAGGTGTGTAGTTGAATTGGTTCTCTTATAGGAGCTGATGTGATGGTATTATTAGTGTTGTTTGTATTATTATTATGGGATGAATTATCAGGTATGGTAATAAATCCTTTATAATCTTCAATGCTAAGGTCAGTCAATGGCTGATGTAGGTGAGGTGTGGGCGATCCTGCTGATACTTTGATGACATCTCCAGTACCAGGTTCAATGTTCTCCTTGATATCAGTAGTATCTGTGTTTACAGGGGTGAATAATGTTTCATTTCCATTATCAGATGCAATTTTAAGAGTATCCTGAAACACATTGAACTTCAATTTGGGTTTTGCTCTTTGGATTCTTGCTTTCCATTTAGATGATGACTTGTTACTATTAGAACTTACGAATGGCGATCCAATACTAGCAGTAAACATTGAATCTTCCGTATTTGCTTTAGGTGTACCAGGGGCCAAATCCTTATTAGAATCTGCTCTTTTCATTGAGAATTTGAGAAGTCTCGCTGGTGATGAAATCTTTCCCCCTTCAGGACYAGGAGAGTTATTAGCAGAGTTAGAATCCAAGTGCTGGAGTGGGATTCTTGAAGGAGAGTGACTAGGGGAAGATTTTGTAGGAGACTTGCCCGTTTTTCCGGGGGAATCCAGCATTACTTTCAGTTTCAGTGATTCATTTTTATTTAGTTTTTTCAGTGGTGATTGTTTCTTGGGCGATTGGCTTGAAGACCGTTTCATTGTTTGAGAACCTCGTTCCATTGTAACACTTGAATTGGAATCGCTAGATCTCTCAAAATACAATAAAATGTTCAGTTAATAGTTCTCAACGATAGTTTCTGATTTTCAATGACTCAAATGTTCTCGTTCTTGTTGATACTATGATTAGTGGTTCTATAGTCTTCAGTAGATCATAGAATCAAGCACAAGCAGTCTATCTATTATAGCGATCGGCTTGTGGTTTTTCTCTCGATTCTACAGTTGCAAATTTGGTTCAGATATCAATTCACTTTCTAAATCAATTCTAACTATTTTCAACCACTTCCTTTTAGTTTGAATCGTTGCTGGTAAGGAAAAGTAGACATCTATTCATCTTTGTGTAGGAAAGAAATCTCCCTACTTTAAAAGCTATAGGAAAGGCCTCTCTCTATTACACTGCGCGTTGTGTACGTGACTGAATTAACGTTTACATGTAGAAGATCTATATTTTGAACTTTAATTAAACTCAAAGCTATTATTGAAATAAATATATCACGAATTACCCCCTTCATTCAAAGGAGGTACTACGCAAATAGACTAAGAATCTTCTTGAAAGAAGCAGAAAGCAAGGCGTTTGTTTCTTATTTGAGCTTGATAAGAAACAGTAGGCTATCTAAAACCCTTTTCGAGATTTTCAGCTAAGGTCAAATCACTGGTATGCAATTTGGTAATTCCTAAGGATTCACTCAATTCTACTCTCTATCTCATGTGACCCTTCATTCTTGCCATATCAGAAAATTGACTTACTGAGTTGGAATTTTGACCTTCGCGTCTCCTCCCACTTACTTAGCTGGCAAGAAGTGAAAATTTTCAAATAAAGTTTCGAGGTAGGAATAAATTCCATTAAGCGGATAAGAGAAAGCAATGAATAGAAAGAAGAGAATAGAACAATCAAAGGGCATTTATTTCGATATTAGCTATGGAAGTTTGTTGATAATTTTGTTTAGAAGCTTTCAGCAAAAAAGTCAGCAATCCAGATAAAGTCTCATCTATGTTGAATGCTACCTGTTTTGTTGATAAATATTGCAAATGTGACTGGCAAGAAGCTTGACTGTAAATAGAAAATGGACAAACCAATGAACAGTTGAACTACTCATCTAGAATTTTAGGAATACAGCCAAATTTTAAAGAGTATATTAGTCAATAAGAATATTTCAGGATTTAACTGTTTCTATTCAAAAACAAAATACATTGTGCCAACTGGTTAAAATAACAAATACTCAGTAGTATTAAAACTATATACAATGTAAATCAGAAGACCATTGTCAATACTAATATCCAAGTAATCTAATACCTAAAATAGTAAGAAACATGTTTAATATTTCTTGGTAATCAATTCAGGATAGTTTTCACAGACGTAATCAATATCCTTATCACCTCTACCACTTAAGTTRATAAGAACCTTAGAACCCTTAAACTTATCAGCGTTGAAGATAGCATAGGCAACAGCATGCGATGATTCTAAGGCAGGGATTATACCTTCATACTTACTCAACATAAAGAAAGCATCAACAGTCTCTTTATCAGTAGCACCAACGTTGGTTTCGGTACGACCAACATCTCTCCAGAAAGCATGCTCAGGTCCGATTGATGGATAATCTAAACCGGAAGCAATAGAGTGAACGGGAGCAGGTTCTCCGTTTTCATCCTTAAGCATAACGGAATTGAAACCATGCATAATACCTTCGGAACCAACTGCTAAAGAAGCAGCATGATCACCAAGCTTCTCAATGCCTTTTCCTAATGGTTCAACACCGTAAAGCTTGACATTTTCATCATCAACGAAACCAGAAAAAATACCAGCAGCGTTAGAACCACCACCACAACAGGCAATAACATGATCAGGTAAAGAACCAGTAGCTTCCAAGAATTGTTCGCGAGCTTCAATTCCGACCACTGATTGGAAGTTTCTAACCATCTTTGGGAAAGGATGTGGTCCAACTGCTGAACCAATACAGTACATAGTTGAAACAGGATCCTTCATATACTCTTGGAAAGCTAAATCAACAGCTTCTTTCAAAGTCCTCAAACCAAAAGTAGCGGGAATGACTCTGGCACCAAGAATTTCCATTCTCAAAACATTGGGGTGTTCCTTTGCCATATCAACTTCTCCCATATAAATATCACATTCAAGACCAAAGAATGCTGCAGCGGTTGCCAGTGCTACACCATGTTGTCCAGCGCCAGTTTCAGCAAGAATCTTCTTCTTACCGAGCTTTTTTGCTAACAATGCTTCAGCCATACAATGATTAAGCTTATGAGCTCCCATGTGATTAAGATCCTCTCTTTTCAAGTAAAGATCAAATCCGAGCTTTTCACTCAATCTCTTGCAGTATGAGATCGGAGTTGGTCTGCCCTGGAAATTTTTACGGATATCCCTTAATTCTTTCAAATATTCAGGATCTTTCCATAATTTTTCGTACTCAGCAGCAATCAAATCCATCTCCTGTTGAATTTGAGGTGGAACAAATGATCCTCCATATTTACCAAAGTATCCCTTTTCATCGGGGTAGTTCTCCAAGTATGGCTTTTCGAAAGACATGGTTAAAATAAACAATCTTATACGTTAGTGATAGTTGTTTGACGTAGAACTCAACAACTGAGATAGTTAATAAGTTTCACCTGTGCTCCAAGCTTTTGAATACAAGTCAATTTTTTGTATTCAATGAGCTAATGATTCTGTGGGGTTTTCAGGCTCCTTCGTGCTGCCATTTGTTTTTCTCTCTTTTCCTCTTTTCTTCTTGGACAATTCACTCATACCTCTCCCTCGGACGAGGCCAAACAATTCTCCACTTCACCCTGTTATCAGACGAAATCTAACTTTTACTGAATGAAGAAGGTTCAATTTTCGCTGTAGTCTTTCCATTTTGATGATAAGATTAGAATACTAAAATGCTAAACAGGGAGATAAGAGACATTTGCTGTCCTCCCTAGTAAGTTTAGTTTACATCTAACTTAAAGTTTTAATGAACTCTAAAACCAACTTTAACCTTAAAATGCTTTCTTTCGTTGCTATAAGGTTCTCGTTCATCAAAGAATTATTGATCACATAATATTCTCTAAATTACGATTACATCATCTCTTTGTATGCAATTGATGCTTTCCGAAACATATTACTTAGATGTTTTCTCTTCTTCTTCTGTCTACTGGTACAGAGAAAGTGCAATAAAAGGCTTGTGAATGGTACATCTAGTTTRTTATTTGATATTTTCACTGTCTGAATTACCTGATTTATGCTGAACAAAAAATTGACTCCGCTGGCTGAATTTTAACCAGGTTTAATCCATTCTAGAATGGCCGAATCCAATAGACGCTCAACGTCAAGCCTTGTGGGGTCAACGCCGAGATCGTCATTGGAACGGCATTCGGAACGGCGATCAGAGTCCGAGGAACCATTACCGAGATCTGCGCCCTCTCCAGTTTCTAATGATACGTTTTATGAAGCTACAATGAAACTAGTCAGTTCGGCTCTAGCTTCTGTTAAGTATATCCTGCCGAAACTCATCCGGGCTTACTTATACATAGCAATTGGCTTATCAACGTTCGGCATATTACTTTTTTGGGCTGTTATATCCTATTTGTATATATACAATCGGTATATTCCTACAAATGTGACATCTTATCCATTGGAATTTGATTATTGGTCTCCAGGAATGTTTGGAAGAAGTTGGAATGAAGGATCAGCCTTTGACCGACACAACGTGATCGGAGTTCAACCGGTCAGTAAAGAGCCCTTTTTCGGTTCCAAATCCCAAACAGGGAATCAAAAACCTAAGTGTGGTTTTATTACCACTTCTAACTTAATTTCTGACTCGGATGCGCAGCTCAATCCCGCTTTTCTCCATTTACCCTCTGCTTCAATTCCAATCACCTTGCCTCTGAACGTAGCATATGATGTGCATCTACAACTTGAAATCCCATGCGATCAAGCGGAAACTGTTGCAACAATTCAAGCAACTTTTCCCGAATGCTCTTATCCTATTCGAAAACTTATTTTTATTAGCGACCAATGTGAAACCAAATTTAAGCTACTGAAAGCGTTCTTCTACTGGTTTTTATATTTAATCCGAGACCGAGTGTCTCCGGGATACAGTGAAGTAAGGTTAATCCAAGGATGGAAAGTTCCTTCCGCATGTGCCAAATCAGGTAATTCCGCCAGTTTAGGTTCCGATCCAGCAGCCCCATCAGGATGTATAATTAAGTTTTTGCTCGATAGGGATATTAAACTACTCTCAGGATCCAGAGTGGTGTTCATTGCTAAACTGAAAAGCCTGAGGTATTTAATGTATTATTATAGAATTCCGTCTTTTATAATTGGCGTCTTTGGTTTCTTTGTTGTTGAGTTGCTTGTATGTGGGATTGTTGTTACTGTCGTTGTTTTCAATGGCAAGGGAAATAGGAATAATGGTATTAGGGATAGGGAAGGCAGTAGTAATAGCAATGATAGTATCAAAGGTAATAATGATAGGCATGGTGATGGTCATAATAGCAGTAATAATAATAGTAATAATGATAATAATAGTAACGACAATTATGGCTGATGATGAAAATGAATTTGATAGTGGAAATTTAAATTGAGCTCTAGAACCGTTTTTAGAGTGCGTTTAATTTAGTATTCTTCTTCATAGTTGCTGGTAGTTTATGTATGTGCAATTGATTGTAATTGATTGTAATTGATTGATGTATCTTCTAGCACTTCCAGAAGATGAGAAATGAATGATGGAAAGGATGACAATGTAAATAGTTGCAAATTGGGATCTAAATATGGACGTAAACTTCTAGTACTACTGCACTAAATTCTACGGTAAGTGCATTATATTGAGTGAGCAAAAAAAAAGAGTGTTCTATATGCCCTCACTGAATTCATTTGCAATGAATCGAATAAAAAACTATATAACGATTGGCAATTCGTGATTCAATACGAATATTACATTACCTAATTGTTCCTCCTATTGTTCTTACTGTTGTTAATTTAACTATGGATATTCATTCTCTGGTGTGAATGGTGCCAGCTCTTCTGTCGATCATTACAATGTTCTCATTACTTGATTATATTTGCTCATTTCACTCAAGTCATCCAATTAATTCAATTAATTCTGTTCTATTTGACAGAGCAGATGCTAATAGCAAAGTAGCAGATATAAAATAAGCATTTCCAAGTACTTGAACCATCGGCATGCCCGACAAATGTCGCTCTTCTATCATACTATTATTTTCAGGCAACAAATCTTCCCAAAACCTATTGCCAATATTTATCATCAATCTTCAATGACCAAAGGTCAAGAAGGGAAAACTCTTCCTGGATACTCCGGAATCATTCTTGGTAAAAGAATATGATGCAAATAGCAATTACTCCTATTTCCAGGATCCCCGGAATTTCCTGAATTGTTCTTACTACCGCAATTATGCTTCTCCTCGTTATTAATAAACTCTTCAAACTCACTGACGGTACATGTCCATTCGGCTAGCGATCTAAGAAAATACACGTTCAGTTTGCTGTTCAATTCATTCGCAGTGTTTCTGTCTATTGTCGAGGTAATTTCCATTCCAGATGTGAATGGCAGTCGTATGATTGACATACTATGGGTATCAGATAAATGAGATGCCGATTTACTATGGTGATGACTATGAGGAATGATGTTGCTATTATGGCACTGATTAATAGACTGTCCAKTGTGTTTCCTGATAGTATTATTACTAAACTCTTTGGTTGAATTGATAGGAGAAGAGTTGTTTTCACCTGTTGAGTCTCTAACCGGAAATCTCTTAGTCCTATCTTCATTAATAGCACTGAAATGTGACTCGCCATCAATATTGTCAAGAGGATAAACTAAAGGATCGAAAGCGTGTTTGGTGCTGAACGTAGTATTGATATCAAACCCATCGTCAAGTTGGTTCATTTCGTTGATTATTTCACTTAAGAGGTTATCTCCTTTAGAATATATTGAGTCGTTGATAGTATTAGTAGGAGTATCATTAGCATCAAGACCATAAGCATGTTTCAGAATAGCCCCATCAGAAATTACCCTCCTATTAAAACCAGGATTAATTCTGTTACCAACACTACCATTACCCATACTATGATTACCATTATCAGCAATCAATGGTGGTCCAATATTATTCCTCTTATCATAGGAATTGATATCACGGTTAGAACCATTATTTTTGGAGTTGATTTCAGTACTATCTCCAATACTATCAATTCTATCACATTTCAACAGATTAGCGATTTGTTTTTCTGCTTGGAATGCAAATCTCAAAGCTGGTCTGGGAACTTCAGGAATTCGTTGTTTCAGTTCAATTGGAATAATAGTTTTGCCGTCATGTCCATAATCATTAGTACTAGCACTATTTATGCTAACTGTAGATGTAGATGTATAAGTCAGCGAGCTAACGTTTGAATGACAACGAGCATTGCTTGAACTAGGACTATTAAATATTGAAGAGTTCCGACTAAGAAGAGCATTGTTATCAGTACAGGACATTGCACGACTGATTCTATTCAGTTTCAAGATACTTTTCCTATGGTCAGGTGTATTTCTGGAAACAAGAGGACTGTTACCAATATTCTCATAGGGACCAG
Organism: Sporopachydermia quercuum; assembly: GCA_001599295.1. Classification (NCBI taxonomy): domain Eukaryota; kingdom Fungi; phylum Ascomycota; class Sporopachydermiomycetes; order Sporopachydermiales; family Sporopachydermiaceae; genus Sporopachydermia; species Sporopachydermia quercuum. The sequence continues at coordinate 163,258 of BCGN01000007.1, forward strand.
CAGTAGAGCCACTGCTAGAAACACCGGAGAACCTGTCAGAGTTTGCTAATTCTAGAGCTAGTTCATCCGGGCTCTTATTACTATTATTAYCAGGGTCAATGATGTTAAATCTATTGGTGGCTTTACTGGCATCAGTAGTATAGTGACTTGCAGCATCAAACCAAAGTTCATCTTCATCTTCAGTAGCACTGTTAGTGTTACTATCAGTAGTGATGTTTCTATTGCTATTCCCATTGTAGTTTCCAGATTCTTCAGCTTTTATTGCATCAACACTTTTATCTCCTGCTTCCTTTTCAAGGTTCTTCTCATTATTAGCAAAAGGCTTGAATATGTTCAGCTTCTTACTAAACAATGAGCTGAACGATGACATTAACCCAGAGTTGAGCTTTTCATGACTGCCTCTATTACTCCGGATGCTTTTATTGCTGTTTCTCTCAAAAAGAAAGTTCCTTTCATTAATATGAACAGTCTCTTTACTTTTGTCATTAATACCAATTGAATACACACCATCATACACTCCAGATAACTGATTGGCTTCAGTACTATGATTTGACTCTCCTAACTGCATATATATATTATCATCAAAAACATCATAAAAGTATATTTTATGAGAAAACTGAATCATGTTTCCTTTCATTCGCCTTRTAGAAGATAAATCAATCTGATTACCATGTTCCTCATTCTCTGAAATAGTATAATTGAATTTTCGAGAGCCCAGTCCCATATTGGGTGCTTCCTTCATAATCAGGTACCCAATTGGCGTTGTGATTAAGGTTTGGCCGTTAAGGTTCATATTCCTATTTGAGATATGAGCTTCATTATTCACTAACTCAATTGTCTGACTCAACCTTATTTCAACTTCTCCTCGTATTCTTTCATTATATTTTGCGTATAATGGAGGAATGATCAATCGATGGCTTTTGTGACTAAACTCATGCAGATTCTCGGTTCCTATTCCACCACCTGTTGATGTGATTTTCCAGCAAACAAGTCGCAAATAATAGGATCTAATTGTTGGTTGCCAGTGGCCGAAAAATCGGTTCCAATTGGTCGGAGAAAGTAACCATTGGGTGAACTTAAACCTTCTTGCGTAAAAGTCAATTTCCCAATTAGGAACCAGTTGTTCTGTTCCGCTAATAATACTAATCAGAGCTTCTTCGGTTAATGGGATATATTCCCATAGATTATATAGGAATGATAACACCTGGCATTCTAATTGAAAGCTCTCGGTACGTAAAACCATTTTACAGATTCTTTCCCAGAAATCCCAATCTATGTTTAAGCTAGAAAGAGAGTTATTGATCACCGGAGTTCGGATATATGTGCCAAACTGGTTAGCCGCTCTTTTTCTACCGGGTAGGTCTAAGATGTCAAATGCCAAACCATCGGATGCACCGAAGTTATCGTAAGAGTTGCCCATTGCATTTAATGTACTTTTTGATGTTTCCAAGCTTGCAGGCAGCATTAAATTAAGCAGCATTTCTTCGCTTACTTGCAGATACATAGAAGCTAGGTCAATATTCTGTACTGAAACTTGTTTACCGACTGCATGCAAAAGAATTTCAAACTGACGAGCACATGCTAGAGATAGCAATTGTGAGGACGGATGAAGGATAGAATTAAGGTTGGAGCCAATTGAGTTCAAATCTAGCCCGCAAGAAAAAYCGCTATTTTCAGAATAGTTAGAATCATATTCTAAATAGGAAGAGTTCCGGATATTACTATTTCTGGTATCGATTTCCGCTTTCTCCCGAGCCAAACTGTTACCAGTTCTGTTACTCTGGTGATCGTGTCCGAATTCAGCCGCACAATACCCAGGTTTGACAACAGTAGCATCCGACCGTTCAGATCCATCAGGATTTCCGTTTCCATCCACTACACTTCCACTAAAGGCTCTAAAATTAATAGTCTCTGGTTCAAATTGAGTAACAAACTCCGGTTTCAAGATCTCATAATTACTTCTGTATAGAATCTCTCTTATAGAAGCAAATAATTTATGCGACTTGATCTGATTCAATCGTTTATTCTGGTTAGAAACGTTTCTAGGAGTAAAATCCAACGATACGTTGAATTCACTGAACTGTTGTGAATGGCCGAAGTTGCTATTATTGATGGTTTTACTGTCATTAAGTGTTGTGCTTGAGAAATTCTTACTAAGCCTGTTGTTATTGTAGTTATTGTTGTTGTTACTATTGTAGCTTTCAATAGGTCTTCTTGGCGATCCAGTAGAAGTAGAAGCAGTAGTAGTGTTATTACTATTAGAAGGAGGTATTCTAATATTTGATCCTGTCTTAAATCTCCTTAGCTTATTACTGTTGCTATTGGCATCACCAGCTCCATTTCCAATCGCCATTGGAGTTTCAGTATTGAAACAACATAATCCATTCAACAGTTTGATCAAATGTGCCTGTATGACTAATAACCCAGGGGCTAATGTATGCAAGTTGAAAGGAATACCACTGTGCGCAATTTCCCAATTGCTGTACCTAGTATTGCCATTATCTCTGTTGAATACTTTAGAAATAATAGTATAATAGTGAGTTAAAAATGCATAGAAAATGTTGGAATTAGACTTTGTCCATAGTTCCTTCCATTGAGAATTTAATTCTAAAGCGGAAGTTGAACCAATATTAAAGTTTGAGTTCGTAGAACGAGATAGGGAATCACCGGGGAAATTTGCCCCGTTTGAATTCGGTGTGTTCCTGTTTACAGTAGCGAAGAACGCAAAATGATGCTGCCAAGACCGGATAGATGGCGGAAGCAAAACGTTGTTCCGTTTCAAGGGTCGTTTCTTCCGAGCTTTACGTTTGTTCTCTTGATAATAAAGTATGGGAAATGCGGTGAAATATGCCACCTGGGAAGGAAACTGACATCTAACTTTCGGTATGAATTCTTTGGCATTTTCAATTGTCGGGTTGACTGGATTAAGGTTTGAGTTCTCGGGGAAGTTTCCTGTTTTGGAGTAAGGCTCTTTGATTCCGTTGTTCCCGCTGTTATCATTGTTTCCGGATTCACTCTTTCTTCTTGCAATTAACTCAATCACATTGCCATCTTTTTCGTTCTTCCCACACCCATTAAACGTCTCCTCAATCACCTTGTTAACCAGATCCCAGCTCACATTTAGCGAGTACAGTAAAACATGTGCCATCCCCGGAATATGGAAAAACCCATACGCAAACAGTTTCCCTGTAAATGCCGAAATTGATATCGGTATGGTTTTCCGTTCAAGCTTAGGGATAATATACTCAACTGTCCTTATCAACAGCTGCTCATACTCTCTATATTCTGTTTCCGTATACTGGGCATATCTACTAGGTTCATAGGGCCAAGTGATATACCATTCATCGCGAGAGAGTATACAGGAGATTACTTCTAAGTATGCCGAACGGTCAGTGTTGGTCACAGCTTGAGGTTTGATAAGCAATTCAAGCATCAAGTTCCACCATTTGGTGAATATTGACAATTTCTTGGTAGAAAACAATAGGAACTCGTCAAAAGGTATCGCGGAGTTACCCCCATCGATGATGTCGATATATCCATTGTTGGCCCTTAGAAACGGTAGTAAATGCAGCCTTAAAATGTTGCTTCTTGACGCGTTTGATTTGCTGCTGAATTTATGCAATTCTGTGTCTATTCGTTTGATTTCTGATAGTATTTTACTTAAAGTGGGGTGTTTAATTTTAGTAGTTGTCCGGCTGCCATTGATATTGTTGTTGCTGCTACTGCGGATGCTGCGGCTTTTGTTGAATAGGCTTGTAGATGACTTAGATTTGGATCTCAACAGCTTGTTCTGTTGAGTATTTCCACGATGGGGACTTTCCTGAGGCACCGAGGGTAAAGGTTTTCTCTGCGGATGATGTGCGGATGATGCTGATGCCGATGAGAATGATGATGATGAGTGTGATGCTAGTGACGAAGCCAAGGTCTGTTTGAACRCTGATGAGCTCAGAGTTGATGGCTGAGGCTGCGATGGAGGTTTCGGAATTGAGTTTGTTGGAGAAGACGATGAGACCGAAGATACAGAAGAGGAGGTGGACGCGGATGTGGAACGGGAAGCTGATCTTGACCAGAAAGGAGCGTTCGGGGCGGGTAACCCGAGATTCCGAATACTACGTTTGCCCAGGGAAGAACTAGAAGACGACACCGAGCTTTGTCGTAACGAATCTCGGCTCAAGACCGGTAAAGGTTTCGGAAGATTGGGGATATCATGTCTGGGTTTATTTGAAGTTCCGAGCTCGGTTGGTGGCTGAAAAGTCCCAAAGTCGAAATCGGGAGAAGAGGGATCGGAGGATACATCTGATCCGATGTCCAATGAGGCAATACCATATCCGAAAAAAGGCTTGTTGCTAGTTAGGGTTTGCGGATCGGAACGTGAGTTTGAGCTTGAGCTTAACTCTATTCTCAATTCAGATGATCTTGTGTTTGTCCCCGGTTCAAATTTGTACAGTGAATTTGTGTAACCGGAGTCCATTTCTTCCGATAATCCAATTTCTGGCTCGGATGTATAGATCGAATTCGGGTAATTTGGATGGGGAAATATCCTTTCAGGCGGGACAATCGGCTCGGAGGTTGGAATATTCATTCCCATTTCAAGCTTGCTTTCATTGGCGATAGTTGCTGTGTATGGTTGTGATGTGCGTGTTCTGCATGCAGTTCCTCTGCATTTAGGGTGTAAGAAGGTGATATCTGAAGATCAGCTATCAATTACTATAATAAATCTCAAAACAAGCGGATCCAATGGCGAATTAGCACAGGAGTATATATTTTATCTGCCAGTTTGCCTGTTGATTTTGACGATTTTAGTAAAGTAGCACAACCAGCGCTTGCCCGTTTATGTATGTGTTCACCGAAATGCAGGTGAGCGTATTGATGGATGCTTACTGAATGGTCTACCGAACTAGCTTCCAATTTGTTCAAAACAGCAAATGTCTCTTTAATGAATGTAACTGATTCTTGAAATTTGGCCTAGTTTCTGCTGTTCATTTGCTAATTTTGCTTGTAGTATCACGGTGTTGATGTGTACAACAGCCTTCTTTGTTCGATATGCTGTAATATGGTATGGTATGGAATGGAATGTATGGTAGGAAGATACATGTATGGGTTGAGTTTGGTCCAGAAATTCAGGGCTGATGTTGTTGAAATCGTGATAAAAAGCWACTATTCAGTTCAATTAGCTGTATATAAAAGAAATAGCAGTATTCAGGGAGGAAGAACAACAAGCGTAGATTGGAAATGACGCAAGTGGATAATCAATGATAACTGTGAAGAGAAGAAAGAAACAATAGATGATGAAACAGTGAAGATGAGGAATAGGTGTACGTAAAGGAATGTGGAAGTGTAAACAGCAGGTTCAAATGGAAATGTGTACGGTGTTCCTAATTTGGCATCTGTGTGAGATGAGATTCTATTTATAGTGGGAACCTTAAACGAACATGAACTGCATACGGAAGGGAGGACAGCAAAAACGTAACTTATAGGTGAAGTTATTGGGAAAGTACTGGGGATGAGAACGAAAGTATAAAATGAGGAAGAGGTAAAGGTAACGGTAAAGGAAAATGCGGCACGAGATGAGATTGGATTGTGGATTGTGGATGTAAGTTCATCAGAGTAGGAATGAGAGTATGTTTGAAGTGCAGCTTTACTGGCGAATAATAGAAAATAGAAATAGAAGTACTTGTTTGACAAAGGAGACACTGACAGTAATTACTGAGAGACCATCCGAACAATAGCGGTAATGTCAATCAAACGAATAGCTGTTACAGGAAGATCAAGAAATTGAGAAGAAATTGACATTTCAATAGATAGAAATGTCAAATCGTTAACTAATTCACTTAGTGAGTTATTTTAAATATTGCTTGTATTTGTAGATATGTCTGTCCTGCTTGTTCACCTTGAAGCTGCAGGCATCCGGCAGCCCTTGCTCGAGGCCTCCAGTTATCAAGCATAATATACAAGCAAATGCCTCTATAGTAAAAAACTGAAAATCTTTGCTCAATCTATTTGAGCTAAATCTGGCAGACCTGTTAAAAAGTCAAGATTAAAGCCGATCCTTTTAGATGTCCTATTTAATGCCTTGGTATATATAACAAGCACGCTAGTCAATCCTTATTGGCAGAATTTCGGTTAWTTAACAAAAAAAATAGTAGTGTATTCAATTAGAAATCAGGAATTAGCTGTTCTAGTGTCATTTAGGGACTCTTCCTAGCGGATTATTCAATTCTGCTCCTCTATTTAATAGCATCCTACTCATAGTAATCACTGCTCTCACTTCAAATCTCCTGGCGATGTGAATATTGGTTCCTAGTTTTATCCTTGTTTCATCAAACGTTGTCATTATACATAAATGAAATCAATGATAAATTCAAATTAGATGTAATAACTCTATTTATATTGAGTATAGTACTTTTTCCAATCATCTCTCTATGTGCTTTCTGTAGTTAATATAACAAGTCATACCATAAAGAAAAGTTTCATATGGCAGAAAATTATCATCACTAGTGAAAGATTCCTTTCTGATAACTAGAGAAGAGGATATTACGGTATGGAATTAACGATTCGGTCATACTTTGAACTTAAAGATGAATATGCATGGTTAGGGAACCTTAATCGGTTTTCAGTAAGAGCTAAGTTTGATTTTCGCCCATATTGGCTGTTTATCAATGAGATTAGTGGCTGAAAGCAAAATAGTTTGAAGAATTTGAGCTCTGTGCTAACAGCTCATTGTCTTCTTTTATGATCGATTGGTTTTCGTGTAACAGATTATCATTGTTCTCACGTTCTATATGCTTGTCAATTGAAAGCACAATAAACAGAACCGAGAGTTGATATTCTATTACTTTAGGTATTTCTAAATGCAGAACTTAAACTCATTAGTATAACTTTGTTTCCTAGGCGAAACTAACTTACCAAAACAACGAAACTAGATTCTCCATGTCTAATAACAACTCAATAAATAATTGAATTCTTTTCAAAATCTGAAACAAATTTCTCGTAAAGTGATATTCTTCTCTACAATCTAACAATTCTGAGCGTTAATTACACACCGGTTGGTTCATTCGAAAGAAATATCTTATCTAACAAGAGAACCGAAGAACCTAATCTCCCTCAAGTTTTTCCGACCCAGCTTTTTTCTATGTAGAACCCCAAAATAGACACTCTGCGTATGTACAACTCGCCGCAATTTGTTCCAAGTTTTTCTTGATGACGTAAACCTTCTCTTATCATTACTTGGTCAAACAATGATGAGTTTATTAAATGTGTGAGTCAACTGCCAATGGCTTCTCCGTCTTGGCTTTGTATAGTAAATGAGGGCCATAATAAAATAATGGAAGTAATTGTATGTAAAGTAAATTGAATGTTTGGCGAAATATGGGGTAATCAGCTGTCATTGTTTATTGTAATAAAATTAGTTCAAATTCGATAGCTAGTGTCAACATCAATGATGTAATTACCTAGCATTGAAGTTGGTTTGAGAGTCAAAAGAAAGAAAGAAAGAAATATGCTATATATAAAGTTAATTGTTGAGAGAAGTCAGAGACATTAGCATGTAATGAATCAATTAACGAGCTGCGGGCCTATTATACTGAACAGTGGTGCCAACGACATCACAAATTCTCATCAGTTTGCACCTACGCTTCCGAAGATACGTTGGTTATTCAATATATAAAATTACGGCTGTCAGCGCCTGAAGTTGAAGTTTGAAAGCTGTTATCAGGCTTTGTGTGTAATTGGTGTGTTGGAATGTTTTATTGATGAATTTGGAGGATAATGAAGAAGCATTGCTCCAATCGAAATTTATACCTCTCTCTAGCTAATTGAACCTGAACGTACTATCAAATATCCATAATTAATAAGAATGGATCAATATAAATGAGAATTTATTTATTTGTAGAAACAAACGTGAAATGAAAAAAGTAATAAAATGAATACTGCCGCAAGTATCGCCTATTCCTTTGTATCTACCCTCTTTTCTTTTGATCGCATAATCAAATAAGCAAACAATCATGTGAATTTATCACGTGCCACGTGAGTAGCTGAGCCTTCAAATCTGGTTTTTTTCAGCCGCAGTCAAGCCATAGATAAATCTCCCCATATAGTCGTCACTGGACTTTCAAGTAATAAAAACCAGATCAATCTAGTTCATCATTGAATAATGTTCTGCACACAATCACCCTTCGATTCAGCGTGTACTCAACTTCCTTTGTTATCAATCGGGACTACTTAATCAACTATCTTCTACAATTCTAMGCTTTACAAGAAGCTTGTTCAGACATTGAATATTTCTCTAGATTTTCAATTGGTACTAATAGGAATACTCTTAATATCTAATCAATAGGACTTCATAGAGCATTCTCTATATAACTACATGAACTTCAATTAAACAAACTACCGTCTATACATCATCTCATCAGCAATTCTCTAACAAACAAGGTCTATTTGCAGTCTTCTCACCATTCGAACAATCAAATTTCATTAATTCTCCAATCCATCCAACAATCTATATAATCCACATATAAACAATCTACCACTGCCAAGCATTTCTCAGTTATTTATGAATGTCAGGTTTTATATCGGGATATTCTTCTATGTCCGACAAAATGTACCACTTATCRGAGCCAATTGTAAAGAAAGGACCTATTTGACGCACACTATGACACTATGACACTACATATCAGTCACGTGAGTATACATCTAAACTTGAGGTTTCTTCGAATCTGATCATATATCACGTGGAGATAGGACAATGTGCAAATATTGTCTTAATCTAAGAGGAAAAATTGTAATCTCTTAGCATTTTTACCACTCTATGAAATCATCGAAAGTTTTCTCTTCCACTTTGATTGATTTTGATGAAAACCAATGGCAATGAGGACTTTTGACCTTTGTAATTTCCCCTCTTCTGTATGGTTTACAGAAAGTATTTAATGCTACCCTCTTCCAGTTATTCAACATGATCATTTTACAGGAAACCAGAACCTTTTATCAATTGGAAGACTAYAATAGACTTGTATTACTCAGAACAGCGCTACAGTAGTATTTCATTGCCCTCCTTCTTGGTATAATTAATCTCTTTTCAAAATGGCCCCTAGTGCTTCTGCAACTGTCACTGTTGTTGAACAAAACGACGATGCTCGTCTTCTGAAAGACAAGAAAGCTGAAGAATTAAGAGACTTGGTGAATCCCAAAGGTTTTTACGGCGGCTTCCCTTATAGAACTGTTGAGGATGAAAATGGAGATTTTATCATTCCTCCTGAGGATGCCAAGGAATCAGCTTATCCTCAATTTTTGCCCTTTCATCATAGAGATTTAGTTTTTGATACACCTGAAAGTTATGAGGTTGAGGATGTTGCTAAAAGGGCTGATCCTTCTCTTAAAAATTTGTTTAACTCTGATGAGATCAAAACAAAAAACATTACCCCAAAGTTTGGAACTGAATTGAAAGGAATTCAGTTATCAAAGTTAAATAGTGCTCAGAGAGATGAACTCGCTCTTTATATTCAAAAGAGGAAACTAGTTGTTTTACGTGATCAAGATCTTAAAGATCAACCTTTAGAGGATATTTCTAATTTTGGAAAGCATTTCGGTCCACAACATATTCATCCTGCCGCTGGTGCAGCTAAAGGATTTCCTGAAATYCTTACTGTTTACAGACCAGGATATTCTACAGACTATGAAAAAGCCTTTAAAGAGAGATTAAACTCTATCAACTGGCACAGTGATATTTCTTTCGAAGAACAGCCAGCTGCTCTCTCTTTTTTAGCAATCTTAGAATTGCCTGATAGCGGTGGTGATACCTTATATGCTGATACAGTTGAGGCTTATAATCGYTTGTCCCCTGCGTTACAGAAATTCCTTGAAGGATTGACTGTTGTTCATTCGGGATTGGATTTTGGAAAATTAACCAGTTCTAAGTTTGGCGATAAGGGTATCAAGCGTAAAATCTCTATTAGTGAGCATCCACTTGTTAGGACTCATCCTGTTACTGGTGAAAAGGCTTTGTTTGTTAATCCAGGTTTCTCAAGAAGAGTTGTTCAATTGAAGAAGGAAGAATCTGATTGGTTGTTGAATTTTTTATTTGAACATATTTCTAAAGGTCAAGATTTCCATGCTAGAGCTAAATGGGAACCTGGTACTATCGTTGCTTGGGATAACAGATTAACTTTACATAGTGCTTTATTGGATTGGGATACTAATGAGACAAGACATGCTTTTAGATTAACTCCAATTGGAGAAAAGCCATATTTTGACGGATCAGCGTAGTGGGTTTTTCGGCTTTAGATCGAACATAATGAAGCGTTTGATTCTTTCGTTTTTCTTTTTATTGTTGAGAGAGGATAAGTATAATGCTATTGATTAGCATCTTAGATTTTGGTTAGACTTTCAATCTTATAACCGTAAGAACAACTGTAGAATCAAGTAAATTAAGGACGATATAGTTTTCCCTAGCGATTCTCAAATCTAACAAATACAACAACTGCAATTAAGGAACTGATTAGGAGATTACTAGTTCAAAGTGATGTTAATGAGCAGACTTAAAAATTGGGAGAAGATCTAGTTAATTTGCCTCTAAAGGGCAATAATTTTTAATTACTAGTAAATATGTAGAAAAAGAAATAATATTGAGTCTCCTTAGAAATACTTATGTTGTATGTCTCTACTTCAAATCCTTCCAATTGAAGTGGAGGTAAAGTAATTTCAATAGCTCGGTTTTAAATTTCAGGAGATAACAGAAAATAACTTAGCTTAATTGAATGGTCATAGCTGTTGGGAGGTRAGCGAATGATGAGAAGTTTGAGTTATTCTTTCTCCAAAAAGAAGATATTAAACATCCAAGCCTTCCACATCATATATTCCCAAATGGGAATAAATGCCAAGCGCTCTTGATCTGCATGATTGCGCAATTAGGTACTATTATTTCCAACCTTATTRCAGGCCCTCCGATTCTTGTTGCCCTATCTTTCTAACGCAAATAATTTCCCCTTTAATGCCAACAAAAGGAGTAATCCTACTAATCTTKCTATTATTTATGATTATGATATTAAGTAACGGATTTTGCCGTTATCTTATTATCTCCTTTGTTTGGTATACCTTGGTTCTTTATCAGGAATAACAGAAATAAAGTTTCTCTAGATTTACCCGATTAACTGTCGTAAGCAAAATCAACGATTAGATTATTTCACTATTGGATTTATGACGACTTTTTTTCACTCTTCTCGTTCTATGTTTTTCATACACCGTAATGGTCAACTCCTTTCCATTTTTTTCTCTTGTCTTTTCTTTTGTTTTTTGTCCTTTTTTCTCCCTTCAATAAACAGGATTTTTGGGAGTTCGCAGAGAGCAACGTTACTGATTGGGCACTATAGCTTGGAATAAAATAACGAGATTGAGGGATATCGCGTGCGAAGACAACACTAGAAAAGAGAACTGTGTAATCTTAGCATAACGAAGTACCGCAGGCARCCCGTCGAATGTATATCAAAATTAAGATCTTAGAAGATAAAATTAAAGATATAAAATATTGGAAATGAGTAAAAGTAATCACCCTACTTTGCTATCGAAGTACATTCATTTACTGGAGACACGACCATTATTGACGAAATCTGCTACTGCTGCAATTCTGTCAGGATCAAGTGAAGTGCTATCATCAGTGCTTGCTGGCGATAGCTCCAGGGAATATGAAATCTCAATACCTATCATCAATTTAAAGAAAACAGCATTCACAACGACTCATATGAAGCTGAATAAAAAGTCTGATGGTGGTGAAGAAGAAAACGAAGTTCAATATCAATATGATTTGTTTATCGATTATAAGAAGATCTCTTTTAAATCATACCTTTCCACCAAAGTACCTTTAATGGCATTATTTGGTTTCAGTATTTCAGCACCTTTGTCACATTATGTTTACCAACTACTGTTTCAGTATTTTGGACCATCAACAAAATTGGCGAAGAGTTCACCAAAATTAACAAAAGTTCTCCATATAATAGCATCCAACTTAACTCTCTCACCTGCTATAAACATTGCATTCATCCTTTACATGACAATCATTTCAACTAAAGTTGGTTTAGAAAAGTATAAGAATATCGGATCAAAATTAAAGTACCTTTTCCAATTATATGCATCTAAAGGTACTGAAGCATTAAAGAAGAATTTACTTCGAACATTAAAGGTCTCTTGGATCATGAATCCAGCCGTTTTATTGTTTGCTCAGAACTTCGTTCCTCCTACATTATGGGTTCCTTTCTTTTCATTGTTTGGATTCGTATTAGGAACGTATAACAACTATACAGTGAAAAGGAAATTGTTGGATCAAAAGAAGAACGAGAAGGCAAAGAATGAGTAAGAAAGAAAGAGGGTGGAATGTAGTGTTGAGTTGAAGATAGAGATGAAGATGCAGGTTAAACAATAGAACGTTTCTTGTTTTTCCTCTGTAGGAGTAAAAAATGTATTGCATATAATACCAAACTAAAATAAAGAGATAACTGGATTGTCAGGTTAATACAAGTTGAAATGTAGGAAATTTTATATATGTGAATGCCTGATATCTGATGCCTGGTGCCTTATAGACTAAAGTATAGACCAATTGCTGATTGATCCAAAATCTTACGATTAAGCGAACTTCTTCTTGTTTACCTGATATTCAATCAAATTCCCGTTGTTCCGGTAACCTATACCACCAAGAATAGTATGTGATATTTTACACAACGGAGSTCATAGGCCTTTTTTGAAAACAGTTCTCTGTTGTAACCTGCGTATTGGTTTTATGTAAATTGAAATACTGCAAATTACTCACCAACCAATATGTATATAATTAAAGATTCTAGCTCACTCACCAGAGCATTTCGACGACGATCGGCATACTCTCTGTAYATCTATAGCTAAAATTATTATCACCATATGCTTTTTTGTCAGTCCCCACAATCAAATATAGTATAAATCCCTTCTGCTTCACAATTCTATTTGACATGCACGAATTAGAACTCTGCATARGCGTACAGTATGCAAAGCCTAAAACAAGCATAAGCGACACGGCGACACGTTAAATTTCCTTAACTATGAAAGAATCAACATACAGACAAGGTTTTTCTTAACAATCAAGATGATCTGAATAATAGTACTACTCGCATGAAAAAATTTCGTGTTTTTATTTAATATCCTGAATGGCTAAATCTCAATCGTTTAACTCGACTATTATTTTAGTGAAATATCTAGGAAAAGCTGTTTCATTGGCATTCCCAACCCTTTTAGCAAGTTTCAGTAGAACCTAGTCTCTTCATTGCGATACTTCGATTTAGCTGTTGAATAATGATATTTATGGGCTCTAAACGCATTTTAATACACCCGCAGATTTTCGTTCTCAACCTTGAATATCCTGTTATTTCCTCCATTGCGATTCATTTCTAATATCTCATTTCTAAAATAAAGGAAACACCAAAAATCCAATACAATCAAAATTTCAATCCTGCTTAAAGTTTTCTTAGGTTAGGCAATTCATATGATTATTATGTATGCACAGTTAGCTTGCTTTAATTACACACAGCTCACACTTTATTCCATTTTCAAACAGCAAGATGAGTAGTTATGGTAAATTGACATCAACAACTCTATCACTACCTAAGATTTCACCCTTCCAATCCATTCGTAATTAGATCAATAAGAACTTAACAAATCTAAACAATCTCAATAGCATTCCCACTTTCTATTCTCCTTCCAGCTCACTTCCCRCTTGTTTCCCCTCGAAACCCTCCCTCATCCAAACGCCAAAAATGTATGCCCCTCTTGCATGTTCCTGCATTTCCTCTAACCTGTTCTCCTAATCGGGTATCCCAATTTCATCTACTTTAAATAGATTTTACTTTTCGTGTCTGCGGTCTAAATCATATAAGCATCTTTGTGTTTGGCGATGATGCACTAATACAATAAATTCATGAGCTTCAAGCTACGTTTATCTATTGTAGCTTATTCTATCCTCTTCCCTCTACGTTTAGATGTTGATTCAGTTGATGTTATATTGCTAATTAGCATCGGATAAATCAAGTGTAATATCAGAGAAGCAATCAGATAAACTGTAGCTTCTATCGTGGGTTAAACAGCATCTGTCGTCTATCGATTAGGAGTAGTAACTTTAACTATACTACTGTTGGTGATAAATAAAAGGTGGCATAATAACAGAGGAGAGAAGAGAGAACGGGAAACAAGACACAAGTCCATCAAGGAATGCTAGTAAACCAGGTTAACTATTGCTAGTGACAATCGTTGCATCTACAAGGAAGATAGTGCCAATTGGTTTATCTACTGAACTGCTATTACACTATTACCAGATGACCAGTATCTCTGTTTTACGGGAAGAGAAAGAAACAAACCAGAATATACAGTAACATAACTTGCCATAAGCTGTACATTATTTTATAGTGAACTTTCACTAGTATGACTTCTACAATACAAGAATCAAAGAATTATTTCGATTCGCGCGTGGCCATTACTGATAGCATCTCTGATACTGACGGACTCGCGACTGTCAATGAATCTACCAATACATTTGATACTGAAAACACGGATGATAGCATCACCAACACTTATGATTTAAGTGTGCCGTTAACACCACCGACGGAACCAATCGATCCCCAATATGTTTATGCTATTTATGATTTCCTAGCAACAGATCCTTCCCATATCACTATACATAAAAATGATGCTCTACAACTATTAAACGATGAGAATTCTTATTGGTGGTTAGTGAAAGCTGCCGATAAAGATGAAGTTGGATTYGTTCCTGCTGAAACACTTGAAATATACCCTGAGAGATTGGCAAGACTGAATAAATTCAAGAATGAAGAAATAGAGAGGTTAGGTGATATAGGACTAGGTATCGTTGGTATTGAGAATAATAATAATGATAGTAATGGAACGAGCGTTGGTTATTTTGATGTCGAAGCAAGAAATTGTGATTCAATTGGTATTAGAAATTTAGATGGGAGCATCAGTAAAAAAAGCGTCTGTACAATTAGTAGTAGCAACGTGGATTTGCCTATCGATGGTGGCAGTATCAACAATGGCAATGATCATATAATGCCATTGAATATAGGCAAGAAAAGTGAAGGAGATAAATCAGTATCTTTCTCCACAATAACTTATGTTGATGATATGCTGAAACCAGCAATAGAATTGCCCTTGAACTCTCCAAGCTGTTCGCCTGAGCCTGTAAGTGTGGCTGAGTTTGAATCAATGGCGCAACTTATAAATAACGCGGAAAAAGAAATCAATTGGAATGCAACTGAGGAGCAGACTGAGGAGGAGGTTGAAATAGTCCAAGAGGAAGATACAGTGGCGCAACCAGTAGAAAAAGAGATTCRRACTAAGAGTAACTCCGTGCAACGCCCTATTGGGCCCCTGTCATCAAGTCATCGAACAGAACCACAATCAGGGCATTCAAAKCAAAGTAACCAACCCAAACAGCTTACTGGCTTGCCCAAATCATCACCAGCAACTACAAGTACTATTCTCAATTCACCAGAAGCTGCTGTTTCGCCATCTTCTCCTGCATCACCAATATCACCATTTTCGCCTGCTCCTTCTTCATTGTCCTCGATATCATTAACGCCTATTGACCCCTTGATGTCACCATCAACAACTCTGGTTTCTTCCAAATTCCAGGAATTGGAACAATCAATGCAGGATATCCTATTACCAATAGAAGAAGAAACGCCTGATGATGATATTTCTAGAAATGGCGAATCAGGCTCTCCCAGTTCATCAAGAAGTTACAAGTCTTCGCCAAAGCCTCCATCATTACCTTTACAGTCACGTTCCAAACAGTCAACAGGAAATTCCTTTTTGTCTCCATCTCGTCAACAAGAGCAGCAAAACATCAGAGAAGGTACATATAATGGGCTATCCCTACAGTCACTCACCAGAATACTTAATCCTGAAATAAACACAATTTATCAACCATCATTTAAAAAGCTACAGAATCTCAAAGAACGATTAGATGCAATTCTAAACAGTTGATTAAGCAAGTCGCTTTATTGAATTGTATAGCATTCACGAGCTGTATTACATTCAATAATCATGATAGTTTCACAGTGTCTCACGCATGTATTACTTGAGTTTTGAATTAAAGTAAGGCCTAAGGTAGAATAAATGCTTCTGAAGCTTCAAGAAACCCTTCGAAGCTTCTATGAGTTGAGCTCATAATTGGKCCTAAGAAGCTGGTCGGCTGTAGTTAGGAAGAGTGTTGGCCTTTATCTGATTATTACGGTAGATATCAAAGGCAAGTCAGMTAATATACTAATTTAATATGTTTGGAGGGTGCTAGGAAGGTGATAAATGTTCTTGTAGTTATCTACCTGAACATAGTTTATCATGATAATTCGTTGACCTGTTTGGAATCCAACCATTTACCAGCAATCAATTGTTCAACTGTTGGTTATGTCATGATTTTCTGCCATATTCATTGTGATGGTGATTGCCATTCATCCAGATGGCATCTAAACAACATAGAATATTAGAATATCACTAGTTGTTTTTCTGCTACCACCATTGACACTCGAACTGAATATGGGCTGAAGGGCCGTYCAATTAGTATTATTGGTTCTAATTCAYAAGTACTTTCAGCTTATGAAAATCTGTGATTCCACGGGATTTCATTAAATCAGAAAAGAACCTATTATCAACGATCTCTCATTCATTAGACTGATAAAATGGGATGTCTCGAGTTCATTGCTGGTATATGACGGAACCATAGTTAATTGATAACTAGTTCATACTTATTTTTGTGGTCTCAGCGTTCTCAGCGCTCTAGGTGTTCTCGGTGTACCGATGTTACTAATGATGTATCCCTGTATTAACAGTATGTTACTGTTACTATTAGTACAAGTCAMTAATGCTCAATGTATTGTGTACTGATGTTATCGTTACAGTAATAGGTTTTGTATAGTCTAAACTCATAGAATAGCTTATAGGATAATATCATGTTATTCAAATTTATATGATACGTTAATAAGACAATATAGTGATAAAATCAGGTGCTATTATGTTGATATGATTTATGATTTTGTTAGGCCTACGATGTTCGCTAYTGTAAAAGCGATTGTACCAGTAAATTCTTATCTGTTATTACAGTAGGGATCTCTTGTAGTATCATCATTTCCACTTCTTACTGTCGCTCGATTTACATTCGACCGAATAGACGAATAGGTACTATAAGCTTCTGTCTATTTTTATTTTATTCTTACTGTATTCACATAGCTATTAAACATACTCTACAAGAATAATGTGGGGAGTAATGCATTGTTTCCTATAATAGTAGAGTTTTTTTTGCTATTGTACCACTCATACATCAATCAGTAATAATCACATATATGTTTGTGTTGTATCTGGATTAATTTAATTTATCACTATACTAGGAGATGTTCTGGCCTTCACCTTTACCTTTGAACAGCCATACGCTTTTTCATTCGCACTGTTCATCCACTTTAATCATTATAAAATTTACTTGCTTGCGCTGTTAGTGCCATAGTCACTACTATTCTTATGTTAATAATAATTCTTATCGTATTCTTATAATTATTACCAATTATTTCCCTTATTTTCTACCAAGTGCTCCACTCCATTCTCATGCACCATAAACATTAACTAATGTACTACACAACTCCCCATCAACTACTTTCAATACTTTGCTCCATTCATCTTTCAGCATTTCTTTATATCCAGCTACTAAAGCTTGGAACATTTTAGCTAATTCATCGCTGGGATTACTATAACGAGCAATACAATCTAGAAATAATGTCAAGGTAACCATTGATACCGCATTTGATCCCTTTGTCGGTTCAGCTAATAATGCTTGAGGATTATGAGATACTATATTGCAGAATCCTCTAAAGGCAGTCTCCTTTTCATCATTCTCTTCGACAAATCTCATTCGAAGTATCCATTTTCTACCGATCGACGCAATAGAGTCCGCAAATACTTCAGGATTAGCCATACCGGTTCTTCCAATAGTAATAGCAACGTTTTCGAGAACAGTTGCTTGAAACATTCCATCAGATGTTCTTGGTGATTGTAGAATAGATAGTAATAATGTAACGATCTCTGGAAGGAAAGGTCTAATACTTGTCCCTAGTCTCAGTGCCATTTCACCTAGAGCCCAAACAGCATTGTTGCATACTGCATCAGGATAAGCAGCTTTCATATCATGTTCATTGATTATTGCTGTAATAAGTCGGTCACTATAAGGGAGAACCACTGGTTCAAATACATGAATAGATAAATCACCTAATAATGCATAAGCAGATTGTCGTACTTCGTTAACAGGGTCTTCAAAACAGTAGAGTAAGGCTTCCATTAAATCTCTGATACCGCTTGGCTCTTGCTTCATTACTTCAGATAAGTCTTGGCCTTGGGCAGCTGCTGTTACGACGATTGCTCCATTGGCATTAATCAACTCAACGCTATGAGCGCTTAATCCCTGAATTAAACCGTCAATAAGATCAATAGATGTAACGACAAAGTCCTTCTCAGGGATATCAACAGTCACATCTACCTGACTGGCTTGATCTTGTTGTATACATTCAATTAAAATCAAGAATGCCCTTCTATATACAGGAACTGCATAAGGAGCAAATCCTGTACCTAATACCGCAGAAACTGACGATAGACATTCTAATAAAGGCCATAAATCTTTATCTGTGTTTTCTATTTGATCCCATTTCTCAATCAACGGGTTCAATAGCAGAGGAATTAACTCTTTCTTGCTGCCAAGATCACTACCGACTTGCTCAACAAATGTTTGCACTGCAGCAAACAATAATGGTAAGTTCTTGGTTTTATATTTTTTGAAACATAAAGCAAAGTGCTGTAAAATAGGCTCCAAATGAGGAACAAGAAGCTCAGGGCTGCAGAATTCAATAAATGTAGAAAATGCTCCACATCCAGCCTCCTGGACTTTTTTATTATGATCCAATGAACATTCCATGATCGCCTGTAATACAGGGAGAAAATAAGAAGCATGGGGACCATTTCCCATAGCTTGAGTAGTGATCCATTGAGAGTACCTTCCCAGAGTCCAACAGGCAATTTGCCTAACAGCAAAATGACCATCTTTCATACTTTGAGCAAAGAAAGGAATCAATTGAGGTAAATCTGGGGTAGATAACTCAAGGCATCCCTCAGCAATTGCACCCAATGCTAATATAGCTGCTTCACGAATAATCCAATCAGGTGATAAAATTCTCTCTTTCAGTAAAGGAAGACTGATATTCACTACGGAATCAGATGCAATACTAGCAAATAAATCTAATGTGGCTGCTGAGCATTTTCTTAATGTCCATTGAGATAAATCAGCATCAAATAAATCATCATCATCATCGTCCTCTTCATCGTCATCTTCATTCTCACCAAACTCATATTCTCCATTGCCATCATTAAATGATCTATCGTTACTATCGCCAGATTTACCCTTTTTGTTAGTTGTGTTGTATCTTCTTACCTCTTTCTTTTTAGCCATAACTGGTTTTATATCCTTCGTTTCATCTTCTTGATCAGCATCGTCTTCATCATTCATTTCTAATGCTAGTATTTCCATGTCAGAATAAACCATCTTCTCAATAAGAACTGGGATGATGGATTCTAGATAGCTTTCAATGATCTCCAAAGGCATTTTGGAACTCGCCAAGCCAAACAAAAACTCACATGCTTCCAAAGCAACGGATTCGTCTTGATCTTTTACAGAATGCAAACAGTAGTTAACAACACCATTTAAGTGCGGTTGCAGCTTATCAGGTCTTACTTCCAGAATTAAAACAAACGCTGTGCAGATGTTTTTACGTACTTCGCCATCAGGATAAGTTGCTAAGCTAAACAAACAGTTCAATAAAGCGTCTAGGTTAACGAAAATGCTCTGTGATTTGGCAATGATGAACTGGTTTAATGAATGTATGCTTAGGCTTTTCACTTTGCTTGATTGTGATTCAGCGGCAAATTGAATAAATTTAGGAACAATAAATGCAGTTGGGATAACTCCATTGTATGGAGTGTCTAGAGACTGAGAGCTGTCTTCACAGATCTTAGCTAGAGCACCTAAAGCACCTTCTTGAGCAACAGTGTTACCATTTATTGCTAGTTCCATTAGTTTTTCTAAGGCTTGTGGCCATTGTTCGAATCCTAAAGCAGAGAATAAATTAGTTATAACATTACCTGTGATGTTTCTAATGATCTTCTCGGTATCTAAAAGACCATCGAAAATACCATTTTTGATGTATTCTTTCACAGCTGGTGGAAACAAAGAGCTATTTTTGCTCACTTCATTCTTTAGATAGATACCTGCTGATGCCCTTAATGCTGCAGGAGAGTCATGAGAGAATACTAGGATGTATAATAAATAGTTATTGAACTCTGGTTGGAGTTTAGCTTGATCTAAAGTTTCCGAAGCAGCCCTTCTTTGGTTGGCATCTGGTGATAGAGCAGCAACCAGGATCGCTTTCAGCTCTTCAGCAGCTTTAGAATCAGGGGTCCAAGACATTGCTAAGACAGGTACTCTAATGTATGGGAAAAGCTAATAAAAGTTCTTTTTCAATAGAGTGCTAAGAAGTGTTCAAATTATATAAAAAACATCAGATATTCAGATTCTCTTTGAACAATACTTCCTTTACTTCCAGTGGATTGTAGCTTGAAGACTTCTGATTGGTATTAGAGTTATTCGAGGGCTATTCGTATCTACCCTTCAGAACAACACTAACAGGTCACTTGAGAGAACTGAAAAGCGGAAATTGAAATAACTTTTTTTTTCTTTATTCTAAAAGCAGGCCTCTTTGAATAAACCTTCAAGAAAGTCTATCTACCAATATCTAATTCAGTGTTGTCGATAAAAGACGATAAGGCATATAATAAGAGCTGCCAATGATAAGTTCTGTCACACGCTGAATCTCCAGCAACCAGAATTCTGATGAAAAGACTGTTGATTCTCGCTTACTGAATACCTTTTTTTAATTCAGAGTTTACTCTCTGTATGATCAAAACCCTTTCCAACTAGCCTTATATCCTGTTTCATATAATGTCGTATATAAGCAGACGTAATTGCTACACAATATGATGGTGATGATGTGTTAACACCAGCCAGTAGACCCATACAATCTAGAAATTTGAATTAAGATTTCTCTCACAAAATAAATTTTTTTTGTTTGTGTGTATGTTGTTTTCGATTTGTAGAATAATCACAAAATAGATTACAGACAAGAAAAGTACGTTACCCGGTTGCAATATGAATAATTTGCATTTAGGCTTACGTGATCTAGGTTATTCCAAATATAATTGCAACTAAGAGCTGTAATCTATCAACCGCTAGTTATGAGACACCGCAATACACCCAATCACTTGAGCTAATCCAAATTGTCTTCAGAGAGCCCCTACTAACGGTGTCTCTTTTCGGGGCATAGGAACACTCTCTCTTATTTGCCTCTCATTTGTTTGTGAGGCAAAATGAAAGAAGGAAAGGAAACACATTTGATATTTCAAACACCTGTTGTATTAGTTGATGATGATGATGTTTAGAAACTGTTTGAAATTTTGAATTTGATGCTGAAGCAGAACATGAGACTTTGAGGACAGTAAGCGGATAGATTGACCTTACTGAAAGTGTTGATATCAGGTAGCTAGTTGTTCGTACTGGTCAGTATTTGTACTATCAATTGATTATTGGAACAATTGGCATCATTTGCATCTCACCAGAACAGTTCATAGTCAATCATAATGGTATGTGAAAAAGATATCAGGCTAGAATGACTATTTTTATGTCAAGCGTATTCTTTTGTCGTTTCAATAGTTTAGCTTTTTGGCTGTACGAGGGAATGGAATTGAATACTTCTGATAGTGAAATAACTCTAGAATGATTGGTTTGAGCACGAGACACAAGAGACTAGTAGATGCAATCAGTTGCGTCTTTGCCAATCATTTCCGTTGATTATTACGTTGATTGGGGTCATCAAAACATTCTTTTATTCATGGTTCATCTAGTAATCTCATTCTACAAGTTCATCGCGCTCTATACTACTATTGTTGCATTATGTAAGAGGGTACATTTATCTACGGATACTAACTATTGATACAGGGTCAAGGAGCTAGTGGAATGTCAGGAGCTCCTGGCGATAAAAAGAAAGACGATAAGGTATGTTGGTAATTTATTCTTGTTGAAAATGGCTAAATTTCTTCCTGTTGTCTGACCTGATTACTAACTATGTCATTTAGAARAAAGACAGTACGTATTTTGTGGAAATGGATTAGAATTTACCAGAAGAAATCCAAGATCAACTACTCAAAAGCAAGTCGGCCCTAGTTTTTGTACTAACATTCATTTCTCTAGAACCAAAGTATGAACCACCGGTAGCAACAAGAGTTGGAAGAAAGAGGTCTAAGAAGGGACCAGATACAACTGATAAACTACCGACAGTCTTCCCAACAACTCGTTGTAAATTAAAACTTCTCAAGATGGAAAGAATCAAAGATCACTTATTATTAGAAGAAGAGTTCATTCAAAACGAAGAACGATTAAAACCAACAGATGCTAAAGTGATTGAAGAACGTGAAAAAGTCGATGAAATCAGAGGAACTCCAATGAGTGTTGGAACCCTTGAAGAAATCATCGATGATGATCATGCTATTGTTTCCTCAAGTACGGGACCCGAATACTATGTTTCCATTCTCAGTTTTGTTGATAAGGATCTACTTGAACCCGGAATGTCGGTTCTACTTCATCATAAAACTGTGTCCATAGTGGGAATTCTTCAAGATGATACGGATCCAATGGTTTCAGTAATGAAGTTAGACAAGTCACCAAAGGAATCGTATGCTGACATTGGTGGATTAGAAGCTCAAATCCAAGAAATAAAGGAAGCTGTAGAATTACCTTTAACTCATCCTGAACTTTATGAAGAAATGGGTGTTAAACCCCCAAAGGGTGTCATTCTTTATGGGGCTCCCGGTACTGGTAAGACGTTATTAGCAAAAGCAGTTGCCAATCAAACTTCTGCTACTTTCTTGAGAATTGTTGGTTCTGAATTAATTCAAAAGTATCTTGGTGATGGTCCAAGATTATGTCGTCAGATTTTCAAAGTGGCAGCAGAGAACGCCCCTTCAATTGTATTTATAGATGAGATTGATGCAATTGGTACCAAACGTTATGAGTCAACTTCAGGAGGCGAACGTGAAGTTCAAAGAACAATGTTGGAACTGTTGAATCAGCTGGATGGATTCGATGATCGAGGTGATGTTAAAGTGATCATGGCTACGAATAAGATTGAAACGCTAGACCCTGCTTTAATTCGACCAGGTAGAATCGACCGTAAGATTTTGTTTGAGAATCCTGATCCTTCAACTATAAGAAAGATTCTTCAGATTCACACTAGTAAGATGAGTTTGAATGAGGATGTTAATTTGGAAGAATTAGTTACTGCCAAAGATGATTTGTCTGGTGCTGATATTAAGGCAATATGTACTGAAGCAGGTTTGTTAGCATTAAGAGAAAGAAGAATGAGAGTCACAGCGGAAGATTTCAGAGCTGCAAAGGAAAGAGTGATGAAGAATAAAATTGAGGAGAATCTAGAAGGTCTTTATCTGTAAAGGAAATCTGGAATGTTAGAATACTATGGAGAATATATGCCATTGTTCTCCATACTATGTTCAGTTGAATGGAATGAACTAGTCACGATCATATATGTATCACATATGTATGTGGCTGATCAAAGGAATTCTATAAACAAATAGAATCATCAACTGTATAATCATCCTATWGTTATTATTTATATTTATAATTCTGAGTTTTTTGTAGATTAGTCACTTATTCTACTTTGCTTGTTTAGTCGATGTGGGAGTCTTTCTGGTTCACCGATAATATCAACAGCTTCCCTCTAGTCAGCATTTTATATTCTGATATATTATATATATATATTCTGATCCATTGCAGCTTGTCAATTAATAAGTAAGAATCATCAATTTAATTCAAATATAGACAATCATTTGATCCAGTTCTTCCTTTCATGTTAATTGAATAGAAAATGTCTACTGTTCGCTATTTTCATTGTCTAAGAAATCTGACCTAAGCACTCTCATGGTGTGATAATGGATAAACTGTTGTCCATACACCATCTTAGCACAGCATCTTTTGATGATTATTTTTTAATCCTCTCTTCTTCTCTTCTCTTCTTTTCTCAAGCAAGCTGAGTATTCCTACATAATATTAAATATCGCCCTTGATAATTCAACTCTGCAGCGTTCTACCAGATTGCAAACAGCTGGCTGTCATTATCTACTGAAGGTTTAACAGCAGTAGTGTTACCTAGATCTGRTTCAAGCTTTCTTTTTCTTTTTATCACATTCCACTTAACATCATCACAATCAGAACTGATGTTATTACAATATAAATTCCTTTTTATTAACTGTTTTCTGGTTTTTATTAAAAAAAATATATATATATAAATTCAATCATAACATAACAAGACGGAATTGTTATTACTAATGGTATAGTATCATTCAATGGAGTATCTGTAGCTGTGAGGTTACAATTGTCGAACTAAATCATTCCTAGAATGTTTTGAGAATCCAGTCAGATTCACCTGTTGATGTGCTATGTGTATKTTAACAGATATTCTTGAGTCTCCTGAAATAAAGCGATATATGTTCAATAATGCTAGAACTGAGGAAATGGTTATCAACGGTTCCTAAAAAAGAATATGACAGATCAGCAGAGCAGTCATTTGATATAATGGGTATTAATTACTTAAAGTAA
Organism: Sporopachydermia quercuum; assembly: GCA_001599295.1. Lineage (NCBI taxonomy): Eukaryota > Fungi > Ascomycota > Sporopachydermiomycetes > Sporopachydermiales > Sporopachydermiaceae > Sporopachydermia > Sporopachydermia quercuum. The sequence continues at coordinate 188,033 of BCGN01000007.1, forward strand.
GCAATTTTACATAGTCTACGTCTGAACAGCATCTCCCGTTCACGCTATCAGCTTTTCAAGTTATTATTCACGAGTACATATTTCTCAGTATTTTAAGCATCAACAATAGTCGCTCTCATTGTAGTCTTATCATATTCTCGTCATATTTGACAGTAAGACATCTAATACTTATGTATGAACGAAGTACGAACCTATCCTCGTTCGTAAACAACTATTGGAAGAATATATTGTTACTAATGTACAATTTGCTCCAAAAGCTATTTACTTTAGTATCAATGAATTGGTTTACCTTCCTTGTCTCCTTCCCATATTCTATATTGTTTCTATATCACCCATCGTCCCATAAGTGATCTTCGAGTTAAAGCAACCCTATTCAATCCTTCTGGCRCCAATGTTTTCGAATCCATTGTTGAGTAGAACAGCCGGAAACTGCCAGTATATAATCTCCTTCAGCTGCTTATAATTTATTCATTCATTATGCGTCAATCATTACTTGCTAATCATGATTTACTTCCTTCTATGACATATAAACAATGACGAATTGCTCATATGAACAAAGTTGGATCATATGATATTAACGTTTGTGGTTCCATGCACGGCAACTGCGTTAWTATGCACCTGGGATTCAAGTTTACTGTTTACCCCACCTTTCAAACCTTTATAGATTCAAAGTGGGCTCCAATTCTATTAATGGAAGTTTCAATGCTCATTGATACCAAGGGTAATTTCTAGCTGAAGAGATCAATTGAGTGCAAGAACCGGTAGACTAGCTCTTGCTCATGATCAACTAGAAACTAAATGCATTTATCATGGAAGGAGCATATCGCTGTATTCTATTTGAATCTCGGTTAATTGCCAACCCTTAAGTGCGTTATCTGTTAATTCCGCAGACCCTCGTTGGCTCTCCTGTTCACCCCTAACATATTCATACATACTAGGAGTGAAACTACTGCAAGGTTGGGCGGTCTATTTGTAATAATAGCAGAAACGTTGAATTAGTTTCACTGAAAAAGTCGGAAGTTTCCACTACCTGGTTGAAAGAAAAATCCACTTCAAACTGGTGTAATCTTTATGTAATGTCAACTAAGGCAAAGCCAAGACCCTTCTCAAATCCTTCATTGCAAACCTTCCCACATATTATAATTTGAAACTAGACACCATCATTTGTAACTATTCCTCTCCACTAACCATAAGTTTTACTTTAAATCGTACAACTGAGCTTTTATCAGCCACAATTTATCTATCTCCTTATTTCTTTCCCAGTTAATTTCCCTTTGCTCAGAACTCCTTCAATCAATCAATCGCATTCAGACCCTCTATTAAACCCTTCAGGCCCCCTTTGGCCTTCCATTTTCTTCTCTCTTTTAGGTAATCATCTCCCATTCAAGTAAAAAACCCTAGTGTTCTCCACTATTTCCTCAATCAAGGAATTCACACACAAACTCCAGACGAGCCACTTAAAATAAAAAAAATACTGGCAATTGTTATGTTATTAGCTTATTAGTAACATCATTGTTGTTAAAGTTATGTCTCGCATTGATATCATCGAGCAACAACAATTGTATAAACTCAGTATATTATATTAAAGCATTGTTTGCAAGTTCGAAGTTGCAGTCGACCACACGTCATCTGGAAGGAACATTGAACAGATCAGGTATATTAGTTTCATCAAGGAAAAAGGAAATAAGTAGGTTACCCCATCATTTGGCAAGTGAATTAATGAAGAAAGGACTTCATATTGGGAGAACGACACATAAATAAAATATATCAACAAGAGACACGAGTATTGGAAGGATTTAGTCTTCAGTTATGTCAAAATTATTAAGAATTCCTTCAAGGAAACAATCAGAACGAATACTGGAACCAGAGAAAAACGGAGATACACTTCTATCAACAGTTGCGTCACCACCGTTAACATCAAGCAACAAAGAAACATCACCATCACCACCATCAAGCAGAAATAAAAGATTAGAATCAATTGCATCAAAAATGCTCAGTTCAGTTAAATCACGATTCAAAACTGGCGATCCTTTGTTGAACGAAAACTCTCTTTCAAGGAATACAAGAAGAACATCAGATTCATCCGCTAAATCCCCAAATCCATTACCAATAGATGATGAATTCTTACAACAATTATCATACTCAGTAGGTGTTTCAGAAGAGAAAAATCAAAGATGCAGACCTACAATGGAAGATGTTCATACGATAGTATATAATTTCATGGATCGAACGGATGCAGGTTATTTTGCTATATTTGATGGGCATGCTGGAAGGCAAACAGCTAAATGGTGTGGACATCATTTGCACGAATATCTAGCTCGTGAAATAGAACGCATTGAGGGTTTACAAAGAGAGAAGGATGTTCCCTTGGCGTTAGATCGATCATTTAGAAGAGCTGATGATGCTTTGAAAGATATATGTGGTAATTCTGGTACTACTGTTGCAGTAGCATTATTAAGATGGGAGAAAGAAGCTGGCTCTAATCAAAGATCAAGAATGTTATATGCCGCAAATGTTGGTGATGCCAGAGTAGTTCTCTGTAGATCTGGAGTTGCTCTAAGGCTTACTTATGATCATAAGGGTTCTGATGAGAAAGAAGCAGCTAGAGTAAGTGAATTAGGAGGTATAATGGTAGCTAATCGGGTTAATGGTGTCCTAGCAGTAACAAGAGCATTAGGCGATGCCTATTTAAAAAAACTAGTAACAGGAAGACCCTATACTACTACTACAAAACTAACAAGTGAAGATGAATTTTTAATTGTTGCCTGTGATGGATTATGGGATGTCTGTTCAGATCAACAAGCAGTGAATTTGATAAGGCATGAACATGATCCTGACTTAGCATCCAAGAAACTTGTGGATTATGCAATGAAAAGGTTTTCAACTGATAATCTGACCTGTATGGTTGTCCGGTTGAAGAAACAAGTAGAGAAAAAAAAMGAGGGAGATGATGAAAAAATTAGTGACAGAAGTGTACCAAATGATTCGAATGAACAGATAAYCCAAGAAGTCGAAGCTGAAATTCCATTTGATGTGGCAAACGAAAGAAAAGATGAAGAACAGTCAGAAACTGAAGAGAAACATACACCACCAACTTCAGAGAAGAATTTTCAACAGGAAGAAAAGGCTACCGATACTATTTCTCATATGGATGTAGAAGCACCTGTGAAGAAATCAGAGCTTGATCATCTTGCTGTACCACATGAACCAAATGGAAAAGCGCAATCTGAAAGCAATAAACTACAAACAAGTGCATTAACAAGTGATACATCTAATGAACACTCTGTTGATATTCCTACTACATCTCATATCAAAGATACACAGTAGTTTGTTAGCTGTTGTATCAAATCAAATGGTTTGCACTTATCAATTGCATCCCTTACCTACTACATGCTCACCTAGCAAATTATGTATTTACAATATTCACTTTTTCAGTATTAATATTATGATCCATAAAACATAGTATAATCATTCTCTGTTTTCCTTATACACATATGTTCATATCATATCATATCTCGTATATACTTTTTAATAAGCTAATGAATCAATCAACCCAACCAAAACTGTCTAAACATATAATTATTCACAAAAAAAATACTACTAACGCTGTATTTTATTATCACCAATTTTCAAATCTCGTGGCAGATTGGATTCACCTCCAATTTGATCATATGGTGGAGGATCTGAACTACTTTGACCTTCATTCAGACTACCATAGGCTGCTGCTGCTGCATTCTTTGGATCAGATAGCTGTTGTGAGCTTGGTGATCCATTAGATTGCGTAGGATTTATTCTAGTTTCTGTTACAGATCCTGTTGACGCTGGGGCACCTCTTGAAAAAGTTGTGTCTGCCACTGCTTCGACTTCTGCAGGCCTTGGTGTTACCGTGGCAGATCTCAACGTTTCATAATCCCCCTGATGATCACTATCTGTGTATCTAACTCCTGTTTCAATATCAGTATATTCATAGACATATTCGTCAGGATTAATATAAATAATGTAGAATGAATGAAGGATTCCAGGCAATGCACCAAGCATGCACAAAGCTATATTGATCAAAGAATCAGCAGAAAGGAATCCTCTTTTGATCCATACTGGTAGAGGTGGGAAAAAAATAGCCAGTAGATAAAGTAGGAAGTTTCTTCCGCTGACTCGAGTGGGCCGTTCAAGAGGATCTCGCGACATTTGCAATTATGAGAGCAGGCTTCTTAGTGAATGCAAAAGAGAAAGAAAGAATGTGAGGTACAACAAGTGCAGTGTTAATAGTAGTGTACTGGTACTGTAGTATAGTATAGTACAGTATAGTATAGTATATTCAATAGTACGTTCAATTATCCAAGATATCTTTAAGATTGGATTGTTTGTTGCTGATTAGCTGAATGATCTAATAGCAAGATATGTAAATTGCAGCTTTTAGATATCGTCAAACTAACCATTTAATAATCCTCTATTCATTTAATGGTGGAGAGGGGGGCTAATAGAAGACAAAGAGAAAAGGCAAAAAAGAGTTAACATTCCTGCCTTGGCATACTGCATGTTACGTGACTATTTTTCTCAGTTGCATATGAAAGTGTAAAAAAAGAATGGTAGAAGGATTTTTGATGGATATGAGTTAATGTTTGAGTGGAAAAGTAAGTGATCGTAGAGCTGATTTACTGTAACATTTCGGAAAATGGAAGCTATTCACTGATGATTTGTACGAGAAATATCAGTTAGAATAGGTTTTATTGTTAATTGATATACGGTAGACAGAAGTTAGGGTAAGATTAATATGTACATGTGAATCGGAGAAAGGGATCAATAGATTTTGCATAATGTTGCATATGTTGCACATGATACATATTGACGGTTAGGACGAAAGGTCTAATTACCCCTATATTCGAGCATTTGATATATTCGGTGAATTCAAAACGTATGGCACAGCTTCGTTTATTGAACAAGTAAGTATAGGATGTTTATTGGAAAATCTTACTCTATTTCTCTTCCTACATTTACTTATTCTCCCAAGTAAAGCCATACAAGCTTTTCTTTTCAGATTTACCCTTACGATGAAAGATCCCAAAGAATAGACCCTTCGTAGTAGGGAGAGGCTGTTCAGTGAGTGCATTTAGTTGCATTATCAATGTGAAACTAGAAGCTAACCATTTTTATGAGAATGAAGAAGCCTATACGTTTGTTTTATTCGCCAAAGATAATAACTAAATTTTTTTTTTTTGTATTTTAGCAAACTGTATGTAGATTAAGCTACGTTTTTCTCTTCATCTTTTATAATGGTCATATGTTTAGTTCATACTTCAACTGGAATTGAAATTCGACTTGACACTGACAAAATCAATGATAAAATAATAAAACCTCGTATGTTCATTCTTGACCAATACCTGCATAAATATGCAGCTGTAAAGATTAGGCATAAACTCAATCTATTATTTTTACATTCAAAACTCAGTTGTCATGTATAATCTTTGGTGTAATACTATTAATTTGAAGCAGCAAAACAAATCAAAACAGTAATTCATCTACCAAAGCCACCCAACCACTTTTCCAGTTTTATTATCTAAGAATCCCTTGAACACCCATATTATCAACGCCATCTTTCCCCAATATTCTTCCCTCTATTCTTCATCTCCAATCAGCATTTCCTGCACATTCCTACAATATTGCATACTTATGCATCAACCCTCGAATCTTATTTTCCTTCCCCAAATAAATGCACATGATAAAAGCACTGGTTCCTTCTGTTGTCCCAAGTCAAATATTCATTCATTGTGCACGTCTAGACCATTTATAGTATTTATGCTTCTGTTATAGTTGAAATAGCTCTAATGATCGATGATGATGATATAAGAAATAGGGTGAAAGAAATAGAATTATATTGAACGTTTATAGTAGTTATAAGTAAGAGAATACTTAGCGAAAGAACGGTAGGAAAGAAAGAAAAAAGTAAAGGAAAGATTCCGTCAGTCAAATCAAATAAACAAGTCCCGTATTCTCATATTTACTACTATCATCCAGTATAAGGTTGTTTGATAGATTGCTTGATGCTCATTTCATGAGTATAATTGAAGTCAAACGCTCTTATTATTTGTTGCTGTTCGTTGTTTGCTACTGATTTGAAAAACTAATTGTACACCTACACCTATGATTTCAAACCTTGAACCTTTAACTCATAGACCCAAAAATAACTCTTCAGATACTCACAAGAGATCTACTAGACGTTCTCATGATCAACCAAACCATAAATCACCATTTTCATGGGTCAAAAAATTAATTGTGGGTCCTTCAGGATTAGGATCTCAAACGAACTATCGTGACCAGAATCATGGAATGAGAAACCGAAATAAACAGTATGACGCTCAGAGCAATAGACATTATGTGGGGTTTATATCAGAATCAGAAGCAGAAGGAAAAGGAGGAGGGCAAGGAGAAAAAAGACAATTTCAGAATGGCGTTATGAGAAATGATCAAGAGAAAAGAATGAATAGCAGCTATAAAAGTGAAAGTGAAAGCGCCAGAACATCAAGGAACGGAAATACTGATACTGGCATTGCTACTACTACTACAAGTGCTGATATTAATAGTCTGAATAATATCCCTCAACATAATTTAACTGGTATTAATACTAGTAGTATCACCATTGGCTCTATCCAGAGCAATAGCACCAGCAGTTATGATAGTAGTATTATTAGCAATACAACTAGTAATACCAACAGTAATAATACTAATGTCAATAGTTGCGATTCCGAAGGAACTTTCAATTTGAACAACGACCTGACAAGAACAGCTCGTGATTATGAACCAAGTATTAGCTCAGTATTAGGTGTATTTGAAATACCCCATACTCCTAAAAGAATAGTGGGGCTGAACTCTGAAATGACCAGGGAAGATCAAATAATCAGAAAAGAACAACAGGAGGATTCAATTGGGGTTCGGGAAAGGAAATTAATATTACAACACCAGGAACTGGCTGATAATGAGCATAACATTACGAATAATAATAATAACAATGGTGCTACCACCATTAGTGTTGGCACTGCTAATAATACCCTCACTAATAATACTACTGGTAACAACAACAAAGCTTATAGCAATGGTAAAGCTTCAAATGACATCGGAATAACTTACCCGAAATCTCTGCAGTCTAATTCGGATGCTGCAATTCAAGGTTTGGAAACTGATTCTATGACTGATCAAATATCATTCTTCTCTGCAAAGAGCTCTGAAAGTAAACCATCAAGCCCGCCGAATAATAGCAAGTTCTTTGATACAGGTATCAAGGGAACAGAGGTACCTAGTGATTTAGAATCAGCAAGAAGCAAACTCAGTAGAAACAGAAATATCCATAAAGACAATATAAGCATTACATCTAATTCAACACCTTCAATTACCCCAACTGTCATACTATTAGAAGAGGCACAGCAAGAGGAAGAAGAAGAAGAAGAAGAACAAGAACAAGAACATTATCACCGCTTGACAGACCAGCAGAACCTTCAGCAGTTAACATTAGAGGAGGCTGAAACACTCTCTTCTAATTTATCTAGCATACCTTCAATAGTTCGTCCTAGTCTTCCTAGCATCCAGTCGTTCAACATACCGAGATCATTATCAAGATCCTCCTTGACATCTGGACAAACGTCAACGTCTCATTCAACGAAATCTGTTTCTGTTATATCATCGAACTCAGCGGATGAAATTGTTTCAGCCACTACAACTGTTATATCATCGTTTTTTTTACCACCAGGAAATGGTAATCAAGGTACAAATCAAAGTACTAACCAATCTTCAATCGGTGGATCAATATTCAATACAAGTCATCATTCATCAGGTATAACATCATTTGGGGAGAATGACTATGCTTCTATCATTACGATTGCATCGTCATCAAGGAGAAGAAGAAGAAGAAGTTTAGATACAAATGCTAGTACAATGGGAATAGCACCAAGCTCAGTTAGGAGTTTTGATCTAAGTGTTGATAGTTTTACATGACTGATCTTTAGATTCCTGGGAAAAGTGTGATTTAATGTATATCATTGCTYAGGAGACTTTGTTGCTGGTAGCACGTTGTGCTGGTAAAAGATTATTTCTGGTGATGGTGTATTCATTTTGTTTCATAGTTAATGGAAATGGGCTTGGAAATCATGAGGATAGAAATATGATAGTAAATATTGAATAAATAAGACAAAGAGGAATAGTGAGATTTACCGAATAATAGCGACTGTGTAACTGTGGAACTAGTACCAAGAATAGTACAAAAAAATAGGAGCAAAATTGGAAGAAAATGCTATCAAACTTGGACCCCCACTCTCCATTAAAACTAAGAACACCCATTGATCCTATCGTAATCACCACATCTCATCAACGCGATATGCTTAATCCACTTATGAACAAATCTTTTCAAATTAAAAGCTCTTCATAGGATTCATTCATCATATTTAATTACCCCTTCATCTTTAGTTTGTTTATTTTATAGCCAATTCCTCACTATTATTATCATCATTCTTTCATCTCATTGTCTTCCAGAAACAAAAGAAGGAAAAACTAATTGTTGGAAAGGGAAATAAGGTTCTAAATGACTCAGATGACTATCTAGTTATTTCTTAAAACAAAAAATGTCAATAAAATTTAAAACTTTATTTAGGAATTTGTTTACATTTTCGCCTCATTTTAGAAATTCCAGGCACAAACGTTAAATTATAGCTTGAAACCTAAATCTCCAGGCTTTCTGCTTGAAAGGTTTTTCTTTCTCTGATTTCAGCGTGGACAATCATTTCGTGAATAAATATAAATGACAGAGAAGGAAAGAATAGAATCAGTTCATTTAATATTATTAGACGAAACAAGAAGTTTATTTTGATACTCAGAAGGCTTTTCTTTCTTCTGTGACCAGAACCTGACATAATTAAGGTTGGGATTGCATAAAGAATGCATGAGGGTTTTTATGGTTTAATAAAATAGACGTTGGACGTTATACTACTAATAAAATAGCAGCATATYGCCATTATATTGTTGGATGAATAACAGCATAATACCTGTACTAGATATTCATAGGGAAAGAAAAATCAAAAAATTTCTAATAAGGTATCCACTTATAATCATTGATAAAATTAGTCCAAGGAACTGAATGAATGTTACTTCGCTGACATTTTCATATGCAATTGAACGCAAGAAAGCCTTGAAGCATAATTTTTCTTGTTACAAGTGGCTAACCCTCTTTTTAAAGTTTGGCTAGCCATTTCATGAAGAATGAAAGGTGAAAACCAGTACCTTATCATATTGATTACTTGCTAGTCCTACTACCCCCATCTCTAATTCCTCAGCTCAATACCAAGGAAAAACCCAAATTAACCTTCTTCAATCTACGATTAACTACAACATGCAAGTCTTTCCATCATCTCTTAGCACCCATGTTATATGTTCGTGTACCGTCTATCACCCCAATTGCAGCCCATGCCTTTCTCGCTATTTTAACTCTTCAATATCCAAACCTAAAACCACATCTAAACCTAAACTCAGTCATACCAACAACAAAAAATCCTCATTCTAAGAGTCAACTGGAAAGGTTGTTTACTTTTCTTCCTTATTGTGCCGGATCATTACATTACTATTATATTCCCCATTAAATGCTAAACGAAGATCAACAGTTTTCATTAAAATTTCCATGGGTAAAACATGTTTTTCTACTAAATATCTTTTTTAAATAGTAGAGAAAACATTCACCCGATTGAACAGTTCCTAACTAGTTGTAGTTATAGTTCCAACAGGTGAGGAGATCGTTACTGTGTTACCTACCTACTTGCTTGCTTATAGTAGCTAAAACAGTACTACAACACTACAGTAGCGTCAACAAAGAGCACTTAGCTGTAACAACCAGAACTACTTACAAAGAGTATATAAATAGTAGTTATTATAAACTGCTGTTTAAATAATATATCAATAGATAATCCACAATAGGAAAGCAGTTAACCATCAATTAGTTGGTTATTGCACCAGGGTTGTTTGTTGTTTATATCAAGAGGAGTTGTCATTATTGTTGATAGATAGTTGGATCTTTAACAGAGACAGCTTGTTTGACTTTTTAACAATTTATACTGATTGCTTTGTCTTTGAGAAAGAAATAAAAGAGTAGCTATATACCAGAAGTTTCAGCATTCAATGCCTCATTGCTGGTATTATTCCTGTTGGATCAAGTATTAACTAAGACCAGTGATCATTTGAACGTACTTTGAAAGATACCTGAATCAGAATCGGCACAAGCAACAGTAGTAATAGCAATAATATCATTTGTCACCAAAAAAACTCATTAGCGAAGAAAGGCAAGGCACAGAAGTTTGAACGTGAATCACAGACTCTTTTCTAATAGAAAAAKTATTTAGGAGACATATTTGTATACATTGATTTCAGAGCTGCAACGACCAAAATTTACTGATACTGCACTCATCTGTTAAATCAGGCATCACAAATTCACAAATTCACAACTCATCCATCAACTTGTTCTAATATCTGTTACTGCTATTTCTGCTGCATAAACTATCATTGATATCAGATCATATAACCGTTTGAATCAACCTCAACCTCAATTTCAATCTCAACTTTRACTCAATTGAATTTCAATTCATTATTCAGGTACTCAATTATTAATGAAAGACTTCCATTGCATTAATCAAGATTTAAAATGTCTTCATCGTGTGATGGCGATGCCTATATTCATAATCTAGCGGCATTTATAAGAACCAATGAACGTCAAGTAAGTATTTTACTGCTCTTGCTCTTGTTAATATTATCATTGTTAATATTGTTATTTTTATTATTTTTAATATGTATTATCAACATATTTCAAGTAACTCATGGACTAACTATCATTCTAGCTTGCTAATGCTTTAATGGCATCCAGAAGAAACACTCAATCCAATAATTCAAGGCTATCACGACAAATACCAATCAGCATAAAACCAGTTAGATTATCCTTATCCTTACACCATCTATTCTATCTTTTATCAAGATTTCAAGACCTACAAGACCTCAACATTTCATCAATTGGCCCTATGAACATAAGACTTGAAAACATTCATAATGACGATGCACCTCTAAACTACGTTTCGTTCTTATCTGATCATGCATACCATAAAAGCTTAGCTAGGAATAATAACTCTGATGTTGCTTCAATTCATTCTGTATCTTCCATACGTTCTGTCATGTCCTCGATGTCTACATTATGGAACGGATTATCAGCAGCTACAGGTGGACTGGTTGGTAATGGTGATGAAAATGCCAAATACGAGAAAGAGATCAAACTGCTTGAAGAAGATATCAAATACATTTATTCTGCTTTCACCAAATTGCCTTGCTTAAGAATTGCTCCTGATTGGAAAGGCAAATTGATAGAAGGCTATGAGGAGTATCCATTTGATACAGCTGTACCATTACTAGTGTTTAAGAATCTATCAGTGTTGGAATTAAATGATACAGATTTCAAAGAAGTGTTTGGATGGAATACATTAGCTGAACAGCTGAAGTTTCTTATTATCAAACGGGGGAAACTAAGCGATGTGACGGATTTGATATTCCAAGTAATAATTGATGATGCGAATCACAGAACATCGTTTTCATCACCAATGGCATCAAATGGCCACGGGTCAGTTTCGGGCTGGCATCCTTTTCATAATTCAGGCTCATTTTCTTCCAATAGCCCAGCAATAGGAATGGGGGTTGGCCAAGGCCTTGATTCAGGCACTGGTTTGAGCTCGACACCGGGAACAGGGATCAGCTTACCTATTAGAAGAAGAACCCGCTCAGGATCTCGTTCAGGTTCAAAATCCCAGACAGGACTATCTCCTAGTGACAATCTAAACGTTCATTCTGCTTCTGGACATCATAATAACCTGTTATCCAGCAATAACCATCTGGGTATCAGTGCAAACAATCATTCAAGCTCCTATTTGCCAAATTCCTTGCCTTCCAACCCGGAAAGAAATTATTATAACTATACCAATCTTAATACCAGTACGCCACTAATTCATTCCATCAATAACCACCAGGCAAACACTTCTGAAGAATACGATTCATTCAACCGTTCCAGCGTTGCAAATAGCAAATTCAATAAATCTCCCAGTGCTATTACTTTGTCTGGTTATTCTGCCCATAAGGTTAACTCTTCTATTGATCGGTCGGGGAGCCAGAAGTCAACACACTCAGGCAATTCGAACCGCTCACATCGTTCAGGACGATCCACTCGTTCAGACTCTTGTTCGTCATTATCTTCTACCAATTCAAACACAATTCTTTCACAGCAACAGCAACAACAGAATACGTCTAACGAGGAGCTGACTTCATACTTCACTGTTCCAAACCATTTACACTTATCGTCAACAAAATGGAGATTCCTGAAGCATTTATCTCTTGCAGAAAACCAGTTGAAAGGCATCACAGACTATTCATTTATTCCCTTGATTGATTCATTGACATCGTTGGATTTATCCCACAACGAGCTCACCGGAATCCCACTGGCAATTACCGTTCTTTCAAACTTGAAATCACTAAATTTGTCTTATAACAGGCTGACTGATCTATCAATTGAATCATCAGCATCAGTCTTAGGATCAGCATTGGGACCTACGAGTTCTGAGGTATTGGTATCGAATGACAACAATGGCAACAAGGAATTTAATAGTCAACTTAGTAATATTACCCCGTTGACTACACTAGCTAGTATCAATTTAAGAGGTAACCATTTGGCTAATATCGATGATGTTGGCATATTTCCCAATATTGAAAAGATAGACTTAAGAGAGAACAACTTTGAAGTAATGGAGGATTTGAACGGATTCAAGCAGTTGAAATGTGTTACAGCTATTTGGATTGCTGGTAATACTATCGCCAAGAGAGGTCATGGTGGATGGGTCAGGCAGAGCAAAGGGGTCAAAGAAGACAGTAGCAATAGTGGTAGCATTAGCATTGGCAATAGCAGTAGTAGAAATGTTAGTGATGGCTCCATTAAAAGCAGTACTACGTCAAGTACTACTACAGCTAGAGCTAGAGGTAGTAGCAGTAGTAACACCGGTGTTACTGCTAATGCTAGAGGCCATTCCAGTACTATTGGGTTTGTTTCTGTTGGTGATACACCTAGCTCAACAGTAAATGAAACACCAACACTATCAACTTCTAAGCTCATCAAAAACGCCTTGCTTTTCAACCATAGAATTGAATTATTTAATCTATTCAGATCGTTATCTGGATATAAAAAGGACATTCAAATCGATGGATCAGGTCCTGGTTTATTTGAACAGAGATACCTTTTGGATAGAACAAAAGCCATTCAGAGTCGGATTAAAAAAGAAGAGGAAGAACAACGAGCAGCAGAAGCAGAAGCGAATGCAATAATAGCGGTTGAACTAGAAGAAGAGAAACTTAAAGAGTTGAAAGAACTCCATGATACCAACAGTTCTAGCAATGAGATAAATGCTAATGAGACCACAAATGAGACTGCCAATACTGCTGCAAATGCAAGTGAACAGATAAATATTGTTGAGGGAAAAAGTGTAGTAAATGAAGATCAGACTGCGATTGATTCTGCGATTGATTCTTCTAATTTAAGGAAAAGTCTGTTGATAGCAACTACTAGCAGATCCAGTGCTTCGTCTTCAACAACGACCATCACTGCGTTGGCTAATCAAACTGTTATTGATAAAGCAGCAGAAACTAGGACCATTACTAGTGTTAGTGCTAGTGGTGATAGTAATTCTAATTCTAACATAAACGAGCCATCAAGTAGTGGGAATGAAGATAATGCAACAAAGACAACAAATAATAACAGTGGTTCAATCAAATTAAATAAACCTCAATCTCAATCCCAATCTCAGTCTCAATCTCAACAGAGTCTGCAGCTAAACCTCGAAAGAAGAATTTCTGATCAATCAACAAATTCGTTTTCATTGCTGATTAATAAAGAACAACTAACAGAGGCTATTAATTCACAACTTCCCTCACCTGATAAAGAGAATATAAGACCACCAATGACAGGAGGATATATTTATGATATAAAAGATGGAGTTGGAATAAATTTGGTTAATAGCAGTGCTGATAGTTCTAACGATGGCAATATTGATGACAATGGTAATAATAATAATAATAATAATAATAATAATAATAATAATAATAATAATGGTAATAGTAATGTTAATGGTAATAGTGGTAATATTATTACTAATTGTTGTATTGCTACTCATGCTAATGAAGGATTGTGAACTGTTCTCTTTACTATTTTCAAATGTACATTTAGTATATGTTATTGAAGTTATGTATATATAATACAATAGTATGATTATAATAGCTCGTAATTTAGAATAAACATTTGACGCTCAATTGATAGTGAAACAAATAGAGAACATAGTAAGCATATTTAGCTCAGTCAATTGATTGAAAAACGAAGAAATCAAATAATGTTGTAACAAGGTGAAGCTATGATTTGCTCCAGTTAGCTGGATTGGCTTTGAATGCCATTGTCAATTTCGTAATACTGCAATGTAACCAGATAAGGTTGTATCGTATTAATATTTTTCACTGATAACAGTTACATAGTATCACTAGGAGATATTGTTAATATTAGCGGTATTAACAATATTAAACTGATTCAATATCATTACCGTTAACCGAGAAGTTATATATCACTCAGTTAATCAACAACAAATACCCAGTAATCAACTACTGATGAATAAAAAATGCGGAAAGGTTGTAATACATTTGTTAAACGCATTATTTCATTTTAGCCTTCACTTGCTTTTCAAGTTCCTTTTTCAATGGTCAATTCAATAAATAGAGAGGAAATGTAAAGATGAGAGCGATATAATAATTACCAAAACATTGATCGGAGATAAGTTAAAGTTAAGAGAATAAGTAAAAAGTTAATTAGAGTTAATAAACTGGCTAAAGCTAATAATGCTATGGGAAACGCTAATGTGGATTTGATGAGAATATGAGAGACGTAGAAGCAAGTGTTCAAGGCACAGCAATACAAGGATACAACGGATTACGAAAATTGAAGTGTGGGGTTGATGAAATGCTTTTGTTTTATGGTCTTATAATGATTTTATTACTGTTAATGAAGTAGATCAATTGTTTGTACTCTATTACTAGGGCACGAATGCAGATAAAGCATATCTTTTGAAAAGCTAAATAATTATCGCTTAATTTGGCCTCAATGAGTATAATATATGGCCTTATAGATCCATGATGTTAATGGCTTCGCTTATGAGGTTTTAGTATAAAATAGGATATCTGCAAATTATCATACTACTATTACACTGCTATGCATACTACTATGATTATCACAACAAAGAGCACCCAATTAGTGTTCTTTTCTTTCTGATATTTCCTTTCTTTAATGGTATCACAGTATTCTTACTATCTTCCTGCAACATACCTGCACAACTGTTAAACGTTAACTCTTTTACAGAAAATCTCCAAACCTTACCAAGGTAATCTTCATTTCCTTCCTAAAGAGGTTAATCAGTGAATAATGTTGATGTATCGCGGGAACTTTATCTAATAAGTTTCTTGCTTTCATATCGTATCTTCTAACGACATAGTTACTTTGGAGTGTCTAGAGTATTATCTTACTTAATGTAGAATATTTATAACTACTTGTTATGGTTAACAAAATTTGAATAATGCACAAAAAATGCTTAACTGACGTGAAAATCATCACATTGTAAGTTACACGCTGTACATGTCACTGCATATGTTTGAATAGTTATGCACTATCATCTGRGATTTTATGATGGAATAACTATTTAAACGATTGGAAATCCTGTTAATTCTACAAGATGTGTCATTAGTTTATTTAGACATTTTTAATATCTATTTGTTTCTTGAATCCACCAAGCTTACTATTGTGAACAGTTCATCAACTATTTAGTACTTTATTTCTTCTACTTGATAAGTAAACAGTATTGTCCTACCTTCGATCATGGTTCCAACAATCTCAAAAACCATTGGACATGGTTTCAAAATCCTCGACGATGGTACTATGGAGTATCCAGTTACCAAATCAACCAAACCTGTTCCAAAACTCACCCTTGAGGATTTAACTATCCAAGATCCAGCTGACGTTGAAAAGATCTTAGAAAAAATCGAAGTCTATGGTGGTTGTATCGTCAAAAACTACCTTCCTGAAGATGTTCTTGATAAAGTCTATGAAGAAGTCAAACCAACTCTTGATCAAGATAGAGCTTGGGATGGTACTTTCTTCCCTCCTGAGACTAGAAGATGTATGGCTACAGCCTCTAAGTCTAGAACTGCTGCTGAGAAGATCATCAATCATCCTCTTAATGTTGGCGCTTCTCATAAGATATTAGGTAAGGAAAATGTTTTCTGGATTGGTGAGAAGTTATCCCGTGGCTACTCCGCACCACAATATAACTCTTGCATCACATTCAGAATTGGACCCGGTGCCAAAGATCAAGTCTTACACAGAGATGATATGTTGCACCATACAATCAATCCCCATTCTGATGAATACGTCTATGGTAGAGATACGGCATTAGGTACCGCAGTGGCTTTAACTAAGTGTACCAAGGCTAACGGTGCCACAAGATTCATTCCCACTTCTCATTTATGGGATTGCGCTAGAAAACCTTCAGAAGAGGAATGCGTTTATGCTGAATTAGAGAAAGGAGACTGCTTATTTATGTTGGCATCTTGTTATCATGCTGGTAGTGCTAATACTACTAAAGATGAATTTAGAACTGTCACTATCACTTTCATGACTCAAGGAACCATGAGACAAGAGGAAAATATCTTCTTAACTGCTGACAGAGATTACTTCAAGTCTTTGTCAGATGATACGTTGAAGCTTATGGGATGGTCAGTTTCCCAACCATTCTGCGGTTGGGTTGATTTGAAGGACCCATTGTTGTTATTGAAACCTGAAGTGAAAACTGAGGGTAATGATGATGTTTACGATAAGGACTTCGTTGCTGTTCCAGCAAAGGCCTAATGAGGTGATAGATTTGAAAGTGAATTTCTATTTTAGAATCGGCAATTGATTTGTTGGTTCGACTCTTTGACTTTATTGTTTTTCTTTATTATTTTGTTTGATTTACTGTTAGGAGGTTGTGTTACATAGTTATATAATTATATAGTTAATATCGATTATTAATGAATATATAGAGATTCGCGTATTGTAAATTACTAAATAAGCAGACGACATGAATTCATATAAAGATCTTATAGATGAAGCCAATATTGTTATATTTGAAAGGCTTGCCACATTGTTTTCTCAATAATAGATAACTACTGTTGGTATTGCTAGCCTGTTGACTGATATTCTTTATATATAGATAGAAGGTTTGAACCCATTATTTACAATGGCAACTATCATAACTCCACCAACAATCCACCAACAAGTGATATCTTATCACATACAAGCTTTCAATGTATTCCTCTACTTTATTCATTACCGCATTCGATTTATATCTACTAATTACATTCACTTTCCCTATTTTTAAATCAAATTGAACCAAAAATCAAACAATATTCCCACTTTTCAATCATACATGATCAACAAGCAGGGGCAACAACAAACAACACATCAACTAAATAAACAACGAACAAATAAGATGGGTTAATGCTGTTTATGAAGARAACAAAATATTAATATCAAAATCACGAATAGAATAGAACTTATATTGATTTCAAATTTTTCTTAAAYTGTGTAATTTATTTCTCGTTTTGCCTTTTTATTTTTCACAATATATAGTATCTTATTTCAGTCAAATCGACCTTCTAGTTATTGTGTTCTTGTAAACCCATCGAGTTCACTTTGGTGATAGTGCCACAATTGATGTCAAATTGTTGAGTGAATCACACGATCTGAACGCGTATAGTTGAATTGATTGATTTTATGATTGAATTTGAAGATATTTGGCTCTTTTGTTCTATTCATCTAGTTTGAAAATGATGCCGTAGTTAATTTATTACATGTTTCTATATATATGTATATTGATTTCATTTGGATATTTTCCTCCTTTTCACCAATGGCTTTACACTACTTGTAGTGTAATACTTTCTATCAAATCGATACAATAAAATATAATACAATATATTAATCATATGAATATCAAATACAGTAAAAAGGTAAAATGAAAAAATGTCTAACTAAATACCGAACAACCAACCTCAATAAAACACGTAAACCACTCAGCTCTTCATATTCGTAATCATCGAAGTTTCTCACTCTCTCCACTGAATTCCCCTTGGCTGTCATCAGGAACAACTGATGAATCTTTCCTTATCGAATTAGTTTTGGTATTGTTATTACTATTATTATCACTCACATAGTTCTCTCCATCTTCATAATCACTTTGTCTTGGTCCAAATCCATTTATAATATTACCATCATTATATCCATCATGATTATATCCATCATGATTATACCCATCAGGATTATACCCATCATCAGGCTTCTCACGTAAACTATTAGCAGAATTCACATAAGCCATTGCAGCTTCGTGGGCAATATGAAATCTTGCATCGACAATATCACGGATACTTGGACCGAAATCAATTAATCCGTCTTCTGTTTGATATGTGAATTCACCAATCTGAGTCAAATCAGTTCCTAATGCTTCATTTTCACTATCAAGTCTCAAATGGAAATAAGGAATTCTGTCCATTATCGATAGAATAATACAACTAACAACAAAAGACCATGCTAACGTTGAAGTAGCAGCTGCCAATTGATATCCCAATTGAATATAATGGTGGTTAATCCATCCACCTTTTATAACAGTGTATCCATCTAACGCAGCAATATAATCAGCGGCAAACAGACCGGTTAGTACACTACCAACAAAACCACCAACGGCATGAATAGCGAAAACATCCATGCCGTCGTCAATCTTGAACATCACTTTCAAATCTACTGCTAAATTGCATATAATACCACCTAAAGTACCAATGACTACAGTGAAATATACTGGAACATAACCAGCAGCTGGGGTTATAGCTACAAGGCCAGCCACAGCACCCGAACAAAGGCCAACTGTAGTCCATTTTCTACCTGAACGGAAATAGTCAACTAGCATCCAACTTATAGATGCACAGGATGCTGATAGATTAGTGTTGACAATAGCATAGAACCCTCTTAAGGAAGCATTTCCAGCAGAGCCACCGTTGAATCCAAACCAGCCAAACCAAAGGAATACGGTACCAAATACTACTGATGTTACTGAATGAGGCCTATATTTGGGCATACCAGTGTCAGTGGTAGGATCATGTCTTTTGCCAGCAATGAAAGCGTAAGCAAGAGCTCCAGCCCCGCTTGTCATATGAACAGGACCGCCACCAGCAAAGTCCAGTGATCCAAGAGTATTCAGCCAACCATTGGCATTCCATGTCCAACAAGCAATTGGGCAATAAACTATGGTTATCCAAATAAATAAATAACACATCATAGGACCTAATCGTACTCTTTCGCAGGCTCCACCAAGCATTAGCATCCCTGTAACGCAAGCAAACATTCCTTGATAAAAGGCAAATACGATATCTGGAATCGCCTCAGAGGTATCTGATGGAGCTGCCAAAACGTCCATCAAGCAGAAATTTGTTAGCGTACCAAGAAATGAATGGGCATCATGAGCAAATGTTAATGAATAACCCCAGAAGAACCATTGGAAAGATATAACTGATATTGCCATAATTGAAGCCCATAGCAAAGATAAAGCATGCTTTTTCCTTGCTAGACCTGAATAAAGTAATCCAATTCCTGGAACCATTAGCCAGACAATACAACCTGAAGACATCACCCACACAAGGTTAGCTAGGTTATATGGAGTGTTTAAATTAGTTGTTAGAGAGTCACCCCCTGTTCCTCCCGTTGTGAAACCAGGAGGAAATGTTGTTAAAATGTAGCTCATTAGTTAAAGATTTATTTACGGTAGATATTGTTGATGTTGGCGATAATGATAATGATATAGAATCAGTGTTATGTCGAGACTGAGAATCTATTGAAAATATGTTCAAATGATTCTTGACAGTACAAGATTATTTTCTAGTTGTTCCGTGCAAAGCGTCTGTTTATGTTGTTGATTCTTTCCCACTGAACGTGAAATATTACTGTTTACTTATCAGTTTGATTTCCAGCTAATGTTTTCCGTTCCCTTATTACGATTCAAGCCGAAGTTTTCATTTGCTGTCTAATAATTTACTGACTTAATGGAAAATCCGCTTACTTCAATTCAATCCTCTTCAATGTTCTTTTATTTGATTGAAATTTCTGTTCATGTGGTTTTCTTCCTTCAGTTGTATTATACCAAATTCCAATAAATAACCAATTCAATCAAAAGTTAAGAGCAGTTGATGTAAAACAATTTCTTCTATCTACCTGAAGAGCATGTTATAATAGCTAATCTCAACCGGCAGTTTTTTCCTTTTAAAACGAGAACAAATATATTACCGCAATCACCAGACCGATGAATTATTATATTGTTCTATTATATCAAGTTTCAGCACACTCTAAGTGAATTTGTTTGTATTACTCAACATGCATGCCACTCATTTATTATTTCTGGTTGCTCACATTGGAACATTTTATGATATGAAAAGGAAGCTAAACTAAAAGCCACGCAGTATTACCTTTTCAGGAGTAAGGTTTAGATAAGGTTAATGTTAAATTGCATGGAGGATGCATGAGAGATGCATGGAACTGCTGACAGCGATAGGAGAGATGCTGTGGTTGGATTGGATGCTATTGGAAATAGAAATTGAAAGTTCTATTAAATTTATATGTTATAGAGAATAATAATTTGGGAATCTTTTTGATAGCGGTGTGGTGTGGTGGATTTGGTCTAGTAGTTAAGAAATAACTAGTATCTCTTTTGTTTACTAGAGTCAAGTCTCAGAAATCCTAATTGGGTACATGTTGTTCAGGAATTAACCTGAGATAGTTTTCAGCAAAGAAAAAAAGGGAAAAAAAGAATAACAGTAAGGTAATGAAAGATAAGAACATAAATCTGAGTTATGGTTTATTGTGTAACTGAAATATATAAACAAGGTAAAATGGTCAATAGGGACTAAGTTAAGCAATTTCATGGAAAGGAATACCTAACTCTAGTTTTCTATGTTGAAAAGTTTTCCATGTCTCACTTAATTATCAATTATCATTGGTTGACCTAAGAAGAAGCGATTGCTCATTTCATATATCAGCTATGGCTATGAGCATGAATATACAATAGAAAAGGAATAAAAATACGTGTTACCCTATTACTTTTTTGAAGGATTAGATGTGAGACTGAGTTTCACCGTGAAGTATAATTGAAGAAACTCGGTTTTCGTATTCCTTGCCCAACTCATTGATCACTCTATACCCGGAAAAAAATCAGGTAAACTCTACCGATCGATACATTCAGATTTGAATGGGCAACAGTCTGTTAACAGTTTCTTGCATGCGTAGAGAACAATAAATTATGTAGATCTAACGATTTTAACTTGAAAAACAATTGAAAAACGAATTGAATTAATGCTTGTACATGAAACGTACAGAAAACTGCATGATTACATTATCATAATGTTTCAGTTAATGATTTATAGTTTGGGCATATCTCTTTTAGCGAGAAGTTTATAATCACTTTTAGGTAGTTGGATTTATACACCACCTACTATATTTAGATGGTATGATTCATGGAGATGCTCTTATTCATTTGGAAAATTACTATAGCCCGAATGTTTGCCAAAACTTAAGAAATCTAGTCTGCCAATCATTATTGGAGTGTGTGTTATTATAGCTTTACAGATTCCCATTCTGTTGACTTCCAGTGCCGAAACGACCTTATCAGTAGAATAACATTAAAGGGACTCCATTCACTCAACGAATTGGGTTTAAAGTTCAGAATCAATCAAAGTTTCAAATAAACCTTATGCAATATTGACGCAGCTATCAACAATATATCGATAGCACTCATCCTAAACATTTTACTTTCCACCGTGTTAGTAACTTTTTGATCAACCAATGGTTCTATTGCCTTCTAGTTAGTTTTATTAAAAGTTAATGGCAAATATGAAGTATGAAACTATTACCACCTTCTCTATACAAGATGTTCTATTGAGCGATCAGCAAGCTTTAGAACAAACCTATCAAATCGTTCCTCATGAACTTTGTCTGATCAATCATGATTCCAACCCGATAGACAGCAGCACGGCAATCTCATTAAATGAAAAGTCATAATCATAGTATCACCATCACAATCTTACCTTTTCGAAGTGTTGCCAAACATTTATTGTAGCCCCTTTACGATAACAGTCTTCAACCAACCGCAGGATACAAATAAATCTTGTGTTTCATTCAACACATCCTGGAACACTTTGCTTATCCTATTCTTTTCTTTTTCACTAGCAAAAATCCCTTCCGAACATATAAACGACGTCAAAAGTAGCATCAAACTGCTATTTTGATTATTGCTATCATCACCATTGCGACCACCAGTAGCATTACCACACGAAAGTAACACAGCAAATTTGATAGACTTATAGCATTTCACATCAATTCCCAAAACTCCGCTTACAGTAATACCTTTAAGTCCTCCAGCTGCTGTTCTTAGTATAGTGAAATTAACATAGTTTCTTATTGGCTGGTAGTTGAACTGCGGTGATAAAAATTCCGCTAAAGTCGTTGGCTGTACAACATTTGTTAGATCTTCTTCCGCTGCCAATTCATAGCTAGGTTTGTCCTTCTCGTTTTCTGGTTCTTTCATATCTTCATCTCCATCACCATCAACCATTTTACTGACAACACCTGTTAAGCCATCTCCATTAGTATCATCATTCTCTCTATTATCACCGTCAGCATCGCTATCGAAATTAATATATGGTAATTGGTCTCCTACAATACCATTGAAGTTATCTCTCAGAATATTTTTACTAAGAGTGTTCAATAAACTATACATTCTTAGTTCCTTAACAATATCCAACAACTCTTTAGGATGACTTATTGGAAATTCGAGAATTTTGACCAAATCGTCCGGTAAATAATTATTGAAATCAACGTTAAACGTAACTGGTTCATATTGCTTTGCTGATGCTTCTCCTTGAACAGGTTCTTCTGCATGGATGTACACTTTCTTGAATTTGAGATGATCGTGTAAGAAAATAGCTTTATATTTATCTTCCAGCAAGTTCTGATTGTCAATAATGCTTTTCTTACTAATAGAATCACCATCATTGACTATTTTACTATCCTTCTCAGTAATACAGGTAGCATGAATTTTTTCGGCAAATCGTCTCTCAACATAAATAGGAGGATGAAGAACAAATATGAACTCGCTAGCCGGCTTCAGCGCAGATTTATTATTATTGTTGTTAGTACTATTGACGTTATTCTTACTATGGTCGTTGTTGATACCAGTACTAGTGGTATTATTATTAGTGCTGTTGCTACTGTTTTCATCTAAATCTTTCTTCTCTTTTGGCCAATACCTTTCGTTAATTGATAAGTCAGAGTTCAATTGGAAATCGTCCGACAACCAATTGTTTCTATACAACGCTTCCGACACATTACTTATTTCCTTCTTTTTCTTACGCTGATCTTTTTCTCTGACACCAAGATATAGTAAATAATGTCTGAGTTCATTTTCATTACACTCAATGTCTATTTCCTCTGTCCAGTACCTTATGGCGAAACCCAATCTTCCATTAAAGTTGCAAACTGGTTGGCCCCAGCCGAAAAGCCAAGGAGCCTTCAAATCCATGTTTGAAGCGGTAAATCGTTCATATATTCTGAAGTAAACGTGTGAGATTTCGTCTACTGCTAGAAACAAATCATTCTGATCACTTGAAGGTTTATCTAATCTTGATAGTAGCGCTAGACATGAGCTGAATCTATCAAGCTTCAAAGGTCTATGAGGTTCTGATGAGTTTATATAATCATCATTAGGATATTTTGTAAGGGTTTCTAATAGCACCTCTTCAGCTCTTGGTGAAATCTCTGATCTAATGAATGAATGTGATATACTTGATGGTAAGGTAGTTGAAGCTAATGATATCGAAACCTTTCTAACGTTTCTTGCATTTTTGTCAAGATCTATCTAATTTTTTGTTAGCTATAATGAATTGTAGAGGGTTATTTGATTGTAGACCAATCTGCTATGCTATAAAGCTTTTGCAATATTTGTTTTCATTGGACTTCTGATTGAACCAATAGAAATTGCCTAGATGTTCTGAGTATACTTACATCGATAAGAATAATTTTACCAGCCAATGATATTCTCTGATAATCGTCAATCATATCACGAAACACATCTAGTCTAAAGCAGCAGACGTGTTAGTATTCATTGGTCCATCTGCTGAGTAATGCATGATAACTTCTTTTCACAGTTCATCCTCCTCTCTACGCTCAGTAGAACACGGACAGCATCTATAGTTGCAGATCAACATACCCATATCTAACAGCTAGACGTTGTAAACCATCAGCAGAAACATATCCAGGATCTTGTTGTAAAATCTGAATAATAGTCGTTAATGGATTGCCATCCATTAGCATTCGTTGTAAAGTAAATGGCATTGCCCTCTATCCACATATATGCTTCTGATACGCTACTATACATATAAAGGACAGTCAAGCAGACCTGTCAGCAATCCAGACTGT
Source organism: Sporopachydermia quercuum (assembly GCA_001599295.1). Lineage (NCBI taxonomy): Eukaryota > Fungi > Ascomycota > Sporopachydermiomycetes > Sporopachydermiales > Sporopachydermiaceae > Sporopachydermia > Sporopachydermia quercuum. Next base: position 212,661 of record BCGN01000007.1, read on the forward strand.
ATCCAAGCCAATGATTACACCTCCGGTCGCCCTAGAATACGAATTCAATGCAGGTTTTATCTTTATTTTCAATTATCACATTCAATAGAAACAATTAGAATAAACTGTCCTGGAACATGAAAATGCTAGGAAGAGAAAGGAATTGTGTGATAGTTGAAGTGGGATGAGATGTTAAGTCAAAGTGGAAAAAATGACGGGAAGCTTTGGAAACTATGAGGTAAGCAAATTGGTATAAAGTTTGACCCATATTTAAGTTTCAGAACAGAACTAAAGTTAAATGTTAACCGTAATTTCACTAGAAACTCAACGTATTTATCAAATTGATGATTTCTTTTACTTTCGCGACAGGTAAGACCATCATATAATTTTTTTTTCTTGAAAGATTAAATGGGGTGAATCAAAGAGCTCCATTCAGTTTCTAGAGACTTGTTGCTGAACATATTACGTAAATCAAAAGCCCTTCTTCTGCCGTCGTTGGTTCTCTCTAAAGCATCTTCCATATTCTAGATGAGTTTGTATGTTTTAACAATCGTTGCTTTTTATGAATAAACAAAACACACCTTAGATTCATATCCAAATACTATAAGAACCTCAAAACTTAAAAGATAAAAAAATTATGTATACTTGAGCCTCTGAACAGAGAGCAGATCGACCGTTTCAGTTCTCTGTCTGTGATAGATATGATTTCAGCTAATTGTATGATACATCTGATCAAATCTACATTATTCATTTATCCACTTACTCTTGTTATTCAGCTTTCTTTATTAAATTATCTTTAGTCTCTAGTTTGAATCATCCAATAATGTAATTTTGGTTGAAAGAATCAATTCGAATTGCTCTTTCGTTAGTTCAGGGTATATCTACCATTCCAAGTGGATATCAGCTTGTACTAAACATTCAGTCTAAGCCATCTGCTAACAATCAATTGAGTAGTTTCTGCTATCTCTTAGAGATAAAGTGTTGATAGATATTCAATTACTAGTGCAAATACTCATCGTCCTGCAGAATTACTCGCTCTGACGGCTATCCAGATAACGGCATGTAAAAAACAGTAGATCAATTGACTATCTACTATGTACATTTCGGTACCATGTTTTATCACTACACTATAATAATATCTAAGTATAAATTGAAATAGCAACATAAGCAGCTTCAAACAATGCTTACATCTCAATAGAACAATAGTTTTGTAGCTCTCCACAATTCGGAACATCAACTGATCTTTAATAACGATTCTACACATCATACCAATGAACACATTTAAACATAATCATTAGAAAAAGCATACTTCTAATAAACAATTTTGATATATACAGGCAAATGAGCAACTCTGCTTACTTAACATGTCTCTTTGATCTTATTCCTATCTAGACTTCTACTCTAATCACATTGTATTAATAGTTAAAATTTAACCCCTATATGAATGGCAGCTACACCAAAGGTCAAATTTTGATAAGCAGGAGTAGGAACAAAAAACCCAGCATCACGAATCATTTGAGCAAATGTTTCTTGATCGGGAAACTTTCTAATTGATTCAACTAAGTATTGGTATGAATCTCTATCACCAGCAATCAGTTGCCCCATCAATGGAATTGCACTAAATGAGTAGAGCTGATATGCTTGAGACAATAACGGATTCTCAACTTTACTGAACTCCAAGCAAGCGAAAATTCCACCAGGTTTAAGAATTCTATGAGCCGTTGATAATGCTGCAGGAATATTAGTAAAGTTTCTAATACCAAATGCTAAAGTATAAACATCTTGTGAATTATCTTCAATGTCTTCAAAAGTCTCAGCATTTTGAACAATGAACTTCAATCTACCACTATTTCCGTAGGGAGTACTTAACGAACGTTTTTCTCCTTCAGCAAGCATTTCTGGATTGATGTCAGTAATGGTAATAGTACTCTCGTTATCGCCATGAACTTTTGAAGCGTAATCAAGAAGTCTGAATGCAATATCTCCAGTGCCTCCAGCTACATCAATGAACTTCAGCGGTTCTCCACCTGGTCTCATTCCGGCGTCTAGTTTTGAAACAAATTGATCTTTCCATAATCTATGAATATAGAAAGACATAGCATCGTTCATAACATCATAATTATGAGCCACTGATGAGAAAACTTCTCTGACTGTTGATGAAAGGATTCAATAATTAGTAAAAGGAAAGACACAACAGGAAGGTTTGACTATCTATGCAATTTTGATAGGAGGTACATCATCTGAATCATTGGATCATATACACTTCTAACTACTACACAGGATGGAATACTGAAATCCTTACTTACCCAGCTTTTCCTTCTCTTGCTCAGGAACATCACGGAATCCAAAATGAGTGTACTTTTCCTCTTGTTTCAAAGATCTAGTACTAGTAGATAACTGACGAACAGCGGCATTGCTAATACTAATACCATTTCGTCCAATTCGACCTACACTGTTTAGCGAGATTCTCAGTGACATTGTGGGTACGTTATTACTTCACCAGTAGAATAGCATATAACAATATGTTTCTGTATTAAAAATACAACTGATAAGTTATGTAAAATTATAGTGATGGAAGTAACAAAAGGAATAACTAAATACCATTGTTGTTTAAGCAATGGCTGACAAAATATTCAATCCTCAATATATCATCGCCAGCTAGAAGATGGAATTCCCAATGAAAATTGTTGGTGATGAAATGGGGTAGGTCTGAAGATCCCTGCTTGGCTTTAAAGTTCTCTAGGTGTACTTAAAGTTGGTGCATATGGTTATAACGCGGAAAGTTTAATTTTATGAGGAAATGCTGGTAATGGTTGTAAGAAAATTGTAAATTAAGTATTTGAGAAACGCTGAGCAAATAGTATGCTAATGAAAATAATAAACTATTCATTGAAAGCAGGTTGTTTTGTCATGGTTGCTGCCATTTCGTTTTTCTCTTACTATGGATATACTATCAAGTTGCTAACTGACTCTACGTCAAAAGAGATATCAATTAAGGTTTCATTGACTAAAAGTAAGTTTTGAGTTTTCATCGTATATGTTCCTTTCTCATCGTCCTCTTCATTTTAGCCATCAACACATTCATTTACTTCCTAGATTATTACAAATAAACATATCGAATTTTTCCAGAAACTCTAGTAAATCTTTTCTGGATGCATAGTAATCCCAGCTATAAGGAACAACTTTTTTTCTGGTTTTTCAATCCATATCAAACTGTTTTCGTGATATTGTCTGTCGTTTGTGGTTTGTGGTGATCTCAGTATGCACTTGTGTATCCCTGTTTGTATACAATTTCTATCATCATTGTGTCTTTCATAAACAATGTCTCTCTTTCTCTTTGTTGTTTTAATTATTGATATATAGACTTTATAATACATTACTGGGGTTCCAGAAATCTTCTGGTAGTAGGTGACCTAATTGCTGGAAGCCTAGAAGACTGTAAGAGCAAATTATCTATGTCTGACAGCATTGATTACAAGTAGTTGATGATACGAAATAACAAATACCACTTGGGGCAAATAATGTCAATCTTACTGAGACCTTGGTGATACTATAGTATATGATACAATAAACACAGATAGGATAAGAGAATAGTTAGTGAATCAATACGATTTAAGCCATACCAAGAATGTATCTCTCAAATATATCCCCATTTCTATGGGCTTTCATTGGCGTTCTTCTCCTTTTGAAAAATGTGTTAGCTGGAGATGTTAATGAAGTTATGAGTGCCATTGGAGCTACTGAAGCAAAATCTAATTACCTGCCCAATTCGAAGAAGAATCCTGACGATACGCCCAGAGAATGGGTCTACGTAATTCCTCATGACTATCTAGACAAGGAAGTGCTCATCAAAGCAATGTTTGCAACCGAAAACGTTGCTGAGGTTAGCAGATTGTTTGAGTTACCAAGGGAAAATATATCGGATGAAAAAGTTGCTCACAGGCTATTTGTTCCATATGTTTCTTCCAACGCATTTGTTTTTTCATCTACGAAAGACATAAACCTACCGAGACGAAACGAAGATTACAAACAATTTATTTCTGAAGCAGAGCCTTTTGCATTACCAACACATTCTAAGTTGGTTGATTATTTCCTTTTGGCCCCCTATAAGAAATTTGATCGAAGTGCCATTTCCAATGCTTTAGGGGAAGAAACAGTGAAGAAACTCGTTTTCCAGAAGGACAACGTTCCTGTGATGGAGAATCTAATGTCTTGCAATGATTTGATTCTTGTTTTTATATTCAGTGATGAGACTACATGTTCCAATCTTTCTGGTATATTTAGTAATGTATCCAAGAGCTTCTTTGATGAGTTAGCAGACAGTTGGATAAATCAATTTGGAATTGAACCTTTGCTCTATTCAGAATTCTGTCATTTGAATCCTGCTGATAGAACCAGCGGTTACTGTGTTAATATCGATGTTGAAAATTTGAAAATTATTCTTTCAAATGCCTCCTCCAAACGAAAGACTATTTCAAAACCAGTAGCAAATGGTGCTCTTTCTGAAAGTGGCGTTTTAAAGAAGAGAGAATTGAAGTTTATACCACCAACAAAGTTAGATGCTCCTGGCCAGATAGCTTTAGTTCATGCATACGTTGAAAAATCCTTAAATAGACTTCCCAGATCAATCACTTCCACGTATAAACAAAGATTTAATCCACTGTTGATAGCTGGGAATTACTTTAACAAGGAAAAGTCTGAAGAACCTGAAGAAGAGAAACAAAAGAATGATGATGCAGATAGTGACGGTAAACAATTAAGATTCAACGATGGAAACAAACTAGAAGAACTGGAGGACAGTGAAGTAAGCAAACAACATTATGCAAAAAAATTGTTTCCTTTGATCAAAAGGACTGATTTGTCTTGTATAAACAAAATAGGATCTGGTTTGAGGTGCGGTGTTGGTAATGTAATGAACGAAGCATCAGTACCAATTGACTTTGTCAAATCAATGGGTAGACATCCTAAATTTGCACAGTTGGTTCAAAGAGCAGATGATGAGGAAATTGAGGAAGATAACGAGTCTGATGAACACAGGAGTGATAATGAGGATGACGATGAAGACGAGCAACCATTAGATCGTATACTTAATCCTATCAATTGGAAGAGTATTCATATCCATTCTCCTTCGAGCCCAAATGTATATGAAGAAGATAATTGGTACCACGATGAAGATGGTTGTGATTGGGATGAAAATGAAGACAATGAAGATAACGAAGAAGATAAAAAATATAAAACCTGGAGAAAATTATTTAGAGATTTGATCTTAGGTTACTAATTGTAACCAACTGCATTCCGCCTACCAGCCTCATCTTTTCGATGTAGATCGACACATCTAGTTAATTTTTTCTTTTTTGCTAATAAACTATTTGCTAACAACGAAAGATTTCCATCCATCATCAAATAAACCAACCAACAGTTAGTTTACATTACTACAACGTATATTCCATCTACTCCGTTCATAACACCTTAACAACTTCTTCTACAATTTCAAGGAATTTATCTGCGTGGCGAGTATCAAATGTTAATGTTGGTCTCAATCTAATGGCAGCTGCACCGCATCCACCAATGTTAAGACCATGAGACTTAGAAACCAATAAGAACTTATCTCTGAGTTCCGGTGAGCTCTCATCCCAAGCAATGTAAGTTCCTCTCTTATCACCCCTAAGGTTTTGAATATGAGTAGGGAAGCGTGTAGCAAGACTCTCCAAGTTTGAGTATAGGTATTCACCAATATCATATGTATGGTTAACTAAGTTGTGCTTTACAATTTCTTGATAGATGCTCTTCGCAATGATAGCTCTAGCAGGGTCACCACACCAAGTATTAAATTGACGATATGGTAGATTTGGTTGCAATTCAGGATCATGGAAATAGAACCCGGCCGCTTGGAACTTTTTGGAAAAAGTTACAATATCCGGTGGGATATCTAAATTCCAGTGTTCATGAGCCCAAAACTTTCCAGTAGCCCCAACACCTGTTTGAACTTCATCAACTATCAACAGAATACCATATTTCTTTGTTAAACTACGTAGACCTTGGAAAAAATACGGTGTAGCATGATTATCACCACCTTCGGATTGAATAGGTTCAATGATTGTTGCTGCGATCTTCGAAGGCCAGCTTCTTATGACATTTTCGGTTTCTTCTAAGCATCTATCTTCTTCTAATTTATTTTCAGCCGCAAACTCTTCTAAAGGATACTTCAACTCAGGGAAAGGTGCCTTTGGCCATTTGAAAGCAGGAATATCTAATTTATGAACTGGCTTAGATCTAGTAGTAGACAATGATCCAAAGAGACGTCCATGGAACCCTTTTTCGAAAGAAAGAATCGATGCTTCAGAAGCTCCGGGTGCTTCATTATTCATTACAGAATCCAATTCTTTGGGTGTGAAGTCTCTGCCATCTCTTTCCTTCAACTTGGCATACATAAAAGCTGCCTTGTATGCAGTTTCATTAGCATCACTACCAGACAGAGCAGTCCATACCTTGGTTTGACCTGGCGGTGCTGCTGCTAGGATACCTTCTTCAAGAATTTTTCCATAGTCAGAAGAAGGGAAATTTCCAAGAGCAGGTCTGTTGACTAAAGCAGTGATCATTTCTTCAGATTGAGCAGCTTTTATAAGTTCCGGGTTGTTGTAGCCCAAAGCAATTGATGAAATTTGGGCATAAACATCCAAATAATATCGACCATCAACATCGGCAATATAATTACCAATGGATTTATAGTAATCTGCAACAAAGTAAGCAGATCTGTTATCAAATACTTCACCTAGGGTTTTGAGGGCATCTGAAACTTTTGGTCCAGGAAACAAACCTTTAGTTGGCGACTTAGGTTCATTAGGATAATACTTATCGACAAGTATACTACTAGTAACCCTAGAGCTGCTGAAACTTCTCACTTGCTTCAAAGCTCTTTTAGCGAAAACACTATGTTGTTTGAATGCTTGAATCAATGCCATCTTCCGAACAATTTTTCGTCCAATAGTTAGTACATCTACTTTATTCCTGTCTCTTATGATAAGCTTATCCTTCCAATTGCTCAACACTAGTTAACTATTGTTTATAGAATAGTACTCTTGTTCGACTCTATTCCCTTCATCAGCAGACGAATGCTCTAATTTTTTCAATTGCAGCGTCTACTGTAAGTTCAGTTCTTACCAATACCCTTTAACACGTCAAACAATAGCTATATATACTGGAACAATAAAAGAATTCCGTTGATACAGTTTCAATACTCTCCTTTCTGTAACCATTGAAACGCATGACAAATTAATACCCAAATTGGCTCTTCTTATCGCTTCCAAAAAGGGAATAGCCGAAGAATGGGAAGGAAGAAAGGAAAGTGTAAGAGGGCCCSGAGAGATAACAAATATGCGCTATGGGACAGCAAAGGGGTTATCTGGGAGATATTTTGAATGTTGAAATAGTCTCCGCATTAGCAATTTTTTCGGAGACAATAGTTGATTATGAAAATGAGCTATTCAATGGAAATTATATGCCTTTCAGCGAATTATAATAAGAATCATTTTTCCGTTTATTATTCTAACAATATTCTACAGATTCTACTTAGTAGAGGTAACAGCTATGCTATTAAGTATATCACCAGTCAAAGCTATAATACAACAACACTACACAACACTATTCAACATGATAATAACTTAGCCTAATATAACATCTCAAACTAATCTAATAACCAAATAGTACACATATGGAAGTGACATCTAATAGATACTGTCACAATTTCAACTACTGAGAGGATTCCTTTTCYAATGCTAACGCAGGGCGTTTCTTTTGATTTCCTTCCGAATCCTTGTCTTCGCCTGTTCTTCTTCTCTTATACACGTATTTTCCCATATAATCTTTGACAAAAGCTTTGATTTTTTCTTTCTTTTTATCAGCAAGAGAAGTAGGAACAGGTTTCTTTTCCTCATTGAATCTTTTCATTTCCTTCTCTACTAAAATATGGACAATCTGTTGATCACCAGTTAGTAGTAGGAACGCTAAAAAATACATATCAATAGCAGTTTCATATACACTGAGTATAAAAATCACATTATTGTAAAAACTTACATCTCGGGAACAGCTCTTAACAGATTCATGACCAATATCTTTTTCATATCTTGCAACAATATTAGGAACATATTTTGCCATCTATAATAACCTTATTGTTAGTAGTCAAGCTTAATAAAAGAATAAGAAAAAGCAGCCATCTGAGTTTGTTGATAACAACCAAATAGCCTAATCAGCTGTAATTCGAAGCACCAGTAAATAAATCAAACATACCACTTTAGTCATTATCTTCTTACTATCTTCAACTGACTTTTCCTTATCATTGGTATGATTAATACTGCTTCTACCGCTACCACTAGTACTTTTGCCCTTTTCTTTCTCATCCTCGGCATCTCTTCTGCTTCCGCTCTTTTCTTTCTCCTTCTCCCTCTCCTTATCCTTATAGTTGCCATTATCGTTATCCCTATCACTATCACCATCTCCTTCGCCCATACTTTCTCTAAGTCTTTTTTGCTCCTTTCTCAACTTCAACAAACGGTATTTTTCTTCTTTAGCTTTGGCACGTTCTTCCTCCTCCAGCTTCTGTTTCTGAAGCAATTCCTTCTCTTCTAACAGCTTTTTCTCCGCCCTTCTCTTAGACTCCTCTAAAGCTTTTTGAACTTTCTCCTGTCTAGTTAAAACAGCATTAACAGTTCTCCCAGGAGTGTGTTCTCTGCTTTCAGCAGGTCTATTCCACTGGGTGATATTCTTTTCTCTATTGAAATAATAGGTAGCACCATTATCGTCTTTTGATTCACTCCAACCAGGAGGCAAGGGTTCAAGTCCTGATGATGATGATGGAGCGTTCCCATTATGAAATCTTTTTCTATTTCTATCAATGCGACTTCGCCTTTTCTCTTCTTGATATTTCCTTTGATACTCTCGTTCTCTATCTCTTCGTCTAGCATCTTCTTGCCCTCTAGCATGCTTACCGCTATCTCCACAACCGTGAACATAAGCCTTGGGACCAGTAGGAGCGTTCTTAGTAATCAGTTCTGTATTGATACTAGGTTCTTCAGGTAGATCTTCAACAGTTTTATCTTCTAATTGCAAAGCTTTAATAAGCATTTGATCCCTGAGATTCAAAATTTCTAGTATACGATTCTTCAGTGTAACAGTGAGTTTCCCAGTTGATTTCCGAACAATATATCCACCTTCCGATCTCAGCTGTACAAACAAATCTGAATCTTCAACATAAACACCTTTCCGGTAGTTCGAGAAATTTTTATTCACTGGAGGAAACCTAGYAAACTTCTTATAAACGTTTTCCACAGTTAACTTATCAGTACTAGAAGGAACACCGCTATCATTATCATTACAGTTGACAGTTCCCGCGCCATTCTGTTTACGGGTGTTTAAATCTTTACCAGAAGTTCCATCAGAGCTTTTCACGTCTTTCCGTTTGGGAATTCTGTAAGCCAAACGCAATTTACTCCATTTTTCCAGTAATTCGGCGGCCAGATCCTTGATTTCTTCATTTTCAGTCCTTTCCTTAAGCTCTTCAACAGTTTTATCTATTTTCGATGAGACAATCTTGTTCCTAGTTAATTTTGGCCAAGTGTCCATGACATGTAGTATAAGCATGATAATATCGTCATCGGATCGCTTATCGTCTTTTAACAATAGCGAAAACACAGAATAGCCATGTAGCCGTGCTAATCTAGTAGCTATCTGTTCATCAGAAGTAATTCTAATTCGCTGCAGTATCTTCCGAATAAGCCATTTATCCTTTATCTTGATCAAACCAGCCATTACTTTGTTAGCACTCTTCATTGTGATAGGTTTGATAGGTAAATCCTCAACAAAATCTTCATCGTCATTAGCATTTGCTGCATTTCTAGCTTTCTTCCTATTCCTTCGTTTGATCTCAGCAGCGACATAGCTATCTTCATCTTCAACAGTTAAATCCAATGCCAATGCTAATGATTCACTTATCTTATTCACAGCCTCGGTCTGAGTTTTCCCACCAATAAACCCAACACAGTTTGGCTCTCCGCAATAACATTTCTGAGCCTCGGCACCATAACGATCAACGTTATAGTCAAATGTTAGCTCTTCACCTTTAACTATCTGTCGTTTGGTGAAAATTCCCATTCTGAACTTATCATCAACGATCCATTTATCAACATAGCAGTTAGGATTACAAGAATGATTACAGAATCTGGCTAAACCACCTTTTTCAGTAGCATCAATAAACTCATCTTTTTGAAGCATCATGAAATAGAAATGCTTGATACCTCTAGCATCATAATCAACCATTCTTTTCTTGAATTTGATTGGATCAATCACTTCACCAATGTATTCATATACAAACGTTCCTGAAGGCAAATCCTCGTTACAACGTACACCAAAACCTTTGTTCACTGTTTTAATAACTGATACGTTAGCATATTCTTTCCTTTGGAACCGTTGATTTCTACAACCAGTACCACAGTTGCATGACCCATCTATACATTCAATAGATGTAAATCTATTAACGCAATCGCTCGTCTCTCCACACGCATGATTTATTCCGTCTTCCACATAAGGTCTGCAGTCACAAGTCATGATTTCGTCCTGTCCAGAGTCTCCAAGGTATTTATTAGTGTATATACTGTTGGGGATCTCTTCAAACGTTTTCACTGCTTCATCAGTAACGTCTTCATAATCAACGAAAAGTTGGCGTGAAACTTTTGGTTTGCCGAAGTCTTTATTGCTTGCAATGTTATTAGTACTATTGTTATCGCTGTCAACTATTGGCTCTGTTGAAGGAGTTCCAGGACTTGTCGCATTATCAATGCTTGATTCTAGCTGTGATTCGTTATGGGTGTCTGATTTAACATCATCAGTAGCTATATCTCCTTCCTGATCTTCTTCCACGTCAAAATTATTATAATCCGCATTTTCATCATACTCTTCAATCTCTTTCATGCTTGGTTTCTCTCGTAATTCACTAAAAGAGGTACCATTACTGGTGGTACCACTGTCTATTTTTTCATCAGCTTCACGGCTATTCATTTCTTCTTCAGTTTAATACATTCATTCACCTATAAATATCTTTAATTTGCCGTTTGCTTCCATAATATTTCCCGCAGTAATTTCCTCCGGGCGTAGTATTCAATAACTACCAATAACCACTATTATGTACTGGGATAGCAAGTATGTAGATAAGTCAACAAATTTACTCTGCAGGTAGAACACCTATAACACTTGATCACACCAGTAACTAGTAAGTAGAATCTTGGCAAAATACTTGTTTGTCTGTTTTAATGATGGCTTATACAATAAATAAATAAATACCATCAAATGTTGATATGCTATACAAACATAACACTTTAACCAACCAGTCAGTGAGTCAACTGTGTGTTTCCATCACTTGAATATGTAACGCGAAGGATTCCCACTTTCAAGCAATAGTATAATCACCAACAATCAACAACAAAGTCTAGAATTAGTATGAATGTTACTGTGATATTGTTTGGTTATTCATTCGTATGTTTACAAGCTATTTTTCGTTTGGTTAACACTTTATTATTTCTGTATGAACGTAGGATATCTGCACCTTTTATTTTGTCAAATGTTTCAATACAAATTGTTTGTCAATTTGCTTTCTAAGTTTTTCGTCACATAGAATTTGAATGATGTCTTATATCAGGAGTTGAGAAGAAAAATAACATTACAGAGGTACAGGAAAGTGCAGAATAATGCCGGAACGTGCAGGACAGTGCAGAGGAACAGTCACTAAGCATGGACAACTTACTGGCAGTAATAGATTGCGATTGGCCGGAGATTGCCAGGAGTGCTGCTAGTGTTTTAAGAATCTATTAGCTTTAAAAAGCCTTTGTAAATAATTTGTAGTTTCTAGTGTTGATTGACAATTAATTGTATGTCAAAGAGATCTGAACAACTCACTTGAACCTTATATAAAGTAACCCATGGTCTTAATATAACGTTCAATAATCAAATMCTATCGAGGCATCTATTAGCTAGCAAATATTCACTTAGCTTGTAGACCTATTATCTGTATACTTAAAGATATATTCAATAAGCTTGCTTCGTTCACTCATTCGCTAACGATCCTCCAATCTAATTTCTCAATATACTCTCAACATGTACTAATCACGCATAATACACATACTGTGCATACTCTGCACTCTTCTTCGGTAACATTACAACACATGTATACTTATTCGGAACAATCCCGAAGGGCAACGGGTAAACATCCAAGCATATCGCAATTCCAACTCTTCGCTAACTTCCGAATTCTACAACCTGTGAATTTCTTCGATTAATTAGTTACTGGATCCATTTGCTAAATCTGAAACTATAAAATTTGCTAGTAGTAAGTATAAATATACTTGTTCAGTTGAGGCATTGATTAGCAAACGATATGTAGATAGAGATAAGATAAAGTGCAATTATTCACACCGAACTTCTCTATCATCAACTGTAATAATAATAAAATAAACCATCAACTTTTCTCGTTCTTAATATGAATTCTTCAGGACCTCTTATAATAATGTACAACACTTTGCATTAAGTCAACTACCCATTCCAGCCATCTCAATCAAGCTATCAATGGTCTTACTACACATTTCATCATCGTGTGTTGATGCCAAATCCTGTAAACCAGTATTCACTACATCAATCACATCTTTTCCATCATAAATACGATGGATCATAGGCTTCGAAGATGCATATAGTTTCCGAGATAATAATAAGGTTACCCGTGGATCAGTAAGAGATCTTACGAGTACCAGTTCTTTGATCTCCCGAATCCTCAATGATACAAATATTGTTCTAGAAACAACAGAGAAACCTTCAACGTCTAAATCGATATCAGAATGAGTCCAATGCGATAATTCCTTACGATGGATCTTACTCATTTCTCTTTCGCCTTCATTTCCATTGACTGTCCTCAATCCTCTAATTTCTGCTTCTAATTCATCCACTGGGTCTTTCTCTACTATATATTTCTCGTCGAATTTCATGGCATCAACAACTCGGTCTTCAAGATTAGCAATACCTAAAGGGCAAGCTTGTAACGACATTTCTGGAAGGAAATCTGAAACGTATCCGCATAATGGAGGCAAAGTGACTGACTTGCTAGTATTCTTAGTATTTGCGGTAGAATTGAAAAGAGGTTGATTGTTCTTTCCATCGACTAGTAAACAGACTTCATGTTCTTTAGCCGGGTTGTAAGCAAGTTTTATAGTGATAGGAAGCTCATCAGCAAAAATATTAGCAAACAAATCATTACTAAGAGAATGATAGTCTATCTTCTTGATCAAATCAGTACTAACTGGAATATCTGGTGCGCAAACCATGGAACTTCTTGGAGAATCAAACGGAACGCCTGACTTCGATATACCAAAGCCTATAGTAGAATTTGATGATGTTTCAAACATTTCATTGGGAAATACATCTGCTAATGAAGTTTTCCTGCCTGAGAGGTCAACTGATGATGATGTACGGAATAATTGTGTAGAACTGCTGCTTCTACGTATAGACTCTTCAGTATCGGCGAAAGCACCTGCAGAAACTTCTTCTTTGAAGAAATCATCTTCAGGACGCCAATAGCTGTGAAATGAACTTGTAAGATTCGCAACAGATGCTGAGGGTGATGATGTATCACTACCTTGACGCCTTTTAGTCGTTCTATACTTCAACTGATCTAATGCTGATTTATGCTTATTCCAAGAATAAGTTGAGAATAAATCTGATGATGATAAACTAGAAGATAGATGACCGAGGAAGCTTTGAGATGAATCTGAAAAGTTCTCTGTTATTGGTGTAGCCGCTTTCAAACTATTGGCATAGCTGTTGGTGATATACGTGGTATTCTTTCTTGGGATATCCCAGCCTTTAGACGACAGCCCACTGTGAGCCAGGGTAGGTGACTTTCCCGGTTTGATAAAACCAGAAGGATCAGAAATAGTTTTTGGAGGTGGAAGAGAGCTACTATTGTTAGTTGTGCTTAGAAGTGAATCCCCAGTACTAGTATCAATATGAGTTGTAGCATTAGAGCTAGATATCTGATTACTTGATGCAACATTCTCAGCAGGATTCTCAGATTCAGTGATGGTATTATCACCTGTTGATTCTGATCTGAAAGAACCAGAAATGAAACATGAAAGAATGAAAATCAACCTTCTGGCAACATACGGATTGCCAGTATGAATAACTACTCTAGTAACAGGTTTCACTTCACCATTGATCAACTGTCGTCTCCGTGTAGGTTTTTCTGTCAATGCTTCACGGCTACGCAGTATAATGTATGTTAATGAAGCCAGAAACCGAGTGGAAGAAGCAAAGGATCCTATTCCTCTTCCATCTTTGTTCTCAAGCCACATGGATATCTCATCTGATAGTTTAGCCAGGTTTCTTTTCCCGCATAGAATCCTTGGGATACAAGAAATGCTTAAAATATCAAATCTCAGCTTGTCCGTTGTATTCTGAAGTCTGTCGTCAAACATAAGACTGCCTGGGATCACGTGAGTTCTGGAGGAGTCCCTTGGAGAACCTGTATTAGCTCTCCAGCCTCTTGGATTGAACCCAGGTGATCCCGGAGCTGCGAATACAGCGCTGGAATTGAATCCTCCACTAGCTTGACCTTGGTGCTGACTTCGGTTTGAGTTTTCTTGCATAAGTTTCTGTAAGATTGGTTTTACCTCTAGTTCTACTTTGGTCATAGCAGCTTCGAGTTCTTCCCAATTGTCATGCAACACTGTTTTAACGTCATTAGGTGATAACGATATCATTATTCCAACGGCAAATTTATGTCCCGAAGATGTTTCAGGAAGAATATGACACGATTTGGGATTCCATAGCGCTTCATACGTTTTATGCGTACTATTGCTATTATATAAACTAGGGGTAGAAGCTTTTGATGATTTCAGGTATTCATTGTTCCTAGAATCATCAATATGGTCATTGGATGATTTAGAGAACAAGTTTGAATACAAACTGGTGAATTTGCTAGGACTTGTAGAATCACCATCAGAACGGTCATGGAACGTGTTATCAAGAGTGAATCCTGATTCAGGATATTTAGAAATATCAACGGAAAACAGTCTTGTGATAAGAAAGTTCCTTCTTCTATTGGAATATCCAGACTGAATCCCGGAATTGGTGTTAGGTAGTTCATGAACTTTCACGATACTCCCAGAAGAACTGCATGGGACTGTGCCAAACATATAATCCAGTAGCATTTGATGCTTGATGCTACCTGGGTAAGGTGGGATAACAAATGAGGTATTGCAGGAAGAAAAATAACTGCCATTAGGTCTTGCTAATAGTTTCCTCTGCTCTGGTATACTATTATGACGACCTGTTGATAAACCTRATGGCCCTAGACCAATGACTAAGTCACTTGAATTGGAAGTGAAAGAGTTATTGGTAAAAGTGCTCTGATTGGACTTTCCTGAATAGTTTTCCGATGCGCTAGGTGCTTTAGCTATTTGGCGTGATCGAATGGCGTTGGAATCAAAAATAGGACATCGTGAGTTATCTGCAAAGGAATCTTGACATACAACAACCCGTATGTCAGTTAAAGGATCAATTCTTGGTGTAGAAAGATATGGCGTGCCGTATAATAAACATCTGGTGTTAGTATCTTCAAATTGTGCTGCTGCAGAAACAGAACTGGCAGTAGGTGTTGTAGATAGAGTAAGACCATTTAAATCATCATTTGGATAAACTGAATGGGACTGATTTTGATTAGGCGTATGGCTATAGGTGTAGCTTTGATTATGGCCCGAGCCATAGCCACCTTGAGATTTAGGACTGTTAGGGGTTATCATAGATACTTCATATAATCGAGGAGATGATATAGAGTCCGGATAAGATTGTTTCCTGGATTCTGAATTGATATTGGAAGCGCAACCAGTAGATGTACGGCTTTTAGAGCTATGTGAACTTGAAAAAAGTCTTCCAAGCATGATGCTATATGTGTCAGCGCTTCAGCTATCAGAGATCGAGACATGCAGATAATTAATACCTTCTGATCCTAAATCAAAAGCCATATGAAGGATTGGTAGCTGATACTATTCAATAGTAGATTCTTGAATTATTTGACTGGGAAGGAATAGGTGTACTTAACTAGCAATTGATCGAATCACCAATTAACAGAGCCGGTCTTCGCTTGTTGAACCTTCTGAAAGTAGCCCAATACTGTAACATTTACACAAGTACTGCACCATGACATGTAATGATTTGTTTAGAATCAATTAATAAGCAACTTTCCTTATAATACAATGCTGACAAAAKTAATGAACAGGACCACCTGTTGACACTTATTTTATCATTAGCAGACCACAACGCTAGATACCCTGCGTAAGAAATAGCAGCAAACTCTTCGCTAAAAACACACAACACTAACTCTTCTATCATTCAGCAAACCATCTCTAATTTGCTATGCTCTGTACAACTTCGTTTTCAAGTGAGTTTCCAGCTATTTTCTTTATTCTCTTCAATAAAATGCAACACAACACAACAAACGATCAACTGCTAAACTGACGATCAACTGAATCAATCCACTTATCGCTTTACCTGAGGTATGATAAAGGTACTATCTAGCAGGTCGGAGCCTGAACCAATAGAGCTTCAACTACGCGTGAACGTTTCTTTGTTCTTGTGATAGTACATCAGCTTTCCATTCACCTGCCTAGTAATATTTATTCATTATTGATAAACCCAATTCTTGTCAATCTCTTATTTATCTATCAATAGAACCACACCTTCACCAGGAAGGGCGCTCTGTGAATAATGAATATGAATAAAATACTCTTGATTGCCTGCTTGGAGAGGGATTTCCTTGATTAGGAAGCTGTTCCGTTATTGA
Organism: Sporopachydermia quercuum; assembly: GCA_001599295.1. Lineage (NCBI taxonomy): Eukaryota > Fungi > Ascomycota > Sporopachydermiomycetes > Sporopachydermiales > Sporopachydermiaceae > Sporopachydermia > Sporopachydermia quercuum. The sequence continues at coordinate 229,513 of BCGN01000007.1, forward strand.
ACTTAAGGTTTCGGTGTACGTAACGGCTTTGTGGTCGGATAGATTAACCTAATCAGAATCACCACAATGATGATGAGAATGAGAACGAGCAGAATAATTATCGGCCGGTTGGGATTATTAGAGCCGTTGATACAAATAAGAGCCATTAATATATACATCATAGTTTAGGCAATAAAATTCGGGAAATTTTGATAGAAGATGACAACTTCTTGAAAAACTAAAGCTGAAATCGAATACATTATATCATCATTCTTTTATATTCCATAGAGTACTAATTGACATTGCTTGAATAATGTTTGGTTCTAACAATAGAAGTATTTGGGGCAACTTTATTCCATTTATTATTTAGCGGTTAAAACTTTGCTTTGCATTACATTACAGAAAGGTGCAGATAATATTACGTACAAAGCTTTTCCTGATACAAATCATCCAATACAAAACTTCAGTTGTACGAATAAGTTTTCAAMGGTACTATGTTGAAAATGAGGCTAAACTGATTCTCGGAATTCCTTTTAATAAGAATGATCAGACGAATCCCAATTGAAGATAAAGAAAAATGATCAACAGTTAGAATATTGTTGGAACTTATCTAGACTGATGGATTATATGTATTTTTGAACTTACAAAGAGTTTGAGATAGGAGGCAGAAAAAGCGTAGGGAAAATGAAGAGGTTAATAAGGAGGTTTGAAGTAGCTTAGCTACCAAACAGAATAAACAAAATGAACGAAAACAATAAAAGTAGATTGGACATCCATTTGAAAGTAATCGGGTAGAAAATAAAGCATTTCTAGATTGTAATTAACGTGCCTCCAAGAGCAAATAATTCTTAACGTTATGCCGTGCAATCATTATTCTATGAGTATGTATCTTCATTATTTGCATATAGATGGAAAACTGTAGGTTCTTCTGATTTCAACAATGGTCAGTCTGATATCGAGAACAATCTACTCTACATTAATTACTTGGCCCAGTTACCTTAGAGTTTCCTTGAATCACCTTGATTTCTCGTCTTTCTGATTAAAACTAATATATATCCCCCACAAAATAACATCATCATAAGGGTTGCTCTTGTCCAATCTGGCTTGAAGGATAAGATCCATTGGCTGTATTTGGAATCTCGTAGTTTTACTAATTTAGTGTTGTTCAACGGCTGAGAGTTATGCCACGAAAGTTTTGTCGGTTGACTTCAAATCAAACGAAATTCAGCCCAGACCTGGATTATCCTGAGTCACTCCTACATTACTAAGTTCTTTAAATGATTAAACATTTCTAAGGGTCTGCATGGTTCAGTAAATGCTGAACAGTTAGTTATTGGTATTTRTGATACGTTTTCTCTTTTTAGACTAGCCTTGAATTATGTAAATCACAATTTGTTCATTCCTATATTTTTTCAAAGAGCCGTGCTGCACCAATAAAAACTCCTCCAGTTTTTTGGAATATTCGCTTTAGAAAGTTTTAATCGTGCTAGCATGTTGATGGGCTGGGGCTCATTCATAACCCTCTTTACTTATGTACCTTTTTCATTTAAACGGATACTCCAGTTGTAGGTGAGGACGGTAAATCCCATGATTTGAGAGCTGCTCCATTGATATAGTATCTACTTTATCTGGGAATATCAGACTTTATTGTCGTTCTGCCTTTGAATGTTTGTTGAAAATAGGCAGCCTTTGAATGGCTGATTGGAAGAGAAAGAATTTAGTTGCTCTATTCGAAATCGTGCATTTTAATGCATAGTAATACATGTTTGGTGCATGTTGCTGCATGTTAGTTAGAAGTTCAGAGAATAAGTAGAGAAATGTTTAATAATAATTAATAGTAGGCTTACAGATAAGAAAACGAACCAGAGCATTAAAATAGTAGAGAAAGAACCTTTCTGTTTTGAATTATTAATAAAAAAAATTTATACTTAGGAGGAACAAACTCAGTTCAGAGCAGAAAGTTTTCCCTACAATACTAGCAACCATTGCAATGAATAATATAATATAGAGCTTCAATTTGCATCTACTCGACATCAATGAATACCAATCATCTCACATAATTATACAGATATATTTACATTTATTATCTGAATCAACAAAGTCTGTAATGGCAAGCCTTCACTCTTTCCAACCATAAGTAGCTGCCAATTTTCTTGCTAGATACTCTTTAGCAGTCAAAGTTGTTTTCTCGCTATTGGCACCTCTTCCAGTAACAGATCTTGTAATATCTGATGGAACTGGAACTAAAGGTACATCATCCTCTGGTTGACAGAAAAACACAATACTGTATCTATCTTTACCAGATTCTTGAACCTCTTTAGGGAACTTTACTCTGTGAATAGTGGATTTTAGTATACCAGAAGTCCAGTAAGATAACATATCTCCAATATTCATAACAATCGGTGGGGCCATTCCCTGTTTGTCAGTGCCAACAAAAGGTACAGGAGTCCATTTTCTAGTAATAGGTGAAAAGATTTCTAATCCTTCTTCACCCTCCTTTTGAAATAATAGAGTAATTGAACCATAATCAGTATGAGCACCAGCTCTGATCTGTTCCTCTGGATCAGCTTTCTTTTGACCTGGGTAATGTAATAATCGAAAAACCGAACCACTTGGTTCCTGTGGATTATGTCTAGCCGGTAGCCATTGAGCTCCACCTTCTGTTTCATCAACTTTGAGACCCATTGACAACAATGTCAACACTTTCAAGTACAACGCTTGGAATTTTCTAACAAGGCTTATCACTTGCTCTTTTCTTTCGTCAAAATATGTTGGTAAAGGATGATCAGGTATACCGTTGAGCAAAAGACCAAAATTGAATGCTTCCTTAGGATCACCTTTTGAAGAGTATGATTGAGGATCCAATGCTTCATGGTTCATAGAGCAATAACCTGCATTGTTGCTTGAAATAGGATACCCGTTCTTCTGTTCAAAAGGTAACTCGAAAAAATGTCGAGATAGTTCAAAGGCGTCTTTGACTTCCTCCTGGGTAAAGTCATGACCATCTAAGAATAAGAAGCCAGATGTTGATGCTCCTTCAAGCATTTGATCTGCCGTGGTTTGATCGACTGTGCTGATATCAACCACGGGAATAGGAATGTCGACCGTTGGCATTTTGATGATGTAAATATTTGATGATTACCTTAATGTTTAGGAGGTCTCTGCCGATTCTTGTTGAATTTTTAATGCCAGCTGTCGAAATGAAAACACTACAACCTGGTTAGATAGGCACTGATTTAATGACCTTACAGATGATTTCTCTTCCGTTGCTTTTCTATCAAAGACTGATTATCAAAACTGTACCTAGTGCTATAACTCTTACTGAATCTTCTAAGGAGAACAGCAAATATTCTTGTTTTCCAAAGGTTATTCTTTCCATTAATTACATTGCTCTATGATGATCTCTGAGGCATCGAATTCAATGATGAAATACTCCGCTTGGTTATCTGATGATTTAAAGTTAAGGAAATAGGTTGTCTATTGAATTAGGTTTCAGTATCCTCATTTTGAATTAACGTTCAACTCTTGCATAATTATGCGTTAAGTACGGAACAAAGAGCTGTGAGATGAGAGAAGCTTTTGTTATTGCACGTAGTATTAGTTTATTTACCATGGAAACCAATAAAAATTATCAAAAAGTAAACAAGAATCTAACGGAAGAAATGACTCGGAATACGAGAATTCTAGAGCATTGTTCCAGCTAGCAAAAATGATTGCTTGGATTATGCTTTCGAAATAAAACTTGTAGATAAAAGGACTGAGATCATGATCAAATATGCCTTCGATGAGTTTCAGGTAAGTTGCTGATTAGCTCTTGATTTGAAAGGATAAGGCTTAGGAAATCGGCAAACGACTTCTATTATTACTTGAATATTGACAATAGTTGTTAATTCCGTCAGTAAGCCTCATAGTTTATAGCAGTAGAAGAGCTTTGGGATCACTTTATACTATATGCTCGGTGAGAATTGTCTATGTATGTAGGTAACCTTATCACAAAATGAGTTAAATACTATCTTTCAGTTGRTATTCTTAAAATATTCATTTTCAAAGTCAAGTATATACTCTGGCTTTACCAGAAAATGATATTATAGCACTTATCTTCTTATATTCCCATCTTCCAAGAGTAGATGGAAGCTACCCGGTTTCCTATCAATTATTTCCTAATTTGGACTACTAGTTTTTCTCTAGGGGAAACCTTAAATATAGGAAAACGGTATATGCCGTCCTCTAATGCTAGATGGGAACTGAATCGAACGGACAAAGTAAAAACCATTTGATGGCTAAAAACAAACGGTTTCTATGAATGAACGTCAAGCATGTCACACCCAGGATCAGTTTATTTAGCACACTTACTGGAATCTTGTAGGTTGTAAACAGATATCAATGACTATATACAGATCAACGGGCTCATGTTTGGAGTACATGTCACATCTAGTTCTTCATTCTTGTTAAAGCTCCAAAGCATTCAATAACACTTCCTCATTATATCTTTTCCCTTCTATTGGAGAAGCATTTATCTTTTATAAGTTCCAACTACTAGAAAAGAAGAAGAAAAACAAATGTTCCTCATATTTCTCAAGCACATCGAATGAAGAATTCAAGTCTACATCTGGAAATCTTATAGGACCAACTCTAAATCTTTCTTTCCAAGAAGGGTTGGACAATGAAAAGGAGAATAGAAACCCTAATGGACGAAAAAAAGGTTTTAGAATATTTCTGGCCTATTTCACCAGGAGTTCATCGTAAAGGTAGTTTAGTTGTTCATTAATTTATTACTTGGTCTCATTTTTCCGTCATCACATTCAGATTCACTTGTCGCCAAACTTCCTACTTCATATCCCTTCAGTATATTTCTTCCACCGCCAAAAACACTCTCACAACCTTTTTTTTTGGATTTTCTACATACACCTAAACCATAGTGATATCTTCCAAATATATGCATAGTCAGCAACTATAAACCATAAAACACTGGATCACTGACTCTACATCCTCATCTCTCTCATCGATCCACCCACTCACTTCCCCAGATGTCCTGAACCACCCCCTTAACGCATCCAAACACCTATTTCTTTCCGTATCCAGATGTACCTTAAGACAAACCCCAAAATCCCAATTCGGTAATCTCCAGTAAAAGCAAAACTGTTGGCAGATTTTCACAAAACCATAATTCAATCTCCAGTGTTCACAAACTGACCAAAACACATCTGGTGCTCTTTTCTGCTTATAAGCAACAGTGAGTGATACTATTATGTATTGATGGACTGWTTAGCTATCACTACCTTACCTAAGCAGTTGTTTATTTGCTAGCTGGCAGATTACCTTTTTCCCTGGATTTCATAGATACGTCCAAATCCACTCTCAATAACGAGCAATTGAAGTGATTGAAAGATATACCTTTGGTAATAGTCAGTTGAGAGAATTACCAACATAAGCAATCATACAACCGCACGCACAATGCCGATTCGGGTTTTAGACTACTATTGTGCAGAACGATCGTTTCTACAGAATGGATTACCATTTGACGCGTTAACAGGTTCTAGGTTGGGAATCGATGTTGATTACTATCTATCACGACTTTTAGCCCCTAAGAAAGAGGTTCATTTGGACGCCATTGGTGGTTTTCCTTTAACTGTGAAACTTTATATTGAGTCAGATCTCAGTACATTTGAAGCTTATGATATTACACCAGTATTTGTATTCAAGGGAATCAATATTGTTCCTAGCCAGAAGAATTTCGCTGATATGGAATCAGCAATTAATAAAAGACGCCGAACGTGGGACACTTATTATAACTCATATCATAACTCGATGAATAGTATCGATAGAAAGATAATGACCGAATCATTCAAAGAAAGTCATAGTGTACCTCAAGCAAGATCATATTTTACAGAACTAATGGAAATTTTCCATGAACGAAATGTCGATTATATAGTAGCACCTTATGCCTCATCGGCTCAACTTGTTTATATGCTGAAATCAGATCAACAGTATATTGATGCAATTTATGGCCCACCAGAATGTTTCTTATATGGAGCAGATAAATTATTACTATCCGTTGATATCACTGCTAAGATGTTCAGATGGATTGCACTAAATTCTTTATTGCAAGACTTAAATTTCACCAAAGACCAATTTGAAGCAGCATTTATTGTCAGTGGATCTGATTTGAATAAAAACAGTACATTTCCTTACTTTGATCAACAACTAAATATACCAGGAGGTTCATATGTTTCACCTTTGAAAATCTGCCAAGACGTTATCAACATAGGTGGATCTATTCTAGGTACATTGGCATCGATTCCAGAATCCAATGAAGCTGTGGACGAGTTTCAAGCATTAATGGCAGCCTCCAAATTTATGCCAATACTCGACGACAGAGGATCAGTGAATTTACTGTCACAGGCACTATTTGATGACGGTGCTAGAACAAGCAGTAGAGAGGAAAATGGTCAATCACCTAAACCAACAAATGTCGCAGCTAGTAAATCACCCGAAGCTATCGGCAGTACTGGGAAGATCTCTTCTGATAATGACGAAGAGGAAGAGGAAAAGATTCCTAATGATCTATACAAAGTTTTAGGACAAAGATTACCTCACGAATTATATTTTTATCTTTCTGTTGGTCTAATAAGACCTCATTATCTTGAGGCAGTAGTCTCAGGTGAACTTAAAGATTTTGCTCCATTGGATGGTGGAAGATCAACCGAGTATCAGAAATATGTTGCGTCAACACTGAAAATCAAAAGCCAAACTCTATCTTTACTAATCCAGTTTCTACCAAGATATTATCAATACAAAACATACACTAACCAACTATGGTTTGATTCCAACAATCCAAAAGAGCTAATAACAAAAATCACACCATCCATCTTCAATCAAGTAAGATCCTGGTTAATTAGGGACAAGTTTTTTGATGGTAAAGCATCAAATTTTAATGCCTTCTCTATTCCGTTACTTGTGACTAATCTCCTAGACAACGATTTTGCCTTAAAGACCATTTCCAAAAAACCAGAACCTGGTAAATCTGTAGAGAAGTTGGAATCCCAACAAGAAATACTGAACAGTGCTTTAGGTAGGTTCTTACAACTGAACGAATATGCTGACCCAAATGACCATAAACTGATTGGATGGGGAAAAGTTCTAGCCTATGGTATCGACAATGATACTAATGAATTCACTGAAGAACTTCTTTGTTTTATTGGCTTACTATCTAAGAAAGCTTTAAATTTAGCAAACCCTTTTACTACAAATATTCCAGGATCGCCAAAATCTGGGTCCGATGAAGAAAATAAATTCATCACTACCATTTCACGGTTGGCTTGTTTCCTCAGTATTCATATCAAATCTATGAACTATTATGGACCTTTGAATCTGAGTCTTTTAGCCTTCCGAAGTTTCATTGAATATGAATCATTTTTACAAAGGAGTATTTTTGAATCGCTTCTAGTTTCTTCACTAGCCAACGACGAAGCAGATAGATTCCGTAATAATTTGGCTTGGACCGACATAACGGCTAAGATTCCATTCAGGAAAACTACCCCGAATACAATCTTAGGTACTGCTGTGCAAATATATTTAGAAGCAGTTGTTCAAAAGGACCTGAACTCAGGAGCTGTGGAAATTGCAAAGAAGAAGTTAACTGACGTTTTCAATTCCGGTCCTGACGACCTTTTCAAGGATATAGCTCGAACCAAATCCTTTGTTGAGCTTGTTTCTAAAGTTACGACAAAGGCAGCTGATGATGGGTTAATTGAGACCTCTATTAAGGATTCATTTGTTAATGCGGACAAATGGCTCTCAGAGAGGATTTAGCATAGATTTATCCTTGTACTGAAAGTGAAATAATTCGACAGATAGAAATATTATGGGTTCCTTTCTCAATGATGTGATCAAACCGTAGAGACTGGTAATTGTTTTATCCCTAGATCGACTAGCATAGTATCCACTATACTTGTTAATCACTGATTACTTCGAATTTATTACTATCATTCTTGTTCCCTTGTCAATCAATCTTCACTATCTATCATCCTACTAAACAATTGATACGGAATAGCAAATCAGTTGAACTCCTCTGACATTAAAATATATGATAAATTAAACATCCTCATCACCATTATTTCAGTAGTATCTTCATCATTCATACAGTTCATTTATACATTTGTCTATCATTTTGTCTATCCACTTATCTATCAATTCATTATTTCCTTATCAAAACCTCCGTAGTATTTAACATGTTGATAGCATCATGTCTCCTGTCAAACTGTAAGGAGACGCGACGTTTAGATTACCTTATTTTCTCCATCTGTTTTCTGTTACAGTGCGAATGTCACAAGCTTTCTCTGCAATTCTTCTATGTGTCTCTATATTGGAGATGACTAGGCATATATATCTATAAATCATGCAAACAGTGTAAACTTGTATATACATCCGCTTTTTGTTGGTCTCTTGAACCTAAACAAAAATGGCATCGGCGGTGGAACTAATAAAAAACCGTAAAATCCCATATGAAGATGTTCTTCGGAGAGCAGAGGAACTGAAAACAACAGTAAGTGGGTTAGAAACGAAAATGAGACTGGTATTAGTTTTCAAGCATCACATGGGTTTACAGGAAGAAACGGAGATGATAATCTGCTTTTGTTGGCGATGGAAAATAGGCTTCTAACTGTATGTTTTATAGGTGTCGGCGTTTCGACGTGAAATAGCAATGCTATTAGAAGAACTAGCTAATGTCAGTCCTTCTACAGAACGTAAGTGTGTCTCTGATTTTACCTCCAAGTCGCAATCTGAGTCACAAGTTCACTCAATTCTAATATAATTTTCAGCAACCTCAGTTTATAGAAATACTGTTGTCCGAGTGATGACCTTGAAGGCAGCATTAGATAAGTTCAAATCTGAATACAGCGAGTTACTACCTTACATTAATTATTATACTGTTGATAAGGCTAAGGAGAAGTTTCAAAATGCTACGACTAATAACAGTAATACTATAAACATTGTACCAAATAAGGTGGTAGATATTTCAATGGAGTTTGGCAATATAGATAGTAATAATTCTGGATCAGCAAATCAACCGATTTTATTATAAATTGATCAAAGAATGGTTTAAGGATGTTTGGCGATTGACGGTAAGGGGAGAATGGGAGATGAGGAGAGTTATTCCTCATGTGTACTATATCAAACTAACGATTATTCAATATAAATGAAGTATATAAATGAAGAATGAAGTAGTAAAAGTAAAATATGTATTTGAAAAAAATCGACCAAATATTTGATTGAGCGGATAGAATATCGAGTTTTCCATAAGAAAGACAGAGCCGCCAGTTAAATAAAGTTGAGACTTGTCTGCGGTAATATGCACTACTTGCAGTATTTGAATTTTGAAGTGATTACCCTTTCAGTTACAACAGAAAACTACAACTAACTCATTGCCCACTACAGTCTCAATATATATAGATATCCTACTAATACTTGAAGGTTCTTCCCATTTCTCTTTTCTTATTATTTTGCTTCTTAACACTCACCAACAGTAACGTCGTACTTATCATTATCATGAATTACAATTAAGGGTAATTTCCCTCCATTACCTTAAGTCTCACCTCAGTTTATTTCTAGAGTGAGACCTGAAGTTCTCTCTCATAGTAACCAAAAAAATTTTCATACYATTATGGGAAGAAGTATATTATTCTCTTACCAGAGCTATTCAGGTTTTTTCAACTAAAATATCTATCAGACCATTTAACTAATTCTTGTTTTCATGCTATATATGAAACCTCCATTGATCCCGTTTCTTGCAATAATCCTAAACGTTCAAAATGGGTAAAAAGATTACTGGTAGACTACGAAGTCAGAAACAGCAGGCTAGGAAGACCTCATCATCAATAAACAATGACAATAGCAATAAACGGCAGAAAAAGCTATCGAAAGCTCAGCCTGTGAAGGCTCATCTGAATAGGAAAGTACTGGATGTATTTTCTCGTGCTGAAAAGTATGATGAACTCGAAAAAGAAGAGGCTGATGGCTATGATGAAGCAGAAGATGAATTAATGTCAGAAGATGATAGGGGAAGAGTAGTTATCAAACGATCAATGTTAACAGGCAATGAAGACGATGATGAAGAAGAGGAACATGATTTTATTGACGAGGAAATTGACTCTGACGAAGCATTTGGTTCAGATGATGATTTTGAAGTTCTTGATTCAAAATTTGGTACGCTGAAACGTAGTGGTGATGATGATGAATATAGTGACGAATATGGCGATAGTGTAGATGAGGATGAACTCCAACCATTATCAGCTGTGTGGGATTTAGATGATTTAGATGAAACCAAATCCAAGAAAAAGGAAGCTGTGGGTTCTAAAGGTCTTCTGGAAGGATTTTCTCTGAAAACAGGATTTGATGATAGTGATAATGAGAGTGAGAATAGCGATGACAGAGGTAGCGATAACGATATTGATGAGAAGGATTATGGAGTAGTTTTAAATGATGATTTCAATGATGACGATTTCAATGATGATGATAATGACCTCAGTGAAGATAACACTCATAATTCTGATACAGAAGATTCCGATGACAATGATAGTAATTCGGACAGTAATTCCGATTCTGAAGAAAATCAACTGTCTGATGAAGATATATTCGCTGAGAATCAACATTTATCAGATGATAATGATGATGGGTCTGATGTTGATGATTTCCAAAGAGAAGAAAAGCTACAGAAGCTTGTCAATTCCATCTCATCAAAACAAGGCGATCCTATGAAGAAGGTTAAGAAACAGCTTGAAAAATCAACTGTGCTAGAAAATGAATTGGCACTACCTATTAATGATGTAAATAAGTTCTCTATCAAAGATATGATGGAATCTATTAATGATTCATCAGCTCTAAATTCAATGGTTCTACTGAAATCCAAATTGAAAGAAGGAAATGGAGACAGTTCTGCTGCCTCCAAAAGTAAGAAACTTGCTGTGCCGTTGCCAAAGAGAATTCAGGAAAGACACAATAGAACTGCTGCTTTAGATATTGCTAAAGAAGAAGTTGATAAATGGCAGGATGTTGTATCTGAAAACAGAAAAGCTGAACATCTCCAGTTTCCTATAAATCCGAGTGTTAAATTAAATGAAACAACTGGTTTCACTTCAATTCTCAAACCAACTACCGAACTTGAAACAAGGGTCAGTGATATCTTAGCTAAGGGTAATTTGCTCAAAGAACAAGATGAGTACAAGTTTGAACAAGCAGCTGTTGAAAAACTGTCAAAGGAAGAACTGCAAAAGAGAACCAATGAACTGCGATTGATGAGAGAATTGATGTTCAGAGAAGAAAAGAAGGCTAGAAGAATCAAGAAAATCAAATCAAAGTCGTACCATAAAGTCCATAGAAAAGAAAGAGAAAGAATGAAAGAATTAGTAGAGGGTGAAGGTGAAGATGGAGAAGAACATGATATGCAACGAGCAAGAGAAAGGATGTCTTTGAAACATAAGAATAATAATAAGTGGGCGAAATCTATGATCAATAGCGGAATGTCAAAAGATGCTGATGCTCGGGGTGAATTAGAAGAAATGATGAGGAGATCTCAACAGTTACGTAGTAAGATTATGGATAATGATGACGATGCCGAAGGTGATAGTGATAATAGTAATGAGTATAGTAACAGGAATCTTGATAATGATGGTGATGAAACTTATACTAGTGTCAACAGTAAGAATGGTCAGATTTCTTCTATTGGTTTAAGTGAGTTTCAAAGCGATGATGATAGTATTAACAATAGTGATGCTGACAGTGACACTGGTGCTACTTTCAAGGTAGTTAATGCTGGTCGAAGAGTTGTTGCTCCGTCAGCAAAAGCCACCAACAATGCATATAAAGAAATTGCTTCGAAAGCATCAGAATTGTATCAAGAGGATAATGACAGGAAGCTGGAGAACAGACTGGTCAATAAGTTCAAAACTCGTGAACCAAAGATTAGGAGTCATAATGAAAGTGATAACGATAGAACTAAAGAAAATGGAATTAATGATGATAGAGAGTCAAACACTAGCTATAAATCGGTTTCAGCTGTAGGATTATCTGCTGCTAGCACTGTGGATAGCAATAACTCTGATACTAATAACGATGAAGCAAACCCTTGGCTTGATGACAGTGATGATGATAATAAAGCAAGAAAATCGACTTCTAGAGTCAGAATTGTCACAGAAAAGAGCAGTCAACAAGAAAAGTCTCTACAGAAGCAAAACAAGCTTGTTAAAAGGAAAAGATCAGCCAAAGAAATCGYCGAAGATGAAGCAGCTATGATTTCTCTGGATAATGTCATTAAAGTCAATGGTAATAACCATGATGACAGCGACAATGATACTGATAATGATAATGACTATGGAGCTGATCATGATGGGGAAATGGTTGAATTGAAGAACGTCAAATCGTTCAAACAAAAGGATTTAGTTAAACGAGCATTTGCTGGCGATGATGTTGTGGATGAGTTTTTGTCGGAAAAACGTCAAATCATTGAAGATGAAGGTGACAAGGAAATCGATGTTACTTTACCTGGTTGGGGTTCATGGGGAGGAGTTGGAATTGAATCTAAGAATAAGAAGAAGTTTGTCAAGAAGATAAAAGGTGTTAAGGAGAATAAGAGAAAAGACGCTAGATTGAAAGATGTCATTATTAATGAAAGAGTCAATAAGAAGAATAGTAAGTTCACTGTGTCTAATGTACCCCATCCATTTGAGACCAGGGAACAGTATGAAATGTCACTTAGAATGCCTATTGGAAATGAATGGATAAGCAGGGATACACATCAACGGACAGTTATGCCGAGAGTTACTGTTAAGACTGGTAAGGTTATTGATCCCTTGAAGAATCCTTTTAAATAGGTTAGACGAACGGTAATGATGATGATGGGCATATGGATATATGTGCTTATATGGTCATATGAGGCATAGGAAGGAGGCTAAAGATGATTTATAGGGTATATATAGAGTTAGGGTTGAATGAAAAATGGTATCTATTAGATAAGAAAATGTACTACTTGGAAATATTCTTTTTTGGAAAATATGGTGTTAACATGATAGTTAAAACGATTTAAAGCAGATTCTCATGAAGAAGAGCTCACTCATTTATTAAGGATTGTTAGTAAGTTTATTATATTTTCTCTACAAGATTCAGCACTGGCTTAATCGTTTGATAACATTATCTACCTTTTATTTATTGGGTAGACTTCTTCTTACAAATAAGCAGCAATAGAGTAGAATTATACAAGTAAATTGAATAATTAAACCTATAGAGCTTCTAATCTATCGTCAATTTCCCTTGAGGACAATTTTCTAAATCTTGGGCCACGAACATCATCAACACCTTTAAATCCTAATAAATCATCATTTGGTTCACCAATGACAGCGATTTCAATTGTATCGCCGGTCATTTCTCCTTCTATAGTTTCCTTGAGTGTTAAAAGTGCTATATGAATAGCGTCTTCTAATTCAAGTTCTTCATTCCATCTTTTCTCTAAAAATGTCTTGGCTGATGCACTTCCTTTCCCTATTGCTGTTGCCTTCCAAGGAAAAAATGCTCCGCTTGGATCAACTTGATATAAACTGTATTTAGCATTATCGTCATAACCACCAACCAACAAACTGACACCATAAGGTCTAACACCACCAGATTGGGTAGCTTCCTGCATAATTCTAGCAATATCTTGAACTAAGATCTTGGTTGGAGGATATTCATTATAGATTCGTTTATAATTTGTATGAGATACTCTTCTTGCTGCATCAACTAAAATTCTATAATCTGGTCCCATACCAGAATAAACGGTTCCAATATCAGGAGTTATTAACGATGCTTTTGATAATGACTCGTTTTTGATTAATTGTGACGTTGATTTCTTTTCAGTAGCAAGCACAATACCATTAGTGGCTGATGATTGTCTTTCGTTAGTATTCGATGGAAGGTAAATATGTATCATGATTGACGATAAAAATCATAATCCAAGAAAAACCATTGGCGATGGTTGACCTTAATAGATCCATGTCTACATACCTTTGATTCCTAGTGATACAACACCTTGATTGACAGCATTTAATGCGTATTCTATTTGAACTAGTTTTCCACTAAGGAAACGCTGTTAGTATTCTGATAGTATAATGTAGAGTAGCATGGTATAGAGCTTGAGGCAGCATGAAGTAATGTTCTCTTCTCTTCATTCCCAGGAAACAACAGTTGAAAGTAATTAATTAGATACAATCACTCTTGAATTTCTGAATAAGTAGCACACTTTCATATATCAACAATCAATCATTCTGTTGACTCCATAGTACCATCTACTTTCCATCGACATACATTCTTCTCATTCACTACTATTTCTCTTTTATGACATACCTTGGTGAAAATGTAGTCAGTGAAAACGAATATCGATCAGCCATTGTATATTTAATTCTATTTTAATTCAACTACAATTGATCCTGAACGGAAGAAAAAATCTTTAATGACGACAACTAATAACTTGGGTGATCTGTTGACCTGATCYACTCCATGGAGGTTCGCCTACTAGACGCACAGTGTACCTATTGAAATTGAATAATCAAACTTGAATAGAAGCCACTTTGAGTTCAATTCTTATGGTAATCAAGACAAATTCACAGCTAATTTGATTGCCCAGCTATTCTCTAATGGCCCAGAAGTTCTAATATCAAAGATGAATAAGCAAGAGTTGATTGCCGCTCCATTATTGCTAGTTAATGTATGTGTGCGTGCGTAGTAAATACAAGTGAAAGTTATGTATGGTGGCGCCTGGCAAGGATGGTTGACAATTGGAAAGAATACGGGGTGTCGGGAGACTGGAAATTGAAGAGCGGATTGAAAAGATTAAATTTTGATTATGTAATACAATAAAATAAAGGGAGTAGGTAGGGAAGGAGATGGGGAGGTAAATGGRGATGGAGTATGGAGCGAGGAGTCTATTTGGGTAGAGAGATTAAAGAAGTTTAATGTTTGCTTGTTGTTGTCGCTGTTGGAGGAATGGGAAAAAGTAAAGTGGGTTCTAGATGGTTTCTTCTAAAGCTTAAGAGATAAAGAGAGGTAATATAAACTGTTAGGTCCAGATTTAGTATGAATATGTATTAATATGTACAAATACGCATGTCCGAAGTTTACTAATCATAAATGAACAAGAAAAAATAATTAACAGAAAGAAGGAATAAAAGCGATTTGATTTGAAAGATAGTCATTAAACTGAGAGTTGAGTTTAAAAATAAAGACGAATCTGCTGCAGATATTTCCGGCACTTGACAATCTCCACTGCTGCCTTTGGTTCAGTGACCCACCAAAGTATTTGTCCACGCAAGTAACTAATAGCTCAATATTACTTAGATATATCTGCTCTGAAATATCCCTTTTCTAATCTTTTGAAACTACGGTCAAAAGATCTCTATCACTTTACAATCAGTTTCTTCTATACACAATTAAGTGTTCTTATAATACAAAATTTACTAGCAAAACTTCCATGATCAGACTTCATTTCTGACACTCTCTAAAGATATATTATATCTCACACATTGAAAGCCTATGCAACTTCTTGCTTTGCCTTCAAATAGCTTTCTCTATCAAAATGTTCAGGTGACGGTGACCTTTCTTGATCCCCAGTTAATTTACCTTGAATCTGCAGATACTTCTTCTGGGACAGTAATAAGTCTCTCAACAGTTCATTGCTTGGCCTTTTAGCGTGTATGAAATTGCATAATCCTCCTCTTGAACAGTCATTAACATCATGCTGCCTACAGCATGCTTCAACAAAATCAGTTACTGGACTTAGCTCACAATAAACAGGTCTACCATTATACCACCGAATGTTGAAATTATCACAAGCATTCTGAGCGTTTTCTTCATATACAAATCGGCAATACACATTTCCCATTAAATCTATAGTAACACGTTAGTAATATGTTTATAAGAAAAAGTAAAGAAAATAAAAAAAGAATATACAAATGCGCGACTTGGTCTAGCCGTCCAATAGCAGAACATTACAACATTAACTAAAACCAGTTGTATCTCGTCATTTCAATACTTACGGTCATTGCTATTCTCGCACACAATAATCTCCTCAACTTGACCGAACTTGGCAGCTTCACAGAAGAAATCTTCATAGAAAGCTTCAAAATTACTGTCAATCTGTTCTTGGGTTAAATTATTATTAGGTATCAGAGCTGGGTTTTGATATAAATTTGGACAAATGATCGTTTGTGAGTATGTAGGCTTTACATGCTTCCTGGAACACTTATCCCCATGTCGACATGCACCTATTTTATAGTAAAAGGAGCTTTAAAGAGTGTTAGTACAGTGATTCAGCAGTAAACAATAAAAATAGAGTCTTCTCTGTCTCATAAATAATGAGATAACTTACCAATTTACTTTATCTAACTCAGTACCATAGATAGATGCTAAATAGTTTGCCATCTCGTTGTGGTTATTATGTGATTGATGTAGTTGCAACTGGGATAGGTTTCAACCTGTTTCTAGTAATGATTCCKTTATACTTAGGGGTCTCTCCGTTAATTAGTAAAAACCAGCTAATAAATCGTTATTGTTTTTTCGTTTAGCAACAGAACTGTGTTATAAAATAGAACTGTAATACTGATAGCGATTAGTAAAAAGAATCCGAGAGGTGAGAAAGAGAAAAATAGGGAAGAAATAGCATGAAAGAGAATGTAGTGTTAATGATTATGTAATATTTAAAGCAGAGTAATTAGTGTCTTATACAAGAGGGTAGTCACAAGATGTCTTGAATTAATCGACCAGATATGCATATATTTGACAGGACTGGTTGGGAAAAAAAGATAATAGAAAAATGTAGCAAAGTCTATGRTTAGTGGAGCATCAAGCCAGGTTTCTCCATTTCTTTCGTTGTTCTCTTTTCTTTGGTGCATCTTATTACATGCCCCAATAGTGATTGCCTCCGGTACGCACTCTTGCAGATACTCGCACAGAGAACTGGCCYTCATCTTCAAAAACAGAGAAAAGAAGCTCTTTCTAAAGAACAATTAGATTTCATAATTGCTGTTTCATACTATTGCATTTCATCATCTATAGTCAAATCAACCWGATTTATTTTGCTTGTATTTCCTTGATATCTGTAGATCCCTCTCAAGTACCTCCCCCACTCCCAAGTCATTGAATCCCAATCTTGCATACTTCTGCATCATTTTACATAATCAATCTAACTCTATTTAGCACTGAATTCGCATTTCTTTCTTTCTATTTCCAATTAAATGACGGGACACTTTATATGTTTTGTTCGAAATAATTCGAGAATCTTACATCGAAACATTCTTCTATTACGGATAACTAGTTCAAATCCCTAGAAGCACTTTGTAACTTTGTTGTTCATACTCATAAATCATGGGTGTACGTTATTTTCGCTAATCTCCGTTTCACTACTCAGATTACTAACATTTCTTACAGAATGACGGAGGAACCATTCCTACAAGGAGTGAGCTTGTGAAACTAGGATCAAATGATGGGAAATTCAAAAAAGATACCTATGAAGCCAGAAAATTAAATAACGAGTCTCTGTGGACCACGTGTCAGTTATCTAACRAACCTTTAGTTCAACCTATAGTTTCCGATTACATGGGAAGGCTGTTCAATAAAGAAGCATTGATACAGTTGATTATAGATGATTCATTGTTCTCTGATACAAGAGAAGCGTTTAGTCATATCAAAAGCTTGAAAGACGTTGTTGAATTGCATATTGAAGAAAAGAAACCTGGAGAATGGATTTGTCCAATAAGTCAAAAGGAAATAGGTAATAATGGTTCACGTTTCGTTTATATCGTGGGATGTGGTCACGTATTTTCCAAGAAAGCTTTGAAGGAAATCAAAAGTAACCTATGTCCTGAGGTACGTTATTATATTTGTCACTGCCCTTAAAATGACTTAACATTATCTGTTACTAACTTTCAGATATAGTGTGGAAAAGAGTACAGCAAAGATAATGTGATCATGATCAACAGTAATGACGAAGAAGAACTTGAAAAGCTTAGAAATCGGAAACTGAAACTTGAGAAGGAAGGGTTCCATCATAGTTTAAAAAGACTGAAGAAAAGCTCAAAAAATAAAAAGAAGAATAAGCTTTTGGAAGATGAATCAACAAAAACAAAAGATGCTGACTCCTCAAAGGATAAAAGAATCAAAATCAAATCGTGACTTTTACTTCTGTATATTGTATTATAACAACAAAATATTTCTGACAGCCAATTATTATAGTCCCTTTTGTAAAATAAATAATGTTCTTATTCCAATTAATATATACAAACACACTATGCACCACCAATTGTTTAATCAACGAATCAAACAACAAGTAGTCATCCTTTTTAATTRTGTTAAGAAAACCCTTTGCCCAACAATCATTCCTTGTTATCTGCTTCTGGAAGAGATTCCAAAGGCTATAATATTCCTGTTAATTTTTTGCAATCAAAACCGGTGGGTTCCTCAAGTTGGAATTAATTCGAAGTGATCCTATTCTAATCATTTGTTCTACTTACAGAACTTGGAAGGTCGGTTTCTGGGTTAAAGACACCTTGTACCTCTCGAGCTTGTTTGTTCTTGTACAAAGTGTATCCTAATCCACCAAGCATATAAACTGCACAAATATAAGTTAGAATCGATGGTCTCACAAGTTCATAAAGACTGTCTTAAAGTAAACGTATTCATCTTACCTGTTGAACCAGCCAAAGCTAGAACAGTTAATCTATGAGCAACATCTGCTACCTTTGAGTACCAAGGAGTTGCCATTTTGAATCTGTATCTGACGGAAAAACAAAGCTGTACTACTACAAACGAGTCAAAATATATGATCCTTTAAATCATGGAACAGAAGTTTGATACAACTACTAAAATAGCACATGCAGCGTAAATATCAGGTTATTAAGATGCTCTTTTGTGAATGTCAAAATAAATGCAAAAGCTTTGTGATGGGTAAGTAAATGTATGAGATGAGACTTTATGTGTTTCCGGGTAAGCATTGGTATTTGTCTCATAACAGGGGATTTGTACTGTGAAACAAATGCATGCATAGTTGTGCATGTTAGTTTTCTCGTGTCAGTTGGCGCTTCGCTCTTTCCTTATTTCTTTCACTCCTACTTTCCTTCTTTCCTAATGGCACCAAAAGTCTCAGCATGCAATGAACATCTACAAGCAAAATGCCACGCATCTGATATTGGGGCAAAAACAGTATGACAAGCCGCATACGGCTTGCCACCCTCAGCATCCATAAATTGATTTTCTTAAAATAACTAAAATAACCCTAATTGATAGAGCCATATAAGGCAGACGGTCTTGGCACCTCATGCATGAAAAGAGCAGACTTCATTCAAAACAAGAAGGCTAAGAAGGCTTAGAAGCCGTCTTACCTTCAAAAATCTAATCAGACATAAACATGTCCTGCTTAATTTACTGCTTAATTTACGAATAGGGCCTTTAGTATTTAGTAACTATTTTTAAGTTTTTCAATTTTTCTTTTTCTTTTTTCTTTTTTCTTATCAAGTATAATGTCTGGGTTCGTTTCTCTTAGAGCAGGAATTGCAGCTTCTATATTTCTGGCGTTGTACGTCGTTTATACTATCCTTTCAGCTATCATTGTATGTCGTGAAGGATGGAGAACTAGATGGACGTTTTTGTTTGCATTCGGGCTGATTCGTGTTGGTGGCCAGTTATGTGGAGTTGCATTTGCAAAGCTTGGTATTGAGCACTGGCAATGGTTGATTGCTTACTTGGTTCTTTCCGCTGAAGGTTACTTTACCTTGGTGCTTACATGTTTCCATTTTCTTTCGCAAGCCCAGACCGCCATATATGGCACTTCTTGGATCAAACCCACGAGAAAGGAGCGGAAGGCTAAGAAGGAGGCCCTCAAGGCTGAGGGTAAGTCCTACCTGCAACGTGCGCGGGTGGATTTTTCTCTTGCCAACTGTTTCCATTGGTTATTGATTCCAGCAAATGCTATTCTCATTGCTGGTGGTACTATGCTTACGGGCATTGACCCTGTAGATTTAGCAAATCAGCAAGGTGAAGTTCATGCATCTAGGGGTTTAAGAGCTGCAGGTCAGGGTATCTTTTTAGCAGAAACTATTGCTTTGGTGTTTTTAACTTTATTCGTTTATACCAAGGAAAGAATAAGAATCTACGTAATGTATGCGTTATTCTTTGCATTCCCCTTCTTGATAGTCAGAGGTATTTTCGGCATCTTGTCTATCTTTTTGGATAAGATGAATTATTACTTAATTTCCAATTACGATGAAAGTGGGTTATCTGTCTACTTTATTGCTTGTGAATACTGTTTGGCTACACTTCCAGAGTTTGTTTCCGCATGTTCGTTGATTTCGGTTTACTACCAC
The DNA here is from genome assembly GCA_001599295.1 of Sporopachydermia quercuum. Classification (NCBI taxonomy): domain Eukaryota; kingdom Fungi; phylum Ascomycota; class Sporopachydermiomycetes; order Sporopachydermiales; family Sporopachydermiaceae; genus Sporopachydermia; species Sporopachydermia quercuum. The sequence goes on from BCGN01000007.1 coordinate 249,873, forward strand.
GACAGATATTATGGTTCTTTGAAAAAGAATGAGGTATGCTCCATTAATGAGGAAAGCCATGCTGATGAGGAAAATGACGAGAAAGAAGTSATTACGAGAGTTCAACTAAGCTAAGAATATGAATATGGTAATAAGCGGGTGTGTAAACACGGAGATGAGCAGATGRTATTTCACCCGGAACAAGAAAACCAGCAGGCACTTAAGAACATTACTCCTGAAGATTATATAGGAACTATATAGGGAGCTGGTGTGAGTACGGACTGCCATAACTTTCTACTGCCCGTTTGGTGTAATGTACTCCTGTAAATTAACGCCGAAGTGGGATATTATATACTTTTTGCAGGCAAAAGTTGAATCATCGGAAACACACAATAGAAGAAAGATGAATGAATGACGGATTAAATATGGTACTGTGAAATGAATGATGTGATTGAATGTGGTTGCAGACCAGCTTCAAAGTGCTCGTTCAGCGGAGAGAGGGAGACCTATTTTTCGCTGGCGGCATTCTTAACAAAGTAAACCTATTTATTGCCTAGTTGGTTCAAAGAGAAATCTGGACAGGCTACGAACTTGTTAGAGTCCTTGAAGTAAGCAACGACTCCTTGATACCTAAATCAGTGGAAGCAGTAAGTGGGGGTTCTGAAGTTACAGGTTAGTAATTTCGTTAACAACGAGACACTGGTGGTTGCAGGAACAATGGTAGAGTTTCAGCCAGCGTGGGCAAATTTACGATGTACTCGTCACTAGCCTTAATGGTACCAAAGAARGCAGCGTCGTCCAAGGCCAGGGTTAATTCGTAACTATCAAACTTGGCAAGATTACATTGAAAAATAATACTTTGATATCTTGATGGTGAACAAGCAAAGAAAACATGGGAGATTCAGGCTGGTGCATACACTCTCTTTTGAGTGGGTCAAGGCGGCCGAGATGCAGTGGCAAAGCAGCAAAGCAGGAGGAGGGTGGATGCTAAGGATTGTACAGCTCAATCTTTTTCTATACTCCTATTATTTTTGAATGGTATATACGATGGGCAATATGATGCTGTCAACGAACAGAAACAGAGACCGGAAAGTCTACCAATTCTGTAGCAAGTTAACGGAATGTGGAAGAAACAAATGGATGTTCAATAAAGCAATTCTAAAACCCGAGAGGTAGAATTGCTTCTTTTGGCTACATACATGGCGCATCATCACAGTCGAATCAAAGTGTCGGAACGGCGAAACTTTTTYGGCTAATGTTGTGTTGCATCGAGACAATTGGAGTGGGAGGAACAAAGAAGAAAATTGTGTATAGAGAAGTGGACGACCCCATAGAAATAATTGGAAATAATTGGACTATACATGGAAAGACATTCGGCATCATTATTTTTATGGTACTGCTGACAGATTGAATGGCGCACCTTCCAAACAAAATATCGAGCTTTTCGACGCTCAAGGCGATCAAGCACGAGTTTCTCTTGTCAATTGGCGCTTCGCTYTTTCCTTATTTCTTTCACTCCTACTTTCCTTCTTTCCTAATAAATAATACAAATACTGCACGATTTTATATTAGTAGCTGGGATCCTACAATTATAATGAAAAAAATCATATTGGATTACATTCCTTTTCAAACCTAGAGTCAACTTGTCATGTTCCTTGAATCATCGATAGCACTCATCTCTTACCTGCATATTCCGTTTTTTCTTCCTGCATTCATTCTACTTGATAACTGATGGAAAATCAACAAAAATCAAATCATTTATTGCCTTACTTTCTTATATAAACTTTCGCTATACGCACAATACCTTCCTCCTATCATTTGGTTCATTTGCTTCACAACTGACATTCATTACTCATAGCCAGCTAAGCTCCTAAACCCTCAATCCTGAGAAAAAGCCACGAGCCCATGAAGTCACTCCTGTCCACCAGTTCTGTAGATATCCATATACTGAAGAAACACCACCAGTTACAGTACTGGTGCTAAATAATGACTTTGGCGTCGTTCCAGTGAAGTAATTGTACTGTTCTTTTGCTAACCGGGCTAACTGCTCGTGGGTAGTCTCCTTGTGACGAATGCCAAAAGCTTCAAGGTATGATTGTAAGTCATTATCTGACCACGAACTAAAGTCAACATAATTGGAAGCAGTCTTCTTCACGTTATCATAGCCGTCTTTTAACTTATTGGCTCCAGTCTGAGACGATTGAGCTAAAGTATCATAATAACTTTTTGCTTGATCTAACAGTTGAGTTCTTGTATCTCCCAAGTTTTCAACCTTTCCATTTAACCAATCCTTCAAATCATCACTGGTCCAACTGCTGAAATCCCAGCTGTTCATTTTAGGCGGAGTAAATTTATTCTCAGTTGCTAATCTTACTAAAGTACGATGAGTTGCAAAATACGGGTATTGAACATCTCGAGCATCAAGGAAGGCTCTCAATTGCTTATTCGGCCATGTTTTAACAACGGATTCAAATGGAGCTGTAAATTTCACATCACTCAAACTATCAGCCACTGAATTTTTCCAATCGTAGAACCAGTTGTTGTACTTTTCTGCTAATTCAACTAGCTGTTCTTTAGTATAATCAGCAGTTGAATCAACGGTTCCCCCGAAAGAACTAATGTACTCCTTTAAATCAGAATCACTCCAAGTATCAAAAGCTGTATTCTTGATTTCAGATCCGTAGCTAGCGGCATCATTATAAGTATCCTTTGCTTTTCCAGCAATATTAGACGCTTGGTTTTTGATTTCTGCTTTGCTGTCTTTCTCGGTGGCCTTTAACTTATTTTTCACTCTGGCAACTAACTCATCTCTTGTACCTTCAGCATTTTCTTTCTTCTCATTAAGCCACTTCTTCAAATCCCCTGTAGACCATGTGCCAACATAATAAGAAAACTTCTTGGAAGGATTGACAGGAATGTATTCATTTTCCTCCACTAATTCAATCAGTTTCTCCTTTGAATTCTGGGCCTCCTTTGGTATATCTATATCTCTCATGTTCAAGAACTCCTTTAGTCTGTCAATAGACAAAGTATTCAAATCAGGTAGGAAGCTGCCTGAGCTTGGGAGATTATTACTCAGCCATGAATGTATATCATCTTTCAATAGTTCAGAGTGTTCCTTAATTGATTTGGAATCAACTTTGGCTCCTTTGCTAATCAATCCATGAGATTTTGCCCATTTCTTGATACTTGAGTCAGACCAGCCGTCAAAAATTGAAGAGTCTTTGTTCTTGGTGAAATCAAGGAAGGAAAAATCATCGACTTTCAGCGATGGTAACCAGCTTTCCTTTTTATGACTTTCAGTAAGATAATCGCCCAAAGATTGATTCTGAATCAATCTCACAAATTCACTACGATCAGAGTCTTTGGCATACTTAATTTGATGCTTGTCTAACCAATTCTTCAAATCTTCTGTAGACCATGAGTTATACGCCCAACCAGAAGGATAGGAGCCTGATCCGTCATATTTATTTGAAAGTTTCTTGTAGTTTTTCTTAACAGTCTCAACTAATTCTGATCTGGTGTTAGCAGGTTTATATTTGATGCCAGCATCATCAAGAAGCTTCTTCAATTGAACATCAGACCAATCATTGAATAGCCATTGACTAACGTCATTATATGCCTTAGAAATTGCATTGCCTGACTTATCTATAGAGCTTTTGATTGAATTGATAATCTGGTCTTGATAAGTTTCGGGATAGTCTTTCCACTGAGCCGAGACTGATTTCCTGATTTCTTTCTCCAATTCCTTTGCATTCTTTTCGTTCAAACTGTTCCAAGTGCTTTGTACTTGTTTATCCAACTCAGCTTTTGAAGCTGCTGAAGAGTACTTGATATTGTTATCAGTAAGGAATCTATATATAAGTTAGTATGGCAAACTAGATAAGGAAGAAAGTGCGTATTTGCTCTGAACACTTACTGCTTCAATTCTTTTTCATTCCATCTTTGATAAGGATCTTTTTGCAAGCTGAAAGGCCATTGAAATGCTAAACTAATTATAGCATAGAATGCAATCAGCTGAATAATTAACAACTGCAGACGCATTGTTAAAGTGTTGTATTTAGATGTTTTGTTTGATCTATAAGTTGAATATAATTGCTACTTGTTACAACGAATTATACTATTTATCAAATAGAATGTCCARTGATACATTAAATACTATAAACAACAGCATATACACATAGTCAAACTACAAAAAGATGTTCTATAATTGTTCTAAAGAGAAGGAAAGCTCTTTTATATAAATTCCTCGATATTTTAGTTGTTTTCTCTTTCTTCCTGTTTCTTAAAATCAGAGTCAATTAACAAGTAATTCGTCATTTATTTGCAACTACAGCATACTAGGAACATTTAACCAATATTCACGTTTACTATTACATCATAGGGTAGCTATGTGTGATATCTCAGGTGGAGATCTGGTGGAGACGAATAGCGATGAGATGTGATCAGTAAATTATGAGGCAAATATGGGATTTGAATTGAGTATAATTGATTTCAGTTATGACGTTAGAAACGGTCAGTTGTTTCTAACTGGTGTGGTTTCGGTGATGAGAATGAAGAGTAGGTAGAATAGAATAGGTGCAACAAGAGCAATTGCTATGAACATTTGCTCATTTCAATATTATTTGAATTCCTGTAGACAAGACATTTTTTGTATATTATCCTACAAAACTATTCAATTCCAATAATAATCAAAGGTATTATTAATTATGATCGATCTTTTCCTTTGATCTACTTTCCTTGTCCTTTCTTAATAAGTTTACTTCTTCTTTACCATTACATCACTTAAAGTTTATTGATGAGCTAACGTTAATCATATGTAGAGTTCAAAATTTGACAGGGGACGGATTGGACGATAGTTACAACACGCAAAAATAAGCAACCGAGTTGTCATATTTTTTGAGCATTCAATCACCATCGCTTCTATTGTACAAAAGTCTAAATATCAGACTCAAGCGGAATGGTGAATTCAATAGTTAATGAGCAATTGATAGTAAGGAGTTCATGTTGAATCATCTGTGATGTGTTTTAGAGTTTTAGAGTTTTGGGGGACATTATAAGATCCAATGAAGTAACTACTTACTTCATTGGATTTGCCCTTCTGTATTTGGAGTTAAGGTTTAAATATTGAACTTTGTTTAAAGCTCGTGYATAAGTATAAGTAATACTCAATGGTTCGACGGGGGAKTGATAGTTATTGTTCTACGTGTAAATCGAGTGGATTTGGTAGATAACTACGGGAATTAGACTGAATAAGCACAATAATCGTGCTATGGACCAAATTAATACTCCTGATGCTTCATGCGCCCTTTTGCTTGCCTGTTGAGAATACGATAACGATTGATTTCAAATGAGCGGGTTATTCACATACTAAGTCTTTCTATATAAGAAATTCTACACTACAATGAGGCATCCTGAAAATACACTTTGGAATTAATTTGCATTGGATTATTGAAAAATAATTCTGGAGCTTTTACTGGGATAGTGACTTCAGAGGCCTTTGGCTTAGTTTAACGCCCCTTTCAACTGAGTTTCTTCTTGATTGATACCGAGGGAGCAAATAAGATAATTCTACTTCAATCTGAAAATACAATCACTGCCTTCTTTTCAAGATTTGAAAACTGACTCTTCTATGATACAACAAGTTAAAATGCTTTTGATCCAATAGTTAGAGTATCTGGGGAAGATGTATGTTCAAGAAATATGATATAAATTCAATCTACTATTGGCCTCTTCGTATCAGTCAAGGACCTTCTAGCTGAACTRAGATTGCTTTCTAATCTTGCTGGTTTCTAAAACTCCTTACCAATGGTTGAAAGTCAATGGTGAGTGGTAATTAGYCTCGTCGATCACTATAGATTTCTATGGATAATCACTCTCGTCTAGCCATTTTCATTAAAATGAATTAAGGTCTGAAGAAGCCACTGCCAGTATCCTATGAAGGTAAATTACATCTGAAACTTGCCTAAAGGAGACATCCCTTTTAAACTTTAAGATGACAGTAGGCTTTTCTTCCACTCGTGTATTTACGTTATGATACACTGCAATCTTATCCTATCTAACAAAAGCTATAAATTGCAAAATCAAAATATTCACAACACAAGATTATATTCTAGAATTCGCTGTGATTTTCCCCTTTTAATCCCTGACCTCTTGTATCCTTTTTTCCACTATCCTATCCTATGCATTTAGAATAAATCACTACGTAATCAAAGATTACATTATCACTAACTCATTTTACATTATTATCTAATCAATTATGCCCACCACTGTCCCATGACACACCCTCATATTATCCATGCTTCGAAGAAAATACCAATTTTTCAGCCTGCGCGTGTATTTTCATCCAAGTTCTGGCTGTACATTTCATTGTAAGATAAACAACTAAACAACCAAATTCTATGGATGGATATTCGCCAAAACATAGTAATATTTTCAAGTTATTAAAACCTTGATTGGATTGATTTGCAAATCTGTGAATACCAGGCTCGTTTAATTGATTGCCTGCTCGTTGCATTGGTTACATCCTATGTCGTATATTGAACACCATCCAGCGAACACAACAGAAACATATTTGTATACAATCAATCGGTTTCAGTGGTTTTCTATCAACAATTTTTTGCACCATTAGCTCAGAAGCAAAGCTCCAATCTCAACTGATATTTTCCATCTTGTATTACAATGGCAGGAGCTTATACTCAATTCAGCAGCTCTTCTGTTGACCCAACAAGACACACATCACCGAGTATCGGATCTAATGGTCACACTATGAACTCTTTGGGCCATGCACCTTTAGCTATTCCGATATCAACATTTTCGAGTACACCAAATAACAATGCAAACACTAATAACAACAATATTGCAACTAATAACCCCAAGTCTGTCAGTTTAGCTAATATCGATCGAAGTAGTCTGGGAATTCAGGGTGTTGGTGTTCCAGGTGTTCCACAGATTCAGAGAATATCACTAGCATTCAAAAGTCAGCTTCTTACAGAAATATCATGGGCTTTGACAACACTTGTCAGATTATCTCATTCCAATCCTGAAACTCTTTCTTTCAAAACATTGTCGTTCTTACCTAAAGAACTGCTGAAAGTGATATCTCAATGGCTAGATTCAGTTTATAGTAGTAGTGATAAGTATTTGATTGTTGAAAGCAACGATGAACATGAATTAAGACAAAATGCTTATGACGCAAGTTTGGTTCTAAGAAACTTGGTCCAAGATCAAGAAAACTCACATATAATGGCATCAATGAGTGAACTGAAACTTATTCTATCTGAGTCGTTAAAGTTATATCAAGAACCCGCATCTGGGGTTCATTTTGAATTTATTAACTATATGATTGATATTACTGAATCTACAAGCTCTTTCTTCCTATCAGAGCAAGGATCTGAAGCAACAGCTGAAGAAGAACTATTATTTGATAATCTGATCTATATTCTGAATAATTCAAATGATCGAGCAGCAATCATCCCAAGTTTAGTTTCTGTAACAAGATTACTTGTTCGTGATACYAATGACTGTAAGCTGGCAAATAAAGTATCCAACAAACTACTAAACGTTTTAGCTTCATTTTTGGATTTACCTGGTGATATTTATTTAACGTCAACAACATTGGACTTCTTTTATCAATTCTGCGCGAATTCTGGTGACAATATTATACGATTGAATGAGATTAGAGTATTAGCAAGGCTTATATCAAGTTTATTGAATCTAGTTACCGATAATCATAAATTACCGACGTCAGCATTGCCAAGACCATTCTCCTTACCAAGAAGAACTCCAAAACCTCCACCATCAGCACCACCTGTTTTACCACCGAATGTCTTGAGTTATCTTTTAACGTTAAGAGAACCAGAAAGAGCTACTCAATGGATGAGATCATCTTATATCAATAATCCTGATGGTGAAGTGACCCAGATATCTCTATGGAAAGCATATGAATCACAATTTGAACCGCATGTCAGAACAGCTCACAAATTGCTTCCTGCTGTTGACTTTATTAAGAACGTAAGCAATGCATTCAAAGATTCTGCAGCTATGGTTGTTCCATTATCTGATGGTGGTAGAAAATTCATCATCAAAGGAATTGAACCAAGAGAATACCCGATTGATCCTTTGAAATTTGTTCCTAATCGTGTACCTATTCGTCGTGGAAACAATGCAGCATTTAAACTAGGTGAASCATATTCTAATGAGAATATTCAAGTAATACCAATCAGAAGCAACCTGCCATTAACTGAGATCAATTCATCTGCACTTTCTGTCATCTACAGTTTAATTCAAAGTGAGGTTGATGTTTGCATAGAAGCGTTTGTTCCCTACAGAAGTGATTTGTTTCAATTGCTATGTCACATTGGAAATCCTGAAGTGTGCAATGCTGTTACTGATATATTAGATGGTATCAGTGGRAAAATTGATACTGCTGGTGGGAGCGTTGGATTAGGAAAGTGAATGCAATAATCGAAATTTTGTACGTTAGAAGATGTGTAGTAAATTAGTCCATCAGATTGTATATTAAATGAATAGATTAGATCATCAAAAAGTTTGAAGAAGTGAAAGGAACGGATTATTAAAATATCAATAAGGTCATGCAGAGATATGCAGGTCCCTTACCTTAATCCTAAATCCAACAAGTCAATTCTTGGTGATACAGAATAGATGGCCTTACAAAACTTGCTTTTATATCCTGGAATTGAAAGCAAAAATGACCCTATARCATTCCAAACAATATCYAGAGGTTGGTCTATTATTCTTTGTTTTACCTATATCTATGTTATCTTGTAGTTAGAATCAATTAATAAGCACATTTAGATCAAAATAAAGTTCGATCTAATTCCCCGTTTTAGAGTTCCAGTCCATTACTAATATAAAACTTAATATTTATTTCTTGAAACGCTTCTCAAAAGACTACAGCATTAATCCTGCAAAAGCTAGCTAATTCAGTACCTGTCAAATAATTGGCGGTAGACATAACTAAAATATTTTAGAGATTAGTGAAATCATCATACTTTATTTCCCTTACTTAATTCTACATATTGTAAAGGAAGATCTCTTTATTCCAACATTGAGAAATTCCTGAAACTCATTGTATGCAACACTGTGCACAACTTAAAATAAGGTTAAGACCATAAAATCAAGCCACTTGCCTGTTCAGTTCACCTGTTCTTTCGAAGTTCCTTCTTATATGGATACTTCCAGAATTATAATGAAAACTATGCTCCTATTTCTTTTTTTTCATTATATTTTATATATTAATTTGGTCTCTACAACATAGTCTTGTAGCTCAACCAGCATATTCTCATCCGTTCTTTTACTAAGCATTGTCCTCATTATCACCTCCTCTCAGCAAATCCATCCCTTCAAACTTTAAACGGCCAATGTTCCTTAATCTAAAATGTTAACATTTTGAGCTGATATCCAACTTCTATTTCTATCATCATGTGACTTGACATATTTTTCATTACTAATAGGATAATATTCCTTTGCAAAGATGTTGGATCCGATGAATATATTTCATGGTATAAATAAGTACTACATTCTCCTTTCAGAGTAGTCATTTTTTTCATTGTTTTAGTATTAAGCTCAATGATTTCTCCTTTTTATATGCGATAGATCAGAAGAAGTATCAAACTCCTATAGGGTCTCTTCAAAACTGAAGTAAACCTGTTCAACAACATTCTACAGAATTCAATTCAAATCAAATTAAATCAAATTAACTCAACCAACCGATTAAATTAGAAAACCTATATCAACTATGACTGTCTCTACTACTATTCCAGTTGCGACTGAAGTTATAAATTCTCCGCTTGTTCCTTACTTCCTGCCTGGTCAACCAGCTCCCGCTGGGAAACCAGTTCCAACTATTCCTGAAAATAAGCTACCTAAACTGTTTACCAAACTGAAAATTGGGTCCTTGACAACAAACAATAGAATTTTCGTGTCACCAATGTGTACATACTCTGGAGAAAATGGTGTCGTTACCCCTTTTCATTTCCAACATTACACATCGTTAGCAACTAGAGGACCAGGCCTTATTATGGTTGAAGCAACAAGTGTCTCACCAGAAGGTTTAATTGATCCAAATTCATTGGGAATATGGAATGATGAGCAAGCAACTGCTTTTCAAGATATAGTGAAATTTACTCATGCTGTTGATCAAATCATTGGTATTCAACTTGGACATGGTGGTAGGAAAGCAAGCAAGTATCCTCCATATATCAGTTTGTTGAAATCATTACCAAATGAAAAAGGTGGCTGGGAAGATAAGATTGTATCTGCCTCAGCAATTAGTAGTTACCCAGGAAAATTTCCTGTGCCAAACGAGTTGACTATTGACGAAATTCACTCTTTAGTCAAGAACTTTGGCGAATCTGCCAAAAGAGCTATTGAGATCAGTGGGTTTGACTTCGTTGAAATTCATGCCGCTCATGGTTTCTTGATTAATTCTTTTCTCAGTGCTTACAGCAATAAGAGAACTGATGAGTATGGTGGCAGTTTTGATAATAGAGTCAGATTTTTGATAGAAATTATCGATGAGATTAAGAGCGTTGTTGATACCAATAAAATCCCATTGTTTGTCAGAATATCTGCTTCTGATAGTAAAGATGATGAGCCTAGTGCATGGAAAATTGAGGATTCACTGAAATTAGCAGATCTTCTTATTGAAAAAGGTATTGATCTTATCGATGTATCTTCTGGTGGTATTGTATATAATCAGGATCGTTATAGAAAAGAGGATAACTATCAATTCAAGCTTGCAAAGCAAATTAAAGATCATGTTGGAGATAAAATATTAGTAACGAGTGTGAAAGACATTGATAGTGCCGCTAAGGCAACTGATATACTTGAGAAAGGAATCGATGCTGTTTTCGTTGGCAAAGGATTTCTTAGAAACCCCGGTCTTGTATGGACATGGGCTGATGATTTGAATATTAGATTACATCAAATCCAGCAATATGAGTGGGGATTTTATCCGAAGATTGAATCTATTTAGAAGGATCACTCATATTTCATATTAGAGGTGTAAACATTCTTTGGTTGAGAGCTAATAGTTGTACTTTAGTTATGGTGATTGGTTTTATGACAGTTGAGTTAGTGTCGATGGCTATTGCGTAGCAACTAGACTCCATAGGCTGTCATTGTTTTATTGATATTATTTTATAGATAGATAGATAAAGATTATTCATGCTAATGTTTTTTCATATTATTTTAAACAGTACAACGTGTATATATATAAATCACTTAACTAGATTGTGATTTATTATTGGTGGCCACATTTACAAATAAATAGAAGTAGTATCTCCAACTGCTAAATCAATTTAAAGCAACAGACCACCAGAAAGAACCAACATTATCAATAAAATCAGGATCTCAAGAAATATTCGAGTTTCTATTTTCCTTAGTTATCGGCGTCAGCAATTGAGTTTATAGCTTACTCACATTAGTCCTATACTACAAACCTTATTTGGCTGGCAATGACTTGTTGATCTTCAACAAGAACTATATGAACGAGCTAAATTCCCAGGTGAATATCTATTGAGTTCACCCCTTACTACGCTCTTCTCGACTAATAAGGAAGGTTTCCAATTATCTTCAAATAATTTCAAAGGATTTCATACGTGAATAATTATCTTTACTGTATCAAAGCAAGTACTTAATAAGCTTTAAGTTGCAAACTCTCTTTTCTCATCGAAGGGACATGCGTATTCATGCATATATCTTCAAACCTTACTCAACCTATTCTTATCAATTACTTCCGATTACAGTGTATAAATAAAAGTCTTCACCGATGCAAGATAAATTATATGTATATGCATTATYGAAAAGCAATTCAGGCACTTCTGAAGCTTTTATATGGTCTACGGTATTGACGTATCATCTACTCTTGAGAAGAATGTTGTATGATGAATTCAGTCCAGCATGAGCGAATGGGCGAACATCCTATGATTCACAGTGGAACAATGGAACAAGGAATTGAATCATTGAGATGTATTTCTTTCATTGGACTAACAGAATATACAGGAATAAGTATCAATTTCCGGACAATTTGGTATTTCTACACGTCGTGTAGTTCTAATAAACAGTCAATCCAGCAAATAAAAAARTGACGCCCCAAACAACCATTTAAATAAGAATTGATCTACATACAMTTCATTTTCAGATCATCATGAAAAGAAACCTCTATTAGCCTTTAAATTTTCTATAGATAAAATAAAACATATAATTTCATAACCAAAAATAAAAATCAARTAGATAAAACTACTAAAACAATTCATCAAAAATCATAAATATGAAACATTTACGTTCATTATTCATTCATGTGGTGTAAGGAAAAGGCTATAAATTGAATAGAAAATAGGGAACTAGAGAACGTGATTCGTTCTTATTATTTGAATCAATGCTTTCATTACCATTATCTTAAGCTTGGTAATATTCTACGCTTAACAAATCATACCATTTCTTATATCCTTTCCTCATTCTTCTTCCGTTTTTCCTTTCTTAAATAGTATTCTCAAGTACACTTCTCTCTTTAAAGCAACTTTCAACTAGTAAATACTCATCTTTCTCTTTCTTCCCTTTCTCGCTTTCCTCTTTCTTTTCTTTCCATTGACTCAGCAGTTTTTCAACCTTAGAGAAAACAGGCTTCGGATAACTCATTCCTTTCATTATCTCAACTATTCTTGCTGCACTCTTAACATCGTTCCAATAAACATAGCATCTAACCATTGATTCAAAAGTAGAAGGTTCAATCAACTTTTTACTGAGAATGTAGTCAAATAGCATTTCGCTCTTAGTTATATCCTTTAATGCCCAACCACGAATAAGAACATTAGCCATATAAGCATCTAGCTCGATATCATATCTGGCCATTTCTCTCATAATCCAACTTGTTTTCTTTAGTTCCTTATGGACAACACAGCATTCAAGTAATGTTTGGAATATAATTGGATCAGGTCTTATTATGACATTTGTTTTCCAAGCATCATTGATATGATTAGAATTGGAGGATGCATCATAACTCACAGTAGTATCTATATCTACAATATCTTCAATTTCTTCATTTAATTCAACATTACCAACTTCAACTTCAATATTCAGAGCTTTCGACCGAATTGGAGTATCATAGCCAGTAATTAGCTTATAGAACTCAATAGCAGCATCAAGGTTGTTCAATAAGATTCCTCTGGCATAAATCAATGTAGCATAATGTCTACCATTAGGAGCGAYTTTATTCTCAGTCATAGTAACTAATACTTTATCAGCTTCAACCAAATCTGTAGGTTCAATAACTGTATGCATATCGATTAATAGCTTATAAGTATAATGAGATGGTTCAATGCCTTTAGCAATTAGCCTCTCGTACAATTTCCTGGCTCTCTTCTTATCGTTCTTGTTATGAATATAGTACTTCAACATAATGTTGTAAGGAGCAATCTTCACAACATAATTGCTAGCATTTTCCATATCACTGAAAAGTTGTTCAGCTTTTGATCCCATATTGGCTCTAACTGCTGCTGATATCATAGTACCATAAGTAACGCTTGATTTCTTGATGTTTTTGGACTCCATTTCATCAAATAAAGCAAAAGCATCACGAATCTTCCGTGCTTTTGATAATTTGGCAAGCACTGCGTTATAGATAAACGTATTCAGCACAACATTATGTTCCTTAGCTTCCTGAAACCATCTCATAGCCTCAGTCACATCATCATGACCACCGAGTCTTGATGGGGATGATCCAACTATCAAGTGGCCATATCCATCAGCACAAGGAGTGGTTCTAAGATGTCTTAGTTCACAATATGCTTGTAAAGCCATMGAATAGTCTAAATTGCTGACAGACTTAATGACACTTCGGTGGATATTCGTCCATGCTGTATACGCAATATGGTTGGTTGTAGCACTGGGGAAAGCTTTATTGGCCTCAAGCAGAACAATTTTAATAGGATCAATAGCATGCTCATTACCGGCTGCTTCAATCAATGCACAGTATGCTTTATACGATAACGGGATATTCTCACTGATAGCATCTTCAAATCTTCGGAAAGCAAGACCAATCTTTCTGGGTGTTCTAGCAAGAAGGACAATATCATTTGAACGAATAGTGTCGTAAGTCATAGTAACTGAAGGTGTATAAGGAATATCTCTTAATGGGGGCTCCTCTGGAACAGCTTTTGAAATAGCAGAAATCACAGTACCCTCTGTGCTGGTTGACTTTCCTGGAGACATACTTAAAGAAGGCGAAGAAGCTTCTGTCAATAACAGAGGGGAAGCATTTCCTGCTGAAGAAACTGTAGCTACTGGTGSCAGAGCTACTGGYGCTTTCTCATTGGTTGCTGTACTAGCTTTAGTTTCACAAGGATTGCAGTTCAATCTGGATTCAATTTCGTTGGCATAGCTAAACTGATCCCAATCATCAGCTACAATGCTCAGACCATTAGAAATATCAGTAATAAAGGAATCGCTTGCTTTCATCCCACTGTTTGTGAAATCTTCAACAAATGCGTTAAATCCTTCTTTAAAACAGAGATATTGCTCTTTGGTGATGCCTTCCTGTCTGGTGAACAGCACCTCGTTAATGAACAGTAAATACCAGGAAATTACCTGAGAAATAATAAACGGCGACTTGTTGACAGCAGAAAGATAGCTAGAGGTCTTATTTGCCCGTTCTTCAGCTAAACGGTTTAAAAGTAACAGTATTGGTTGGAAATTAGTATTGGTACAACAGCAAGAAGCACTGAACAAAGACGAGCTGCATAGCTTTGCTGCTGTTTCGAAGTTCAGTAAGGACTTAGTTGATAACGACTTGGTGATCAGAAATAGAGCCTCTGACGACAACCCAGGGGAAGAGTACTTACTGACTGAGTTCTCGCTTCTAATACACTCTAACCAATCCAAAACCATAGTAATATTCATTAAATCCTCTGTAAGCAGATAATCAACGACCTCAACAAGCATTAAATCATCAAACTCAACCTTTCGGATCATTGACTCTTTGACTAATTGCAGAACTTCATTGGTGTCGCCATGCTTTAATGCTAAGGCCAGATAGTCCATTCTAGCTGTTTGAATAGCAGAAACGCTGGTTAGATCGTTTCTAGCAGCAAAAAAGTTATAAATACGTTTAACGAAGCCAAAAGGGGAATCTGAATAACAGGCTTTAGAAACAAGCTTCCCAATGGTTGCTGGTAGAATAACTGAACCCTTCGATTCGTCGAGCTTTAAAATGCGGTTCCACGCTGTTTTCAGATCATTTGATTTGATTAAAGCAGCAATCAGACTATCATATAGAAGGGTAAAGTCCTTAGCCATACTATTACTGATATTCGTAGTACTACTGCTATTACTATAACTATTATTACTGTCAGTACCCTGCTCTTTCAGTTTAGCTTTTTCTAGGAAATCAAATGCTTCGGTGTATTTTCCTGATAACACCAAAGCCTCAATCAAACAACAAGACATGTCCACTCTCAGGCCAGTAAGAGCTTCATTCTTACTGCTTCCTTCAACCATTTCCTTATATCGGCGGAAAATCTCAATTGCTGATTCCAATTGGTTGGAATTGGTGAAAATCCTCATTAAATATAAATAAAAGTGACCGGTTTGCTTCAGTTCTTTGTTGAGAATGTCGTTGGTTTCGATATATCTAACTAGTCTCAAGATACTTGTACTATCGGGTGAATTAAACACGGAGTAGCCTTTTAGCAGTTGTAGTATTAAATCAGCTGGATACTCCCGCTTCTTTCCTCCAGTTAATGAAGCAAAGAACAGTTTTGTAGACAACGTGAAATAGTCAGATGCTTCGTCTATATGATTTGAAGCCTCCGATATAGAAGCAGGTAATGCAGAATTAGGATGTAGTTGCTGGAACCGTTGTAAAGTGTTTCCATAGCAAACGGTTGTTTCCTTAGTTGAATGTAATGTGAGAGCAGCCTGTAGTAAGCCGGATAGGATTGTTTGATAGGTTTCAGTATTGGAAGAGACTTTATTATTAAGCATATGTTGATAAGAAGTTAGTAGGGATTCTACCTTTTCGCTGGTGCTTGAGTAGTAACCTTTAGAATGGATGATTGATTTCAGCACAGCGTTATATGTTGATAGTTGTATTTTGGTTGCGTGAGAAGGAAAGGAAATAAGATGGGAATAATGATTGAGAACAGTGTTATAATCCGAGTGAGTAAAAGCTTCAGCTATAACAAATTCAGTAGTGTTTAACTGAGACGATAAGGATGTCACTGATGACGATGTGCTTGTGGCGGTGTCACCCGTTTCAGAAGTAGTCGAGAGTGCATTAGATGCCTTGATGATACCTTCTGTTTCAACAGTTGGCTCCGATACCTTTGCTGCTCTATTGCTCTCACTTCTCAAATCATCAACGGTATCCTTTGTTATATTCAGAACTTTGCCATTGTCAAAAGCCATGACCTCGGGACCATTCTGATATGTTGTATTGAGAATCTGGTGAGAGTCGTTAGAGTTTCTCCTTAACACCTCCTCGGGTATCTGTGAATCTAAGGTGTGCTGTTGCTGCTGTTGATGTTCCTGAAGTTCAGAGTAATCTCTAATGTGTATATTCTTTCGACCCTGTTCATTATGCCATTCTATCTCCCGTTGTCTATCTTGTTGTGAGTTCTTCTGTATTTTCTTCTCAGTGTCTCTTTCATGAGAATTCGTTTCAGGATTACCTTCAGTAGTCTGATAAGCTGAACTACTATACCTTCTTCTATTAACTCGTTTGTTATCAACACTATGAGGTATGTTATCTAGAAAAGCACCCTCTTTTGAAGCAATTAAATCTATAGCTTGACGAGCTCCAACCGCAACACTGAAAGAGCTTCTGCCTCTTTTACGAGATCCAATAGCAACTTCGGCTCCGTCTATGGCGATATCAGTATCATCATCATCATACTCAGATAACTGTGGATACTGAGCATCAGATCCATAAATTGAAGGACCAGAGAAATAATAAGCACGGTAATGAGGATCGCTATTTTTTTCATTAGAATAATTATTTCCGCTTGGGTTATAAAAATCTTTCGGTATTACTTTATTATGTTTCGAGTAAAGAAAAGGATTTGATGGGTTGAAGAAAGACGGTTGAGACTGTATAGATGAAGCAATGAAGAGATTCTTTGCTACAGCAGCATGTCTTGATAAGGACTTGAACATCATTTTGCTGCTTTTTGGTTTAAATGAGTGTAGTTATTTCAATCATTAGGATTAATGATGATCTGTTCATTCACTAGTGAAAGTGACGACGGTAATAGAAATAATATTAGTTATTGTGTTGATGATGTTACAATGAGTAAATCTACTGAGCACCAGTGGTAATACTGCAATAGATAGATAGGTATGCAGAACAATAGGTGAGTTATTGTCTGCTGAAAATAAGAATCAACAACACATTGAAAAATGAATATTCAATCGGAAATATGCAATTCCTAATAAATAAACGGAGCAAATCTATACTGTTAATAAGAGAAGAAGTTAATGATATCTGTGAAGATGAATGAAACTTTTCATAGAGAAAGGATACGGACATGCCGAATAAAACAGAACAAACAGCAATGTCACATATGTCATAGAGGACGAAACTGGATATAAAATTTAGATTGGAGTCAAAAGTACTGAAATTAGTATTAAGGTTTGAGGGAAATAAACGGTGGAAATTAGGATAAGGTTAAAGCTGCGTTAACTGTGCAGAGTGCTACTATCAGGTTGAGAAGGAAGAATGGAAAGAAAGGGAATAATTTTACGAATAGAAATGGGCTAAGTTTTTAAATGCGTTGAAAATGAGATATATTCCATATGCTGAAGGCTTTGGCTTATGTGAAAGAATTGAATCGGAAAAGGGGTAAACTTAGGACAGACATTTCATTTCGGCTTTCACTAACGACTTGCTTCCGAAATAAACCCAATGCATGGAATATGTAGATGGTTGGTAAGCTTTTGAACGAATAGCAGGTGGAAGGAAATATTCGGAAAGTGGAACTTAATATTSCAGAAGTTTAACTTAGGACATTTTGCAATGGAGACTTGATGTTGGTGCATTGAATAGTCTGCCTTTCATCTAGAGAATAGAATAGCAGTGAAATGAATAGACGGGTTACCAACAATCAAAGAAAAAAGAGTTAATCTAGCAAAATATTGTGATGGTAATCTATCATAGCGTTTAATGTTGAATTATTTGCGTCGGACATTAGATATTGGAATGTTAGAATGTAGTATGTAGCCTTCAAGTAATGTGAGTATAGATGAGTAAGGTCAAATGTCATTATAGGTCCACCAAGTAGTGAAACATTGGATTAGCTAGGAGATATATTTTTTATTGAAAACGATAATAAAATAACTAAATTTCAAAAGAAAAGCGATCCCAATTCCCGAGTTTCCATTCTTTAATTTTCATTTATARTATTTCAACTTTCATGTTTGGATGAAGAAGTAAATGTCAGAAAATGTCAGGGCAATTCATTTAATGCTAGTTAAACTTTGTTTTAAAGTTTGGTTAAGCTCCGGTGCCACCGCCACAATTCTGATATTATTGTCACTTGTTCCTTGCAAGCACACATYTCACCATCAATTTTGTAGTGCGAGATTTCGGATTATATTTTACTTGATTTGCACACTTCATTTACCGATTGTTATTTATACTTATATATGACTATTTCAATAGRCTTCAAAGCATTTATTGTCTTCTAATCAATATTGAGGGCACGATGGCAGGCGGCTATATTCAAAGATTATCGGTGGCTGTTATTGTTCCAATCTAAGAGTTAAACATTCATCAGTCTATTGTCCCCAAGTAGCCACCAACRCTTCCTTTTTTGTCTTAGGGCCTGAACTAAAATTCAAATAGCAGCGCCACAAACGAAAACATTTCGGACTCTAAAAACACATGTTACGCATTATTCAACGCGAAAGTTAACCTTATTAAGCTTCGCCAAAGAAATGAAATTTGCCCTATGTTATTGAACTTTTCACTTCTGCTCGTTCTTACCACTAATGTAAGCCAATCAAAGAAAAGGCAATACTGTTCTTTATATTCATGTTTTAGAGCAACGACTTAATGGGAACAACCATTGGACTGACATTTAAAATTCTTTGTTTGACATGCTGAGATAGGATTTAAAGGTTTCAATAGAATTTGAAGTATCTTGAAGTAGTAGAATGATACGCGAAGTAAATCTGGTTGACAGCAAATGTCTGATGGGTCTTCATTATGAATGAAGCGATTCTTGATGGTTAAGCAACGCAGATGAGCAGACTGCTGTTGAYACTTATATTGATGAGAAGCTTTCTTCTAAAACTTTTACTATTGGGACGGTTACTTTTTTTTGTTTACCAATTTTAATAATCTACTTGTACCTCTTTACTGAGAATAGAATGCATATTATCCACGTTGAATTCCTCCAATAACCTAATACGTTGGACCATATATCGTTCACTGCTCTCTTAAAATGACTATGTAGTTTACCATTGATATATAATAATCAGACAAATATACATACTATCGATCAGTATAAACGCTAGAGAGTACTTTATTTACTCAATAAGCCTTGACTTGTCTTCGACTTAATAATCAACAACAGGCCAAGTGAGAATAGAGAATATGATCTTCAATTGAGAAATATCGTTATCATATGCCAATGAATTTTCATTTATTGTAGTGTCAACATTATCAAATCATGATAACAAGAGAGTCAATGCTAAATTATGAATCAATCGTAATAAGCGTATTACTCATGCTTCATACTGAATATACGTATATTTATTTAATAGTTCACTGATTCGACTAATAATTGCCAATTATATTCTTATTCATTTCTGTTCTATGGGTAAAAAGGTATCCATCATCAACTATCTGTATTGATATAGTTTGATGAATATAATAAGTCATGTAACTTTATCAACTTTTGGTCAATAATTACGAGCTGAATAAACATTCATCCTACAGGAGATATCCCAAGAACGTTTGAAAGATCTTTCTCAAACTATTTCTCTATTATATTATTGTATTAATTATATTATTATTATTAGTATTAGTTTAACTGTTTCAGTAAGATGAATCAACTGATTACTATTTAGTTTTAGTAGCATTAAAAAGAGTTCATCAGCATTTAATATTTCTAAACTTTGATAGATAAATAAATAAAAGAATAGAAAAAGAATAATATAGATAAACAGAAGATTACTCCCCTATTTTTATTATTTTATTATTAACCAAAATAAACATAATAGATCATTCAATGAAGATAATGAATCCAACGCTTACTCTTTGATAGCATATGATCTTTGGTACATATCATTCACTTCAACTAAATAATAAGTACCAGATTTAAGATCAGCAATAGGTCCAGAAGGCTTAACACCTTTCTTCAAATGAAGCTTTTCTCTTAAAGCCAAAGATGCTTCGTACTCACTTGGTGTTTTGGTAATTCTGTTGTCAAGTTTTGATTGAATATCCAAAACTTCAACAATTTTACTGATATCACCTTTAACGACAGCTGAAAAGAATGAAGCAGCTAAACCTGAACCATAAGAGAAGAAACCAATTCTCTTCCCTTTCAACTTTTCAGCACCAACATAATATAAACAAGAAGCTAAACCAGAATAAACTGAAGCACTGTACATATTACCACAATTTGTTGGAACAATGATTGAAGGTGCAAGTCTTTGCTTTGCTAAATCTTTGGCAGCAGTGACAAAAGCCTTTTCAACACCTCTGTCGGTTAAAGTTTTTTCATAATCTAAAGTGGCATATTCTTCTGGGATATCACYTTCAACAATACTAGGATCAGCACGATAATCATTAAACAGAAGTCTGGCATATGACTTGCTCACTAACTTACAGGTAGGAGCATGGAAAACGTTATAATCGAATCTCTTGAGGCCCTTCTCAGTAGTATCCAAACCAAGCTTTTCGGCTTTCTTGTTGTAGTTATTATAAGCTTTATCTAAAGCTTGAGTGTAACAAGTCAATGAGTAATGACCGTCAACATATGGGTATTCAGAAGTAAAATCAGGCTTATAGAAATCATAAACGTGCTCCATATGACTACCCCTGGCATTGTCGAAGACGATGGGAGCATCAGGTCCAATCAACATTGCAACAGTACCAGCACCACCAGTTGGTCTTGCACTACCTTTATCATAAATAGCAATATCACCAGCAACAACAATTGCATCTCTTCCATCCCAGGCAGACGATTCAACCCAGTTGATAGCATTGAAAACTGCATTAGTACCACCATAACAAGCGTTAATGGTATCAACACCTTCAACATCAGTGTTATCTCCAAACAATTGCATCAAGACGGACTTAACAGACTTTGATTTATCTAACAAAGTTTCAGTGCCAACTTCTAATCTGCCAATGCTAGAAGGATCAATGTCATATTTTGTTAATAAGGACTTTAACACTGTCAAAGACATTGAGTAAATATCTTCAGTATCATCGACAAATCCCATATTGGTTTGGCCCAAACCAATGGTGTATTTACCCTTTGGGATTCCATCAAATTCTTCGAGGTCAGATTGGTTGACACACTAAAGATATAGTTAGAATGGGCTCAGATTATTAGCATCGATCGAGTGCAAAATATGTGAGAGTTGATTTAATATTGGATAACTGATGGTTTACATGCTGTTTATCTATTGCGCAAGAAATATAGTAATAATAACAACCAAATCAATCAGTTTCTTTCTCAACAACAAGATCCCAACATCGCACTATCCACACCTTGTGTCGATCATGTCCAACTACCTCCCAACACTATCCACCATTTCAATTGGGTCAATAGACAGCAAATACTTACTTTTGAAGGAATATAAATATCAAAAGCTTTGATACCAACGTTTTGAGGTCTTGAAACAGTCATTGTGATTATTTATCAATATGTCTTCTCTTGGTTATGTTATTTCTATTCCTGTTATRTTAGTATTCATTCACAACGCGACTCACTAAGAAATCGCCAGTTCCCGAGCGCCCAAACTATGCAATCTTGACCATGTAATAAAAAATAATAAGTAAAATTGTTATATCAAATACCAAATCTCAGCTATTGGTTTCATTTTCAATTAACCAATTCACCAATAACTACTTACTTCAGCTCTGTTCACCAATTGGTTACACTCCCTATGTTTCGTTTCCTTTGTTGAATTGAACGACYCAAAAACAATCCTTTCAATATACTCTGGTTGAATGCTTCTAGAACAAATCCAACACAGTTGTTCTAATATAATTATAACAAATATATATATTAAACCTATCCCCAGTTTATATATAAATCAAATCACCTATCGAAATTATAAAATAATAAACAATGTAAAGAAGAGCCAGAGCAAACCTTAGACACAAAACCAGATTGTAGTGTAATTTTTCGTCGAGTTGAGTTTCACTCAAATAATTCAAAACACGACACGCAATCACTGTTAGGTTGGAAAGCTGCAAGTAAGCAATCTAAAGTAGATTTTTCACTATCGGATCCGATTTGGAAAATAAATTTTGTTTGGTTTATTTAAAATTATTCTACATCGATTACGCGATATGCCAATTTTGGGTTAACTTCCTTCATTGTTCTTTTGCATGGATGGAGATGAAGATTTTGAGAGCGTGCAAGTATGCGAGGGTAGGAAAAGAGGCTTAGAATACTGGGAAAACGGTTAAAAATTATACTAGGAATTTGCAGAGAAAAATGGATAAATTATGAAAGGAGGTTGTGGCTATATTGAGTATTTAATGGATAGTATTTGGGGCCAAAAATAAAAGAATTGGCCTGAAGGATTGAAGAATTAGTAAAGGTAATTGACAGTTGACTCTGCTGAAGGGTAAAGGATGAAACACTTAAAGTTTTGTTGGAGTTCGAGTTTGACAAGTATATTTCCCAGAAAGGAAGTAGACCAGGAGGGGAGAATAATAAGGTTTCAGTTTAGTGAAGTAAGAATGAGTTAAGAGGTAAGAACCTAAGCCAAGGTACAATTGTAGAGAGTTGGAGCTTAAAATTTAGTTTCTTTTAAAGTTGGAAACATTACATGTATACAATAAGTCGTTACCAATGCGGTAACAAACTAAAACTAGGTTGTTGAGTAGCATGAAAGTGCATGAAATATGCATGAAAGCGCATGATATTTTCTTCATAACGTTGATTATTGGAAATGAATGTTGCAGAAGCATTGTTATATAGATTAGAAAAAGATTATCATTTCTGTTACTGACTTGATTACAGAAAGAGTAAGAAAAGAATGATAAAAAAAGATTTGCATGTTGACGCACCAGAGTTGTAGGATAGGAGATTTTAGATTTGATGGAAACTTATGTTAGGTTAAATTAGGTTTGAAATGAGTTCACATCTGGTTTTTCCTCAGTACTACTGTCTCTTTGGCTGGTGATATTAATATTAGTGAGATTGATAACAGTTCACTTCTTCTGGAAAAGGGTACTGTTTTGATGATCCATAAGAATAACATCCTCGCGGTAAATATAGAAAGATTTGAAGGCATTGGGTTTTGTTAGAAGAGATCAAGAAGCAGTGAATAATAGATAACATTATTTAATTTGGCATCCCTTTTTGAGTGTACTGTTTTGGAATTAATATTGAAATTTTAATCAGACTTGTTGGGGATCTTCCTTGTAGGGAGTAACTGCATGAAAATTGAACATCATCGCCTTTATTTGAAATGATACGGTAAGAAATAGCTACCACTATAAGCCTCTTTGAAAGGAAAGGAAATAATTCACCTGCTAACATTTCCCAAAGTATGGGGCGCAGTTAAGAACCATGTCAATGGCCACTATCTTGGAAGCATAGCCATCTGAGGAACGTAGAAATTTTCATACAGATCCAATTAACAGTCAAAATCAGGATCTGGAAGGTCTATAATTGGCATCTCATGGGGGCTTTATAACTTATTCTGAGAGCTCGTATGATATATTTTGATATATAACCTCTTCTTAATCCTTTGTACTTCGATTTAAATTGAACAAGCAACTTCCGAATCAGTCAGATCATGCAATATTGCTTTTTGAGTGACAACAAGGTCTCTTGGCCCAGTTGGTTAAGGCACCGTGCTAATAACGCGGGGATCAGYGGTTCGATCCCGCTAGAGACCATTGTTTTTGGCACCAGGTTTTTTTTTCAAGTCCCTCTCAGAACCTCAAGAGATGATTGAGCATGGTTATTTGTACTCTTCTTTTCCTTCCAAACAACAACAATAATAATTATTGGTTTCAGCCTCAATAATATTTCTAATCAAACTATCGTACTGCTGTTTTACAGGCGTGTTCTCTCAATATGAATTACTGTAGGCATTTACAATCATTGCATACAGAGTCTTCCCTTTAAACTTGCCACTACCGCCCGTTTGGTCGCCCATTACCCCTGGTATCATATATACACCAGAGACATAGTAGTTTTCCCCCAACAAACTCTATCAGTACTCAAGCAGTTTTCAGCACACCTGCCCTAATCCACCCTCGGGTTCCTCCTGCCTCCTTCCAGTTTCCCCAATGATTCCTCATCTTAATCTTCATCAGCAAAAAACTAGAAGAAATGACAGAAGACATATTCATTGACGATGCACATCATCAAATTGACTCATCCTCGAACATGGATCTGCCTGTATACATCAAAGCATAATAGATATTACAACTTTTTGAACAAAAAATATTCAGATAAGAATGAACACTAAAAGTTTTCTTTGATTGATGTTTTTATTGATGTATGCTTTGTTTTTATAGATTGGTGATAGAAGACAGCGAAGCTAATAATAGGAAGAACYATTGATACATACACAATAAGACTCTGAAAGAGAGATTTAAATAGAATAATTACTATTGTAATTCAATTGAATGAATTACTAAAGTCTAATTTACTGGCTTAATATTGTCAAATTCAATCAATTAGCTGGTTTAATAATCACATCGAGTCATAAGCAGCATAACTGTTAATACAATCGTCAGCGATCCAACCTCTGTTTGATTACACTCATTTAATCATTGTAACGATTTTCGAACCAATACCATTCTCTGTGGTGATTATTATATCGATAATTTAGTGGTTGAATGAATGATAAGACGTTGTACAAACAATAAAAGAATAATAACGAAAGGGAAACTACCAATCCTTTCTACCAACAAACTACTACTTTTATACCATTTATTTTCATACCAACAATCAATAATCACTTCCCCATTCTAAACGCACATATATAACATTATTGAAATGGATATCAAATCACTTGATCCTGATGCGATTACTGCGTATCTTCATGATATGTTGGCAGCTGATCGCACTAGAGCTCCGTTAGCTGGGTCAATGATCTCAGAAACTGACATGACTGATAGGTTTGTCAGAGAGATTCAAGATTTTTCTTTAGCGCTTGAAGTAGCTTCAGAAGCAGCAAATGCTGGCTGGACTGGCTTTGACAAATTCTTATCGGAAAAATTAGCTGAATCATCCAGTAATGCGAATAGCAATGATTCAGCTGATTCAACAGTTACTGCTGCTACTGCTGCTACTGCTGCTGATGGTAGTGCTGATGGTAGCGCTGATGGTAGTCGCCATACCAATGGTAATGCTAATGGCAATAATACTAATAATTCTACCACGAACTCTTCAAACGCTTCTATTCTTTTACAATTCTTGGATAGTAAAATAGCACCAGAACCGCAGCCTTCTTCTTCAACACCTCCTCCTAATTCAACATTATCTTTAGGTGTGGTTTATACGATCATACAGCATTTAGCTTCTCAAAGATTATCTCCACAAGATCTTGACCAATTTAAAGATCTACAAACTCTTTGTCTACAAACATATCCTCGTTTGATCAACTTAGGCGCAGGGCATGATGCTGCAATTCTTTGTCATGAAGGATCAAACGCTGGATTCTCTCCTGAAGTTGAACGTGAAATGAAGCTTTACTTTCAAAAAATGTATAATCGAGAAATTGAGATAAGGGATATAATTGCTATGTTGCAAGGTCTCAAAGATTCCGATTCTCCTCATGATCAAGATCTATTTGCATGTATGATTCATTCTTTGCTTGATGAGTATCGGTTTTTCCCTGAATATCCTATTGAAGCTTTAGCAGCTACTTCAGTTCTACTTGGTTCTTTGGTCTATTATAAACTTATACAAGGAACTGCTCTTAGTATTGCTTTAAGATACGTTCTTCAAGCTTGTCGACAACCTCCAGATAGTAATATGTTCAAGTTTGCTGTTCAAGCATTATATGCATTCAGACAACGATTACCTGAATTTCCTCATTATTGTGCTGCCCTAGTTGAGATTCCTGCTTTAGAAGCTCATCGGCCTATTTACTCTTTGCTACACGACGTTGTCGATGGTAAATTAGGTCCAGAAGGTGTTCAAGTTCGTAAGGAGAACCCTCCTGCCGCTTGCAAATTCAAATCCATTTCTGCAGGATCCATCAACTTCTCTTTCCCTGCTCAAGAAGCCCCCGCTGATAATATCAGATCTAAAGTGTTATTCTTGTTAAATAACATGTCTCACGATAATCTTGTCTCCAGATGTGGCGAATTAAGAGAATCGTTAACTCCAAAGCATTTCGAATGGTTCGCTCGTTACTTAGTCGGTGAAAGAGCTCGTATAGAACCAAACTATCATGAACTATATGCAAGAGCTGTTTTAACATTAAATAATGCATCGTTAAGACAACATGTACTTATTGTATCTTATACTTTGATTATTGAACTATTCAATAAAACAGATTTAGCTGAGAACCCTGGAGATAGAAACTGTTTGAAGAATTTAGGCTCTTGGCTGGGCTACATTACATTATCACAAGACCAACCTTTATTACATTCCAATTTTGCTATTAGAGAGCTTTTAGCTGAAGCAGTTTCTACCTCGTCGTTACCAATCGTTCTACCATTTGTATGCAAAGTGCTCGATGGTGCTGCTAGATCTAAGATATTCAAGCCTCCTAACCCATGGACATTAGGTGTTTTATCAGTATTGAAAGAGCTTTACGAAACAGCTCAGCTCAAGTTGAACTTGAAGTTTGAAATTGAGGTTCTATTCAATGAATTAGATATGGATTTGGCTGATGTGAACGCTTCTACGTTTATTGCTGATTCTACTGCACCGCAACCACCAGCAGGGACAACAGGCCTAAGCGCTGCTGCTGGAGCTGGTATTGGCGGAGGATTCTTACCAACAGGTGCACCTCTCCAAGGAGGCCAACAGCAAATCCCCGGGGCATCTAATTTAACTCCTAGCCTAGGATTGGTAAATATGAATAACAATCAGGTGGGACCTCCAACAGGATTAACTAATATTCCACCCTCAGTTCTACAACAGAACCTACAACAGAATTTACACCAGCCATTACAACATGCCGCGCTTTCGGGCAATGCTACTGGCACAGGTGCAGTAGGCACATCAGTGCTTGGCCCTGAAGCTCGCTTGGCTACTGGCATGAAGAATCTTGCCTTGAATCCTCAAACGCAAGCCCCGAGCCAACAACAGTTAGAGTCCTTGGTGCAGGAAAATCTCTCAGAGGCTAACGTGCACCCCGAACTCCGGAAACTGGTGAATATGGCCTTTGAGAAAGCGGTTAGAGAGATTCTACCACCTGCTGTTGAGCGATCAGTGAGTATTGCAGTTGTAGCAGCTAAAACTCTGGTATTGAAAGATTACGCTACAGAAGCTCGGCCTGGGGATCTGAAGGCTGCTGCAGTTGCCACAGTCCGCAGTTTCGCGGAAGGACTCACTTTGGCTACCTGTAAAGATCCTCTACGCGAGAATGTCACCAGTAATCTCAGGGCCTTACTGGCGTCAGCAGATATTCCTCCTACCGCTGTGCCTGCCGATGAATTATCAATGGCCGTAAACGATGGCTTGGATGCTGCATGCGCTATAATCAATAGAGCAGCTATGGAGAAGGCCGTTCAAGAAATGGAAGAACAATTGGCCCCAGCTTTACTTCTACGGGCTAGATACCAAGAAAGTCATCCTACACAGCCTTTCTTTTCTCCTCAGCTGTCAAATACCCCTTTACAACTACCTGAACCTTTGGGATTACGTCTTGGTGGTGTAACTCCTCAACAGAATGGATTATATGAATCACTGGCTGCTAGAAGACCCTTTTCTAGCTTACCAGGCACTAATACTATGCCCTTTGTCGGTCAAGATGCAGTTAAACAGATGAGAGGTGGGATTTCACAAGCTGGTAACGCAGGAGACCCAATTCAAGTTCAACTACAGCAATTCCTTGATCTTCTGGTTAAAATACTTGCGGAAGCCAACGAGAATCCTTCTGGTGGTCCTTCTGGTGGATCTGTTTCTGCGCCAGAGAAAATCAATATCGTTTTGAGCCAGATGCTTGAATTCATTGTCAGAAGCGTTCAAAAAGATGCCCTGGCCCTGAAAATTGCACAAGTTGCTATCAACTACTTATTTACTGGTGCTGACACTTCATTGGCCAGAGACACGTTTGCCGTGCTATTAGAAAAACTATGTGCTRTCTCCAGCCATACAGCCAGAGAAGTAGTATATTGGCTTGTGCACTCTGACGATGAGAGGAAGTTCAACGTTCCGGCGGTTACTGAATTAATGAAATGTGGTTTGATTGCTGCTGGGGACTTGGATTCCGGCTTATCTTCAGCCGTAAGTAATAAATCCCAACCAGCAATTGAATTTGCTGTTGCGCTGATCAAAACTACTGTATTAGCAGAGAAACCTCAAGCTTTACGGGCAGAATTTGCCTTAACGATCCAAGCTTTGGCCCAGGTCTGTAAAGAGGAAAAAGACCAGACCGTTTTCAGTGGCGCCCGGGATTTGCTTACAGCTCTTGAAACGGCTCCTCAAGGCCGTTCTATCAGTGAACAGTTGACATATGTATTTGCTGAATGGATGAAGTTAGAGCAACAGGAACAACAGCCAGGACAACAGCAACAACATCAAAGAGGCTCTGCATCCTCAGAAAGGCTCCAAAAAGTATTCATCTTCCAATTAGGTGAACAGGGGATTCTCAGCAAGCCCGAATTGCTTGCTCAGTTCATTTGCTCAAGTATTGAAACCGCTATTGCTACATTCAAACGTAATGATGGCCAAGAAGCATACACGGGTGTAAATGCTTTAGCAGATTTGATGTACGCTATACTACAAGCTGATGAGCGTAATGAAAACAAGAAAATCGAAGGTGAAGCTGATGCTGATTCTAGTAGTTCTCAGAAGAATGGCAACAGCCAATCAGATGGTCAAGCAGGTAACCATGACAATATCGACAAGAATAATAGAAAGAGCTACGGAAGTCTCCTTCACCAGATTCTTTCTGTCGTTGTCTTAGTCTTAGCAAGAGATCACGAGGATTTAGGTAACGAGTTCAATGAAAAGCCTTATCAACAGTTATTCTTACGACTACTATCCAAATGGGAAGATAAACCCAGTAGTGATTTAGAAGCTCAAGATGTATTGAGTGTTATTCTAAGAGTCCTTTTAGCGTTACAGCCTCAAGYCTTCCCTGGTTTTACATTTGCATGGATTACAATTCTCAGCCATAAGAGTTTCTTACCTAGGATTATGGAGACGGAAACTCTTTGGAACGACTATGTTGAATTGCTAGTTGCATTATTACAATTCTTAGATTTATGTGCTAGCGAGAAAGACGATTCTGGCATTGTTAGTGTTTTGGTTAAAGGCACAACTAGAGTGTTTTTGTTATTACTTCATGATTGTCCAGAGATTCTAGTTAAATTCCATTATAAACTATGCTGTGCAGTTCCTGGAGCATTTATTCAACTGAGAAATATAATTCTTACTGCATTCCCAAGTCATATGGTTATTCCTGATCCATTTGCCTCAGGATTGAAAGTTGACAGACTTGAAGAAATAGGGCAAAAGCCACCAATTGGAACTGATCCTGGTGATGATTTACAACGATTGGGGCTCCGAGAATTAGTTGATATGTATCTTAAGAGTCCTAATAACAGTATCGTCAAGAACATATCGTTAGGAATGTCTTTAACAGAGCCAAAAGCAAGTCCTGGCATTGGATATGAGGAAGTTACCATTGATGTTGTTGCAGCTAATGCATTAGTTTTATATTTAGGTATCTCTGCTATTGCAAGTACGGACGATAAAACCAAGAATCCTCCAACATCAGTTCAATTCAATCAACGGGCTCCTCAAGTGCAACTGCTAGCTTCATTGATTCAAGAAATCAACGTGGAAGGTCAGTACCAAATTTTGAATGCTATTGCCAACCAATTAAGATATCCCAATGCTCATACTCATTTCTTCAGTTGTGTTGTATTACTGTTCTTTGGCTCTCAGTCATTATGGGGGTCTCGCAAACAAGCAATTCAGCAATTGATTACTAGAGTTTTGCTCGAGAGAGTTATGAGCAACAGACCTCATCCATGGGGATTATTGATCACATTCACAGAGTTATTGAAGAATCCCGAATACAACGTTTCAGGGTTACCGTTCATTCGTATTTCTCCTGAAATTGAAAAAGTATTTTCACTACTATTGAAACATATTGGTAATTTCAATGTTAAAAAGGCGTCATTGTCACAGGAATCATCACCAACTAATAGTGCTAGCAGTACTGCTGCTAACACTACTGCTACCAATGCCAATGCTGCTACTGATACTGTGTCAAGCTCAACATCAGGTAGTGGTTGGAGATAGGAGGCATTGAGTAGCACTGGGTTGAATAAAGACACGAAACTCTGATCTTTTGGGTCTGTTGGTGTTCGTGTTTCTGTTTCAACTATATATTTTTGTTTTGATGATTATATAAATTATTCCAATCATCCTCATTGGGATGGGATCCTCAATTATAAGATCCTCATGTATTATAGATGTTTATGCATTACCCCATAGCTAATGTTTTATGTATGCTAATGAATTGAATTTTGATGTTTATCCTTTTATCATTTAGTACAATTGGAAGCAATGGAGAAGTAAGCCTCTCTACAATGCATTTYGCAATGATGGTTCACCTGCAGGATCTTGTGATCGAAGCTCTCTTAATTCTCAGCATGAATGAATGTTACTTCCAACATCTGGTATCATTATTGCATTCTCATTATTATTACCTTTTTTATTATTACACGTACCATCTTTCCATTCAAGCGGAGGYGCTTAGCCGCCARTCCATCAAGTAGCCTTTTCAATGTCACATGATCTTCWTCCTTTATTACCCTGTGGGTCTCCAGAACAACCCCTCATTATTTCCATTATTACCTGGACCCCCACCCGTCTCTTGCATTGCCCCTGCGTCTGAGCCTCAAGTCTTTTTCCACCCCTMAAGTCTAATGAACATTAATTGATTACAACTAGCAATCTCCCATATATAATTTGTATGTATAGTGGTTTGCTGTTGTACTGATCTGTTTTATGTTCAATCCAGGACCAACAGAATAGTCACTGGAAGTTACTATTATAGGGTAGTTTTTCTGTAGGTAGAAAGTCTTCTTGGAGCTTGATTGCTTTTCTTATTGTTTAAAGGRAAAGAAAAGAAAGAAACAAGACGCTATAATAGGTTGATTGTGGTGAAGATAGCATATAATAGACTCAGACAGACAAGATAGGATACGATAGATCCTTTTAGTTGAGAAAGAGCTGATTGCAGTAGAATAAACTACTAATAGTTGGATATATGCAGAAATTCACACAACTAGGCTGAAAGAAAGAAGATACGAATTGGAACAGAAAATTACTATCTACAGTGCAGGTTATTTATATTGTAGTTGGAAGGTACCAAGAAGTACATTATTTTTCCGTTTACATATAAATATATGAATAAGCTCGGTGCTCTGTCATTGGTTACCAGCATATAATTGAATTCAGCGCAACACTAATTCAATTGCTATTCYTTCAATTATTTTATCATCTAGAGGAGATATAAGTAACCAAACTGGGATATAAAAATGCAATTGAGATTTAGAAAACGAAGATCTGAAGACAGCGATTTTCAAGTTGATAACGACAATGAAGAAGTGAAATCAAGAAGACCACCAAGTATGTATTGAAAGCGTTTAAAGTGTTGATGTGCAGAATGGCGCGTCGTTGATATCTACGATTTTATTTGTCTTTTGGAAAGGAAACTGGACAAAAGACCCTCTGTTTAAATACCTTTTGGATAATGCAGTATATTGCTGTGGATTGTTACTACTAGTTGGGGTATCTTTCATTCACCTTCAACAGAATATATCAGAATATATTCTCTGCTCTTATGATACTAACTAACAATTTATAGATACTGCTTTCCGGCAACAAAGGTTGAAAGCATGGCAGTAAGTATATCGCGTCGTCTACTAGCACTTTTGCTGCATGTAGTATGACATTCTAGTCGTGTGAGCCGTTAACTGCTGTTGAGGTTTCCCAACAAAAATATCACTTTACTAACGTCATTAGACCTATTCTCACACCTAAAACCACCATACTATTCCTATCAGTCATCACTATTATATTCGCTCCTTTAGGAATAGCACTTTTATTTGCTGCCCTTCATGTTCAGGAAGTAGTGATTGATTACTCTGACTGTGGGGAACTAGCATCGTCAACTCTTGATCAAATACCTTCAAAATACGTGTCCCTCCATTTCAAAACCTCATTACCTAATTCATATGCTCAACCCCAATGGAGAGTTCAAGAAGCAGATGATACTCAAGTCTGCCAAATAGTGTTTTCAGTGCCAAACGATCTACAGCCTCCAATTTTCTTATACTATAAACTTACTAATTTCTATCAAAACCAACGAAACTACGTGAAATCTTTTGATTGGAGTCAATTGGAAGGAAAAGCTGTTTCTGCTGGTTCTCTCAGTGGTGATTGTTCGCCGATTCGTACTGATTCTGAAGGAAAACCATATTATCCTTGTGGGCTGATCGCTAATTCCTTATTCAATGACACTTTCTCATCTGCAGTTTTATTAAACCCTGCTGAAAGCTCAGCAAGAAATGAAACCTACGAGTTAAGTGAAAATGGGATTTCTTGGACATCAGATAAATCTCGTTTTGGTAAAACTAGCTATGACCCTTCAGAGATAGTTCCTCCACCTAACTGGGTCAACATGTATCCTGATGGTTACACAGAAGAAAATTTACCTGATTTAAGTGAATGGGAGCCTTTTCAGAATTGGATGAGAACAGCTGGATTACCGTCATTTTATAAATTAGCTAAGAAGAATTCAACAGCTGTAATGACTCAAGGAACGTATCAAATTGATATTGGATTGAACTATCCTACCAGTATATTTGGCGGAAGTAAATCTTTGGTGCTATCAACGAATTCTGTTATAGGAGGTAGAAATATGGCATTAGCTATTTGCTATCTTGTGATTGCGGGTGTTAGTGTAGCCCTAGTGATATTCTTCCTTGTGAAGCATATCATATCACCGAGGAAACTAGGTGATCATAGTTACTTAACTTTTGGTGCTGGAGAGTCATAGAATGTGAGATTTGGCTATACAATCTCTTGCATTGGCGATGTTCATTGTATGAATTTTTTCTCATATATKTTTTATTTTAGCAAAACAGTTCTAGGTGGGGTTTCATTAAGTCTGATTTACTTTGTTTCAGTAGATGTTGAGAGTTATTAAATAGGTCTTATCAGAGAATACTGAACGTTTGGAATTTATGGAACTTCGAAGATCTCATCAGAAAACATATTTTGTTGCAGGTACATGCTTTAAGTTTAGCCAATTGGGAAAAGAGGGAATAAGAGAAGCCATGAATAACAGCCTGTGAATGTGAAATAAGCTGTTTTGTAAAATTGTAAACTATCGAATCGATTAATATGGTAAACCGGGGTTGATGTGCTTATTGTTAGGATACCATGCATAAGGTTCTGTCTTGCATGATGTACGCATAGCATAAGCATAGGTTTTGATGTACAGGTTATAGGAGTAGGAGTTTGTTGAGGTACCTGATTATAGATAAAATACTTAGTCGAATATAGTTCTTATTTCTGYTCTGAAATCACATTTATAGTTGGTCTAATCTTATTTTCTAAGAATTCGTATAAAAAGATCAATAAGGAAATAGTATAACCATTGTTATTCATCTTTTTCTCGCTTACTCTCAAACCAACTATACATATTACTGCATAAGGATGCATGATTTGCACACAAGTTCAATAAATACAAAGGTAAGTGCCACCCATCAGTACAGTTCGAGTAAAGAAACCTACAATAAAACCAAAGGAAATTGAATATACCACAAAACTGCACTTACGGTTGTACCTTTTCTTTTACTTTTTTCCCTTAATATCCTCACAATCTGCTTGGTTTGAACTATCATTCATCTCTTCAAGCATCCATATGAAGTTCCTTTGTTCCTGCATTGTTGTGTATTTATGCATCAACCCGCATGATACATTTCATAATTTTTCCATTTGCAAACAGAACACTTTTTGCTCTTCCTTTAATGACTGAGCGACATCAAACCGGTAATTAAATGAATGAATTTCCTATAAATATCTCGGCTTCTGAATCCTGCATTCTGTCTGTATCCATTATTTATCAACAGCAAAGCTAATAGTGATTTATTGACTTTAAATAGTCATTTTGAGCCATAAACCTGTCTCTAGTGACCATCGCATCATCCTTACACTAATGGGCTCCATCAACACTTGATCGTCACAAGATACATGCAGAATTGAGCACAACTATCAGCAATGTCAAGATCGAAAAGAATTACAAAGGAGTTAGAAGAAATCAAGAAGGATACTACATCGGGTGTCCGACTTGAGCTCGTTTCTGATGATTTAAGCCATTTAAAAGGGTTCATCTATGGACCCCCAGATACACCATATGCAGGAGGTGAATACGAAATCGATATTAAAGTACCATTAGAATATCCTTTTAAACCACCAGTGATGAAATTCGACACTCGTGTTTATCATCCTAATATTTCTTCTCAAACAGGTGCCATTTGCCTAGATATTCTCAAAGACGCTTGGACTGCTATTCTATCTCTTCGATCATGTTTAATATCATTACAAGCTCTACTTCAATCACCTGAGCCAAACGATCCTCAAGATGCTGTGGTTGCCAGACAATATATTTCTGACCGAGCAGGATTCGACAAAACAGCCAGGGAATGGGCTGTGAAGTATGCAGGAGCTGCTGCTGATCTCAAAAGAGATGTTATTGTTTTAGACGATGACGATGAAGATGAAGGAAGATCAAGCAATCAAAGTAGTAGAAGTACAGCAGTGGAAACTGTAGATGAAGCTGTTGCCTTAGGACTTGACTTACAATTAATCAAAATGTTTGTTGATATGGGATTTCAAAGGTCTAGTGTTATCAATGTGTTGAAGCAGTTGAGAATCAAGTCTTTGAACGGTTTATCAAGTCAGAAAGCTCAAGAGTGTCAAGACAAGATATTAGAGAAGTTACTTGGATGAATTATGAATCAAAAAGAGATAAGATAATAGTAAGAGAGTAATAAAACAAACCACTCGTGGCATTCAAAACTCTTGTATTTATAATCGTTATTCCTGTATGACTATTACCAAATAATGCAAATTATGGTAGCTTATGGTATCTTATTAGTTTACTCTGAAAGAGTGAAAAAACATAGTATAATATAATATAACGTAGTATAACATAATCATATATTCTTCGTAGCTATACTTATAACACTTAATTAGTACATCTCTCTTTCTTCCACAACTACAGTTGTCAAGCAAATATTAGCTAAATGATTTGATTATATAGAACAAAGATAATATATAGATTATTAGTAATGCTGTATATATATTATTTTGAGGAGACACAAAAGTGTATCAAATGACAGCATTTCTTCTTCCATAAATAATCAAAAAAGACCATTTCTTACATAGATTATTTATACTGAATAAGTTCATTCCACTTTACCATTAATTATAATCATTTTTCCACACATCATACAATATCATCATTTGAAATCTCTTCTTCCATTGAAGTTTCTTCTAAAGTTATTAACATTTCCAACGTTTTTGCGTCTCTTTCTCTCATCAATAATCAATTTATGTCCATTGGGACCAACGGCTACTTCACCAGCATTCAAAGCTCTCCGCATTGACTCAGCATCGATATAATCAACATAAATGCATTTATCAGGAACGATTTGGAAATGAGTAACAGTACCAAATGTTTCTAAAGCCTGTCTCATATCGGCAGGATTCAAATCAGAAGAGATGTTTTTAACATAAACCGAATGATAGATCTTTTGAATTGGACTGTTGAAAGCAGCAGGCGGGGGAGAAACCAAATTAGGCTGGAATTGTTGAGGAATATGCTGGAATTGGCCTGGTTGTGGATGAGGGGGGATGGGTGAATTAAGTTGTGGTTGAGGAATAGCAGGTGGCATACCACCGTTAGCTAAAGCAGGAGGAACACCACCGGCGACAGCAGGATGGATGGCATTGGGAATAGGTTGCAWATGAGGTGCAGCTCCTGAGGCCCTAGCAGCCCAAGTCATTGGAGGTGGAGGAATCACTGGTTTAACATTAATAGGTAAGTCCTTTTTGATATCAGGGACAACAGGATTAACAGGTATACTCGATGTGGAGAAAGCGTTAGCAGCAGAAGGGCTGGGTTCGCCCTCTGCAACTGATTTTGGTTCTTCAGCATTAGCAGTACTTGCATTACTGCTAGAGACATTTCCAGATGATTCGACACCTGCAACAGGTTCTTCTTTTGATTCAGAATCAGCACCAGCAACAGGAGCGGCTTCAACGATGGTCTTGCTAACAACTTCATCTTCGTATTGAGATTCATCATACTCGATAGGCTCGTCTTTCAGGAAACAAAGCATATCATTAAGAATGAAGTAGCTAGTAGGACCTTGAGGAGCTAAAACAAAAGTTTGAACGAACTTCTTTGCTTCTTCATAATTCACTGACATTTCACCAAAGACGTTAACCAAAATTGAGTCTCTACTTGGTTGAAATTGTGCCTGAGAAATAACAATCTTACAGTCTTTGAAGTTCCCAGCTTCAATGGCCTTTTTAACTTCATTAATACC
The DNA here is from genome assembly GCA_001599295.1 of Sporopachydermia quercuum. NCBI lineage: Eukaryota > Fungi > Ascomycota > Sporopachydermiomycetes > Sporopachydermiales > Sporopachydermiaceae > Sporopachydermia > Sporopachydermia quercuum. Next base: position 286,843 of record BCGN01000007.1, read on the forward strand.
ATGGAATGTAGATGCATTTTCTCCTTCTTCACCATGATATAAAGTAGACTCTTCAGAATAAAACAAAGGAATCTTCTCGGAATCAGTATTCAACTTGGTATAATACTCTTCAATAAAAGCCCATCCAATATCTTCAATTGCTTTCGAAGTACCAGCGGGTTTGCCACTAGCAGGTTTCTCGCTTGTAGCTCCAGACATTCTTTAATGTGCCCCTAATTAAAATATTCTTTATATCTTTCTTCAGGAGTCTTCTTTTTTAGCTGTAACGAACAATTCAACGTTAACAGCACTAATAAACAAAAAAAGTAGTTGGAAAAAAGCTATTTAGACTAATTAAGACTGTCAATGACATTCAATTCAATGTCCTTTCAACAAGCCAAATAACCAGCGAATCAATGCAAATAACAATGAACCAAGCCTCTCAGCAAAACCAGCTGTTTCAACTCTCAATCTTTAGGTTCTTATTCAAATACTATCCAATAGAAACACAGATCTCAATGCATTCTACTAACAAAGTCGATCAAAATACCAACGGATAGTAATTTAACAAAGAGCTGAAAATATGATTGATGATTCCTTCAACTGCACCTTCAAGTACAACTTCAACTATMAAAGTATTCAATCCAATCCAATTACTTATTTCACCGGCTTTGAATTAGGAATCCTTTGGAATTATGAATAATCAGACTCCAGAATACTGCGATTAGTATGTTTTATATATTGAGAACAGTAGTTCTTTGTTTCTTCACCTCTTTGCTGGTTGATTGAATGATTTGGTATCTGCACTTTTGATTCCTTTAATTGTTCGTGTTTGGGTGACAAAATTTCCAGTTTTTTGGTTCACAAGCGGTAAGAGTTTGAAATTACCCTATTAGTGAAGCTTATATGATTCTCTGTTGGTGATGTACGAGATGAGATGTGAAGTAGGACTAAGGTCGAACGGAGGGCAATATGGGGGAGGTGAATGGGTATWCAAGTGGAGATAATTCTCCGTTTGGGTCAAGTAATGAGGATTATATTCGTATGGTATTGGAGAATGGGATGAGGAAGAAATGTGCTGAGATTTAGTTACTGCTGGCTCTCTTGATGGGTGATTGGAGAGAGCACGGAGATTCGATAGGACAGGTTGATAGGTAGTTTGTGATTATGTAATCTGAAATAAATTGCTCGGTCAGCATTATGATAAAAATGTTGGAGATTGATGCTAAAACTTAGAGAATCTAGTAGTGGTGTTGGTTGGGGCCCCTCATACTTAAATTGTGATAAAAGGTTTATATTGAATGAAGTTTATAAAGACTACAATTTCAATGAAAACAGAAAAACTTTRATGACGGCGATGCAGCCTTCATGCAAAGTTAATGTATCTACATGAATTATTGAATCCCACTACCTAACTGATGAATCACAAAATTACTTCCGGTTCTTACCACAACATATGCGCATCAAAGTTACTTTGAAGACTCCCGTTATTCTCACTATATCAAGATTCAAATACTTACACCACTTTMTTTGATAGTAGTAAGGGCATAAGTGACATAGATACCACCAACGCTATGATTCATAATCTTCTCTCAGATGCTTTCATATACAAACTGTACTTCTTCATGTGCTCCAATGCACAATGTACATATACCTACAGATCGAATACTCAATCTTATAAGTAGTATTACATTGATTAGTAAAATAAAACAGCATTAAATAACGGAGAACCCAGATAATGACAATTAATTAATACCGTGTATAGAAAAGAAATCATCATCAAATTCTMTAAACTGACTGCTTATAGATAAACGTACCATACAACTACAATCTCTCATTTACCTCCAGTAAGATGTCTTGACCCCTCTCCGTTACTATCAGCGTCTGAGTTATTTGCCAATTGAGAACCAGAAGCTTTTGAAGCTCCATCATCAATRTCAACAGACGAAATACCGTCTAATCCAAATATTTTTGTATCGAACGTTTTCGTGAAATCTTCTCCTAAATCCAACCTCAACAGCTCAAAGAAACAAGCTCCTGTAAGTAGTGATTGCCCGCCAGCTTTCTGAGATAGAGGCAAAGCAGCAATTCCAGGAATTGCAGCTAATTCAGGATTGAAGAATGCCAAACTTGAAGGAATCTTCAATTCATCGGATAATTCATCAACACCTCCTTTGAACGTTGCCCTAAGGGTTCTTGATATATATTTGACGTCATAGTGCGAAGGGAATAGCTTCTTGACCCACCATAAAAACTTCTCTTCTTGAGCCGGTAGTTCTCTATTGATCAATAAAGAAGTTAAAAAGCCATAATCATATCCACCATGAAAGCTGATCCAGCTTACTTGGTCTAACAGTAATAAGCCTGAGTCATACAAAAATTGGGCAAACTCTAGTTTCTCAATACCAAACTCTTTACTGCGTTGAAAATCAAATCCGATTCTTCTTAATGCTTCAATAGATTCTGCAGCAAACATTTCTTCTTCTATATCAAATTTGAAGTTGAACTGCCACGCATTTGGTGACCCTTCTGGCCTATTACCATTGACATCCCATAGTGTAAGACCCAGCTGAACAATATTGACCAAATCTGCATTACATCTCATTGTTTGATAATGATAATCTGAAGTAGATTTGAACTCACCTATAGGTCTTGCAATGATACCAGGTAACTCTGTGCTGACAGAAATGTACCTGCACTTTGGAATAAAGCTTCTTATGGATTCGAGTTCAGAGCGTAAGTTATAAGAATAAACGTCTCTAAACAAAGTCTGGCTGATATTATTCAATGATTGGTAGTTTCTCATCATTCCCATTGAATTCCCTTGCATTAGATTAGGGGTTTCACTTCTCGCGCCTGTCATAAATAAGTTATTGCCGGCACCAGCAACAGCGGCAGCATTGCCTAGACCAATTCCCATACCAGCGTTGTTACCAGTCATCAGACCAGTAGGGATTCCTCCCTGCATATACCCTGACGCCAGCTGTGGTGACGCGATTAGATGTTGCTGCTGCTGTTGCTGTTGTTGCTGCTGCTGTTGTTGCTGCTGTTGTTGCTGCTGTTGTTGCTGTTGTTGTTGTTGTTGTTGTTGTTGTTGTTGTTGTTGTTGTTGTTGTTGTCTTACTTGTGCTTGATGGATGGGCTCTCCCGATTGTTGTGATTGGTTATACAAAGCTTCCATTAACGCTGCACTATGAGAAGAGTCTCCTGCAACATTATTGGGCATGCCACCAGGTCCTTGAGGACCCGTGCCCATCTGAATCCCGACAGGACCTCCCATATGATTCACATTGACGTTAACATTGTTCATGTTATCCGTTAGAGGGTACGAACCATTACCTTGCATTTGCATCATTTCTTGTTGTTATTATATGCGTACTGTTTGAGTGAAGACAGTATGCCAGTTGAATTGTAATTTTAGTTAGTTGACTAGTTAATACGTGCTTCCTTATGTAATTATTGTTGATAAATCTAATATACCGATAGATAGATTCTGTATATGTATAGTTATATGTAGCGAAACAAGTAAATCAAACTAGAAGTCTGTTGAATATTTTCATAGCTGACAACGTTTGCTAACAATTGAGACTTAATAAGAAAACCAAACCTCGCGCCGTTCTTGTATATCTATAATACTACYCAATTGAGACAGAATTTAGTAGAATAATAAAAGGCACTTGTTGATAATAAGTTCGCTTGCACTTGTAACTGACAATACCCAATATTTGGTTTGGGTATATAACAGTCTCAGCTGATGATGAGATTCTAAAGCAAAATCCTATAAATATTTGTAGCGTTGCTTGCAGAATTGAAAGTTCTATTAATAARAAGATATCAAATTCAGCTCAGTATATGATCGAATACACCTTTCTCTCTGCCTGCCGCTGCTATATGTTATGCGGTACTGGAGCAACTAGCGTTAAGAGAATGTAGATATAAGCAGAYACTGGTAATCTATTGAACACAGGATTTGAACAAAAAACTGGAATCAGCAAGATAATAGTCGTTTATRCTTTAATTCACTACCCAGTAAACTTCTTTGCTATAGAATGTCTTTTTGTCAATTCTCTCATGCGCTTCSCAGTTGATAGAATGATATTTGGGGAGAAAAATTAAAGGAACAAAATATGTTTGGGAGTAGAAGATGTTGATGATTTCCGGAATTCACTATGGCGGAAGATAAAAAATGGGATTACCTTCAAACACCGGAAACTATGTAAACAATATGCATAATGGTGTATAGTAATGCACATTGCATACACGAACTGTAATTGATTCAAATTTATTTACCTGGTAGTTCAACCTAATCATGAAAGAACATAATGAATAAATAACTGATCAAGCATTACAATAAATGCTTTCAATTTCTATATAAAGCAAACATTAAATGCCAAAGTAAGAACGAATAGTGAACATGCTGAACAGAGGACATTGATATGTTTGAGCAGACTTGTGAACTGATAAGAAAGATCAGGTAACATTACAGTGAGATATGACGATCAATAGCTGAGAAATGAAAGAAAAAAAGAAAGCAAYATGAATCAAAATCGTTTGGTCTTCAGTATTTTATTGTGAGTGTCTGAAGCAGCAAGTGTATTGAAAAATGGAATGCTGCCTGTATCCGGTGAATATCATATCGTTCCCTTGAGTCTCTCTACACTCTGAGTGTATATCCCATAAATGGTGTTGTACAGTATAGAGTATAGTATAGTATCGCTGTATTTAAAACCAACCCAACCCGAATTAAATATATATAACGTTTTCAATATAAAAATATATATAATGATGACAATCAAATGGTAACATCAGTAGTATCCTTGATCTAGGCACAATGTAAAAACAGTGATTCATTCTAGCTAATGCATTCTGTTTATAACGTTACAACAATTCATCAATAAACTTCTGAAGCTTTACATTGCTTTRAATTCATTCATTCTATCTAATCTTCAATCCCATCCCATTCTTCTTCCTTTTCACCTTCGACTCGACCTTCTCCTTCTTCCGAGACCTCATCCTCATCCTTTTCGTCGTCACTCTGCTCTTTTTCAGCCTCTGTATCATTCTTCTCAGTTTCATTTTCATTTTCATTGGATTCACTATCTTCATTACCACCGTTATTTGGTGGAGGAACAAACCATGGAATCTTTCCTCTATTGAAATCATTCAATATTTGCTTGGCAACACCACTCTCATCCGGTTCACCACCTTTCAATAATCGACCTTGTTTTCTGGCCAAAAGTTCTAGAAATGTCCCAGCAGATGTCCATCCTGAGATCTCATACGTTCGCTCTAAATGCTTTCTTTCACATCTTCTCAATAAAGCAGGTATAAACTGTTCAGGATGTGAGACATGCTCAACTCTAACGACACCACGGAACAAAATATCTTCTTCAGTATCCTTAGTACTGGGAGGGACAATACCAGGACAGTCAATCAAGAAAATCCTTTTCATGAGAGTGATGTATTGCCATACTTTCGTTTCACCAGGAATAGGTGCAACGTTACACACTTTCTTTTTCCTTAGGGTGTTGATGATAGATGATTTACCAGTATTAGGATATCCAACAAATCCAACAGATATTTGTTTTCTATCAGAGTGTAACGATGAGAACTGTCTTAATAATTGAATTAATGAACCTTTACCAAAAGAATTAGTGATAGAAGCATGGAATGCTAGAGTAGGATACTCTTTGGATAAATGCTTAATCCAGGCAGCCTTAAAAACCCAACAGTTAGTAATCGTTGAACAGAAGAAAGGAAAATAAGAAAGAAGGCAAAAAAAAGAGAATAATGAAGATTAAACAAAGCAAAAAGAATGATAGGAAAGAAGATTCAATGAATAAACAGGGTGGATGTATTGTTAGGGGTAACAGATAATTTGATAGTACTATCATACAATCATATACTCCGATCCACCCCTATTGCTATCATCCGACGAGATGACATCAGCAAATACCAATAATCTGATCAAACCGACGACCAAACAACTAATTCAATCAATAGATGATATGTTGGTCTCTTTACTACGAAGATGAAAACAAGTGCCAACTAACTCAACAACTTCACCTTCAACTCTTAAGAGATTAAGCTAATCATTCTCAGGAAGACACTCAAAACGAGGCCTTTAAAAGCGAGATTGATATTATTCTTCCAAAATTGTAACAGACTTCTTCTTATTGAATATTATGACTTGACGTCAAAGAAGAGACTTGACTTAAACTTTGGGTCCGATTAAAGAGTTGAGAAAAGAAAGAATATAAAAGGAAAGGAATAACAAGAGAAACATAGGAAAAATATTCAGATTTTTAATCAAATAACACTTACTGCAACCCAAGTAGGTACCAAATCACATTTGTTCAAGACAAATATCAAATGCTTATGAGGAGCTTCCTTCTGAATATATTGCTCGATAGCTCTACATCTTGTACCTAAAGGATCCCTTGCATCTAAAACATGAATAACAACATCAGATGAATCAACCACTTTGTACAATTCGTTCCAAATTCTCTTTGATTGACCTTTATTGAAAATAGCTTCTTTTGCCTCGTTACTCCAACCGTCGTTACCGTTATCAATATCAGTAGTGAGAAGGCCTGCTTCGATTTGATTCTGCCTTTTGTCTTCATATTTCGTGTGAGTCTCATTTGTCGATGCAATCAATTCATCAAAATTGGAAGCAGCTAAACGGGGCTTCTTTCTTTGAGCTTTTGGCCCAAATGTTGATTCAAAAGATTCAGTTTCAAGAATCCGAACTGTAGGAGACGTTGTTGAATTACCTGCTCCTTCATTAATAAGAGACAATGGTAGTTTGTTTCTTTTTAACAGCACCTGGTATGAATCATTGACTTTTGATCCTAGAGCCTCTCGGAAATGGCTAAGAGCATCTTGAGTAATAACGCGAGTGTTACCAAACCATCTTCTATCTGGGGCGACACGAGCATTTGGAATATCAGTTGATTGGAAAGTAGCGCTTTGGACAATGTCACCTTTAGCATTTCGTACTGCTCTACCTTCTTTATACATGGAAAGCTTTTTTATCTTTTTAGCATCTCGATAGAAATTTTCACCTTTCACACGTAAATTTCCATCGCGAGAATCTCCTTCTCGGACTCTTCTTTGCTTTTCCTTTTTACCTGTACCCATTATGATATTATGTAGATTGGCTAGAAATGCTAAGAACGATATGTGTAAGCAGATTACTATACTAGCTAGGCTATTTGTTTCTAAATGAAAAGCTGTGGAAACAATAAATACTTTGTARAAAATACAATGTAGAAATAAAATACTTCTAGAGTATCAATTCGAAGTGATCAAATCACAATCTTTCAATTAATTACCTTAATACCTTCTTTTATTGGTACTAGGTTGCATAGATATGTGTCTAGGAGATAAACCAGTATCAATACGAGCATATGGATGATGATCAATTGTAGGAATGAACAAATCAAGTATATAATATTTGGTATTGTTTAGACGTACAATTGAGATTAGTGGAACACCAAGTTTTATCCGGCTGATTAAAGGTAATCAGAGCTGTTGATCAACCATTTATATTCTGTTTGTTTTCACAAGAGAAGGAAGGGAATAGTTGAAAAATTTTTAGGCTTTGAAAAGAAGAAAAAATTAATATTATGGCAAAGAAAGCGGAGATCATAGAACAGTGAGGGTTGAATATAATTTCCGGAATTGGCTTGAATGAATTGGAAAAGGTATGGGGTGTATCTGGAGATATAGAGAAAGAATGATGATGTAAACATTGTTAAATTATACAGTGAGTTTGCATAACACCTTATTGATGTCAAATTGGTTGAGGAGTGGATTGTATAGACTCCATGACGATGGGGAAGGCGATGGGGAAGGAAAGAGCTGGTTTTACCTTTCTGTTTTGCAATATTGACAGTTTGAACTAAATAGGTCTTGAAGAGAGGTGAATACATAAAAAAAGAAAAAATTACTTCCTTTACACCCCATTAAGATCGGAAATATTTGTAAACTTAATGTTGAGTTGCGAAAAACTTAGATCCCGTAGAAAAAACTTTATCACTATTGGTGATCATAAGCCCCAAAACGAAAATCAATTGACTACCAAATAACTATCCAAGTAACTCATAACGGAGCTGAACTATTTGTGTTCATTAATATCTCGTTAGTTTGTTAATGGTTAGAAAACCCGTATAATTTTTAATACGTTTTTTTCATGTAATCCTTTGGTCCAACTAAATGGCGTGTAGAATTTCTGCCCACCTTGCAGACTAATTTCACGGCATTTGCCGTTCCCTCTCCAAAAATTAACTCTTGCAAGAAATCTAACTAGCTCTATTTTTCCCACATTTAGTACYAATGATATAATGAATACCATTATATTTATTTCCTTAACTTTCCCTCCCATATTTCATTATTTTATCACTTTGTTGAATCCACTCAAATTATTAACTGTTCTGGTGTTCTTAGGTGTGAAAAATAAAGTTCAACCTTAAATTATGCATATGACTACCTGTATTCAACCTTAAAAAGTACATATTTACTTATGCTATGCCGATATTCTTAAYAAAAAGAATCTATCAAATGAGGCTGAAACTATCCCAACCGAGAATCTATTGATTACACATTCTTGGTGGTAACTCCGGTCTAACCAAAGTTCTGTTAATAACTGTACTTGGCTTTGGTCATAGTTTTCAGATACTTTTCTTGATGACCTTGTGACAGTGATATATGACGTGAAGTGTAGGCAACGAACTTATCACTAATTAAGAAAGTAATCAAACCCCACATAGACAACCGCTAAAAGTAAAATAGTGAAATCTCAAGCAGCATATATCAGATTTTGCAACTATTGAAACGAAAATTCTACCTACCAGAGTAAGAATTCTAAACTTACATATAGTAGTTTTTATGTCATGCAGCCAAAGATGGTAAATCCGATGGGTAGTTATCCGCCCTAAGAACCAAATTGTAAACTATTTGTTTCAAAGAACAGGATACTAAGTGAGAGACTCGAACAACGCGCTGCTGGCAGAAATATTAATCTTATTTATCAGAGAGTCACTTACAAGCGTAATATCTTCATATTAACTAACAAGTAATGCTCAAACTATTTATTAATCCTAGCTTCTCTAATTATATTAACTGTGCATGATTCGCTGGCGACACTCAATTATAAGGTTTAGCTGTCGCTTTTAGAGTTGAACTTAGTTTGTTCTCTTTCTTTTCAAGGAGCTTATTTAATGAGAAGCACTTCAAAGTTTAAATCCTTTTCACTGATACTCAGTAGTTTATTTCTCAAGCAATGAGCAACCAAAGACTTATTTGCCGATAAATATTGAATTCTTGTTCAACACTTTCCACCATTAAATACTTGCTTTGGCAGTGGTAGAGTTTCCAATTTTTCCAGCTTTACCTCAACTGTTCGCCATACTTCCACGATCATGAACTTTCCTCAAACTATACAAAACCTTAAATGGGAATCGACATATTCTTGCATGTTCATGAAATTAAGCTAAAACCTTATGTGAAACTCTAGTTTTAGGTCGTCCAGGCAAATGCGTCTTTCCTGCTTCGCTATTAAACATTTTTACCAATGAGTGAAAAAGAACTGTTTATTATGGTATAATTACTATATTCAAAGAGATTCTTTTATCAAAGCTTTCAGTCAAATTATTGCTATGCAACATCAATCAGAATTGAATTTAATTTGCTTTATTATTTTTTTTCTCCCACGTATTTGACTTTCTATCCTATAATATATATAATTAATGATGCCTACTTAATTACTATACATATCAAACTCCAGTTTGCTTTATGGAATGAATGGAAAGAAGGACTCGTTCACTATTTGCCTGCTATTCAAAACACATCAAACTTGTGCTGTGTCACTTTGAATATCCTAGTAATGAAAGGATTAAAACCTAGCAACAATTCTTATACCTCTTATACTGTTGGATATAAAAGATAGATTGGTCAGTCAGTCGTCAATCGTCAGTTAGTTTAACTGTTACTTTCCAGTGGTCACAACTGAAAAGTTTCCAATTAAACAGCATACAATAAAATCTCTACAATGGTTGAACCTGAACGATCAAAATCTCATGGGAAATCCCATGAATCATTTAAATCATCGGGATTAGGTCCTCCGTTGGATTCAAGCAATATCAATTCGAAAAACTATTCCAATACCAATACCTTATCTAATCACTCGTTTCCACCAAGGAGCATGTCCGTTAGCCATTCGACACAATCTGCCAACTCAACATACTCGAACAACTCAGCGTTATCATCACAATCAACATTCTATTCAGATGAAGTATCAGCTTCAGAGAACAAATCACCTTCAAGGCCTTCTTCGTTACGTTCAAATCGTTCAAGTACGTTTCCTGAAATGTCTACCTATCATAAATCATCATCAAGCTACAACAATAAGAATATATCATCTTCACTGGGTAAAACAGTTACTCCAAGCTATAATGCTCCAACAACAAGTCAGAGAGTTAGTCAAGGGACTGTTCAAGGATCAAGCCATCAGCCTACAAAGACGCGCCAGGCTTCAAATGCTACACTTCCAAGAAGGAAGAATAAACCTCATCATATTGGTGGGAGACCCAACTCGCTATGGGAGGCTTTTTACCGATTTGCAGTTAACAGCAAGAACTCAGACGCTTTAGTTTATGCATCGACAAGAAGAGAGAGCTTTGTTCAACAAATGAGACGGGCCTCTTCATCAGATTCACGGTTTGCTGTTATGAATAACGATTTGGACTTGATTGAGCTGTGGGTTATCATGTCATTGAGATTCCTATTGAAAGGAAAACTGCTATTTTCACCAGGTGCCTCAAGACACATTGAGAAAAATAACTCCAGTTTTGTCGATCCAATACTTGATTTGCAAGGAGTTCTGAAAGACCAATGGACTTGGCAATTGGCATTGGATCATCCGTCGTCATTAGTATATGGATACAGGCTGAAGAAAGATAGGTTCAAGAAAGACGCAGGAATGCATACAACCAGAAAACTGAAGGCACTGAACAAAGCATCAAAATCGTCTTCTTCTGTTAACTCAATTCCTGACACTGATAGAGAATCAACGTCAGCTTCTTACGAAGGTCCTCCTAATTTCGTACCTTTCATAGGTCGGTCATATTCTCAATTGCCATTTGAAGAAGGCCATTTTGGTACCATTGTAGCTAAATCTCTATGGTATTATCTAAAGACAGATGAATGGGAAGATACTTTGAGTGAGATTTATCGAATACTAAAACCAGGTGGTTGGGCAGAGTTTGTAGTTTCTGATTTCCAGCAATTGAATACTTTTTATCCTACTGAAGGTGGAGAAGAAAATGGAAATAAGAATGAAGGAAGTAATAAAACGTTTGATGAAAGGTATTTTTGGGATAAATTAGCACAAGGAGTGAAGAAGAGAGGTATGGATGTTTATCCTAGTAAAAGTCTTGTTAAAAGACTACTAGCAGCAGGATTTATTAACATTCGTAGAACGTATATTGCATTGCCCCGAGGAGGATGGGGAGGACCTGTGGGAAATTTGACAGATCTTCTATCTAGTTATTTCACCCAGTCAATGTTTTTTAATTATGCAGATTTGTCACCTCAAGCTCAACATTTGTTTCGAAAGGATTTGAGTGATATCAGTGATGGTAGTACCGGACGTTCACGTAGTAGGAGAAATACTACAGAGATGGGAAACAGAGGATCAACAGGAGTTGGAAAAGGAGGAGGAGATAATACAGGGAATCCAACAACTGGAAGCATTGCAGAAAGCGTCACTGGTTCATCTAGCGGAATGCATCATCAGCACTCATTTTCAACATCTGGAGCTTCTGTTCCGCCTTTGGTGAACAGTAATCCATTTACTAAGCTTCATGGATTCCATAGTATGAAAGGGTCAAGTATGAACGCTGCATCAACATCTTCTGCGTCTACAGATGCTAAAAAATATAACCAAGAGGGTTCAATCACGCACAGCAAGCTACCTAGAGCGAACTATCTTATGTTATGTTACGCTCAGAAGCCTATAGATAGCTAGTTTCATCTTCTCTGTGCGAGATCACGTGATGGGGCGGTGAATTGAGCCATGTTCGGCATGATCAAGCTAAAATGCATATAAAGGGTAGTTTGACTCCAAAATAGTAATGTACAAGAACAGGGTGAAGTATTATGACTTTAATGAAAATAAAATAGGAGTAAAAATGAATGAATGATTATTTTTAATGCTTGATAGTATTGCAGCAATATTGATGTAGAAGTTGAATGATTAAACCCCATTATTGATGAGGTAATCAGAAATTGTACTTTGTAGTGTGTCATGACTCGTCATTGAGCAGTAAAGAGTGAGAATAAATTAGGAAGTTTTCATACAAGTCAGTTACCAATACGAGTTGTTGATATCAAATCGTCAATGGTAACTATGGAGCTTACGGTTGGGTTCAGACAGGTTTTTCTCTACATAAGGATTCCATATACAATGTCGAATATTGCTTAGCATCAAGCGGGAGGATGGTATCAATTATAAGGTTTTCAGTTGATGGTTCAGTCGCATCATACTACATTAAAGTGTTCCTGAACTCCCTCTCTCACAACCTCTGATACATTTATAGACAATGTCATTGTAAATCAGTTTATAATTTGAATTTAAGTCCGTAATTATTAAGTCCATGTCGAGTTTCAATTGAGCGAACATATTAGTACGCCTGCTAGATTTTCTATTTTGACGTACCGTACCTTCAACTTGTTTCCTGTCTATCCAACTCAATTGACGCGTCTTACTGTGTTGCCATCTTCTATCAATTATAAGAAAGACTGGCGTAAGGATGATGGATCTAAAATAAATACTGCTAATTACCAAAGCAAAGCTTCTTAAAACTGCAAACCGTTTATCTGGATATAATTTTTGCGTTCTTTTATTAGGATCTATACAATCCTTCATTCACACTTTCGCCATTCGAGCAATCAGCCGACCATTTAGTATATAAATATAGTTTAAATTTCTATGTATACTATATGTATGAYAATGCAACAAGTCTGTTTCTATCAGCAAAGCACTACCTCCATTAGGATTAGAACTAGCTTCTTTGCATTATTAAAGCTTGTTGACTTTGCTTTCGTCAAAGCCATCTCAGTGAACCTCCAAACTGTTTTAACTATGGTCTTCTTTTATTCCCCCTTGAATCAACCCAATCATTCTACCCGTTCGTTCATTTCTCTCTTCCCTTTATTCAATCGTTATGCAATAATTATGCATAGTTCCTTGCCTTTCCTAAACAGTCCAAACATCTACAACCTTATTCTCTTTGCTGGGCGAAGTTGCTAACAAATGCAAGCCGACGTTTCCTTATTGGAGAAATCAATCTACTTACTGTTCTTATTATGATTTTAGGAACAGGAACATCTACAAAATGAAATTACCTGTTATACGTACGATTACTTTTTTCATTTTACTGAAAGCATTATAATTGAGAACTGTTGAAGAGTATAAACTTTTGCAACATGATACATGGTGTTTGCCCTAAGCTATTTGCTATTATCACAATGGCCCTCTGGGCCGTAGGTGTGATAGGCAATACGGTAAAGCTTGATCAAACGTATGATAATCAAGAAGTTTGCTCTGGAATGTATAGTAAGAAAGATTGGGGTGGGAAATATRCACCTCATATAGCAGGTAAGTTGGATTTGTGATTCGCGGGAGATGCAAGGTAGCTTCAACTGTATACGCCATAAGTGGCACTGGTGCTGATGTTCCTATGGATTAGTGTCAATAGAGCTTCTGTTTGAATACTTGAAACTAACGAATCAATAGTGAATTTGGACCGTGATGATAAGGAAGATTACTGGGTAGCTGTTGTTATATTTGAATGGAAAGATATAGGCTTACTAGGACATGAGACATCATCAGGAGTGAGTATTATAACTATTGATATATGCGTATATAACTCTATARCGTATATCATCACATCGTCTGTTTTTGCTTTTAGCTGTCCTTCCTGATATCATCTACTAACAACTTATAGAATAAAAAATATGTCTGTGATGAATTAGCTATTGAAAGTGGATACTGTGATGAAGAATCATTAGGAACTTATATTGTTCAGAATGCAACAAATGCAACAGAGAGCGGAAAATTTTCAGCAATTACTACGGTTGTGATGAATCCTTCAGATCCTAAACCTTTGAACTATGACATAAATAAAACTGGGTTCTACTGTATTGCCTCATTTTCACCAGACAGTCGTAAATACACTGGAACCGTTGTTTTTCAAAATGCTTACGGAAACTTACCAGCAAGCCAAATTCCTAAGTTACCTTTTTATGGAGGTATGGCAATTGCCTATCTTGTTGTGTTGGCTTTCTGGCTATTTCAATATTTCCGATACAAGAACGATATTCTACCATTACAAAATTATATTACCGCAATTTGCGGGTTTATGGTATTTGAAATGATTGCTATTTGGGCATACTATGATTATGTCAATAAGCAAGGTAACACAACATTTGGCAAAGCTTACCTGATCGTATTGTCAATCTTGAACTCATTTAGAACTGCTTTTTCCTTATTTATGCTGTTGATTGTTTGCTTGGGTTATGGTGTTGTCAGACCATCGTTAGGCAAATTGATGTGGAAATGTCAAGCCTTAGGATTAGCCCACTTTTTGTTTGGAGCTGTTTATACTTTGATTACTTATTTGACAGACCCTGAAGACGTTAATGATTGGACTTTTTTCCTTATTTTACCATTAGCAATAACATTTACAGCATTTTATGTATGGACATTAAACGCTTTGAACAATACAAGCAAATATCTAATTGATAGGAAACAAGAAGTGAAAGCCAATATGTTCAAGATCCTATGGAGATTATTAATGGGATCCTTAATAGCTATATTTGTATTCTTTTTCGCTGATTCATTTATAATGGTTGGCATGAGCACAACAGACTTTATTGAGAATCACTGGAAATCCCGATGGTTTTTGTTGGATGGATGGCTGAATATTGTTTATTTTGTTGTCTTTGTTTCCATAGCATTTGTTTGGAGACCCACGCGAGATAACAGAAGATTTGCAATGTCAAGCCAATTAGCTCAAAGCGAAGAAGACTACGCTGGTGATTTTGATCTAGACGATTTGCAGTCGCTGGAAGAAATGCCTGGTGCTAATGATATCGAAGCAGCTCAGGCAGGTCCTCGGGACACCATTAAAACTAAAGCTCCAAATAGAGGTAGTACTGACAGCATTGGGTTTGATGCTACACCTGAAGGACAAAGCTATAATAATAGCGGCTATGGTCATTTAAGCAGTGTTCCCGATACTGTTAATGAAGCGGACTTTGATCATGAATCTGATAACCAGTATGATAAGCATACTGATTCGTCAAATGCTGATAGTAAGAAGAAAGAAGATACTGGGAAGAACAGCAGCAGTAATAAAGCTGGAGACGAGCCAATGTTTTCCCTTGATGACGAGGATTATGAAGAATGGAGTGATGATGATTTTTCCAGTAATAAAAAGAAATAAAGGTGGTAGCTTTTAATAGATTCTGTATAGAATATGAGAAGGGGTTGAGGGGGAAAATAAATAAAGTTTAAGTTTTTATGTAAGTTTGACGTTATGCATTAAATGGACATGAGATGGCATAAAGAGAAAGTAATTGTGAAACGAACAATAACATACGAATATGATATTTACCATTCTGCAACGAACTATTATTGTGATTGGGAGGTAGAGAAGGCATTAATTTGGCAGGAGTCAGGTTCAACTATTTATGTTGGGAATTGGATATGTGACTTTTCTAGTTATTTGAGTTCAATGAGAAACTGCAGCTATGTAGAAAATGCATTAACATTAACTTAATTTCGATACATAAGTGTAGAGGGAAATAGTATGTATGCTTTCGGTTTTCCAACTACTCATACAAATTATATTCTCAATTCGAGACTAATGAAAACGATATTGGATTGCGAGGGCTAATAATATTAAGCAAGTAATGATTGACTTTGAGTGGGGTTTCTTGTAGATTCTGTTGACAGTAGATCACGCATCATGGCTAAATCAGTAAAGCTCCATCCTTTTCTTCCTGTTGAGGGTTCACGAAGTATGAAACGACAGAAAAGAAGAATTTACCAGTGAATTGTCTTTTTTTTTCATAATAATTACACTGGTTCTCTATAATCYTCTTTCTGAGCCGACAAACCTAACAACTAATTCAAAAGCATTGAGGAGACTTGTTCTCACAAGGTGAAAGTCTAGAAGTGAAGTTCGTGCTGGCCGTCTCGAACAGGAGGGAACTTTGATAAAAATGGCTATTGAATATTGTTTTGATTATACATTAATTACTTTTTTCACGGCTCAAATCAATAAATGTCACTACTCTTCGAAGAATGAATCTTCATTCTACCATAGATTATGACAGTTTATGAAACTGGGAATCATTTGAATCAAGTTTCACAAGTTCATAGTTAAAGTTAGATTATCATTACTTATTTAAGGGAAAAGAATAAGCTTAGCTTAATAAGGTTTCATGTAGAATGAATGATGTATTGCGAAGTCTTTTTTTATTTTTTATTTTTTACTTTTATTATCTCTTCATGAAATCTACTTGAAGTACTTTTACAAGAATAAAATAATTTTGTCATTGTTTTGCTGAATAGCTGAATTCCAGGCTATAGCCTGATGTTCCACTATGGCTCGAATATCTCGAACACCTTCCCTCCCAAAGCTAATTTTCCAATTCCAGTATCCTGTAATGCAGCCCATTTTAAACGGAAAGTTTATTTAAGCCTCGATCTCAATCTACCCTCTAATGACTGAAGGTCTTCATAGTCTTCATACTGACATTTTTGTTCAACTTTCAAGCATTAATACCTAACATTATTTACCGTTACTCCTTCAGGTACCAATTTTCCATGCTTTCCATCCTCAAATAGACCCATTTTCAAACATATCACTCATCTGCCGTGCTTCTCGTCCTTTCCAATGTTTGGCTCTTGCAGCTTACTCTAATCGTATTACTTAACATTATTTCCATTTTAGTTAAGGAAGCTCCCAATCCAGCAGTTACTTCCTGAAACACGCCCTTAACTCCTCTCCTGGAATTTCACCCTATCCATGTCAATAGATCGGTGCTTATTCAACTATTCTTCTTGTATTCCTCCTACTCAGAGACACATCATAATACCATTTCTTTGTAATATGACTATCTAGGCTACAAGTCTGATTTCATAACGCGTTATTAATATACAAACTATTTAAACTTTTCAGCAATCAGACAAACATTCAACTTTTGTTGAACTGTCATAAAATTGTCGTTGGTAGTTTCGCTTGTTTCTTGCCTTGGAAGTATAAGACACGTCAATATATGATAGGGGATTCTTACTAAGATTCTTTAACCAAAAGGACTAAAACTTTCATAGGACAGGCACCAGAAAAGATGAAAATAACAGAACTAAGACCAGGATATATCCTGGCAACATTTGTTGTGATAATAATAGTTATCTCCAGTATATTCTCAACAGAAGCAGCGCCTAGATTATATGAAAAGGCCTCCTCATTTTTCCCTTACTCACGCGTACCATTAGGATTGAAGGAAACCAACGTTTTATCCATGAAGCCGTATCCAAATCTGAAATACGAAAAGCCTCTACCTCCAAGTATCAAGTATACCATTAAAGATCCAGAAATTCGAAATCCAGTTGTTGAAGGTAAGATGGAATCCTATGTGCTCGTTGATTATATAATAGCAGGCAAACTTGAAAGACTTGCTCCAATGATAAAAAATGTACAACTGACTCAGTTTGTTCATCAGTATTTGGATGATTTGGCAAAGTTCAACGAAGATGGGGGCAAAGGAGGATTCAAGATCGAGACTGGCAAGATTCCAATTTTAGACGAAGCATTAGAATTGAAACAATTACTTGATGATGCTAAAGTTCAACACACCGAAACCAATCAAGAAAAGCCACCATATGATTTTGATAGAATTGCCGAAGGCTTGAATCATATGTTGGGCAGAATTAGCGATACCAGCAATAGGGGTGAATGGAAGTATCATAACAGTAAAAATAATCTTAAATTCCGTACTGTTCAGTCATTGTTCAAGAAGTTCATCCCTGAAGAAGAGAAGAGATCAAATATTAAATGGACTCCTTTATCTTCTGAACAGAAAGCTTCTGTTAATAAGAAATTTGATAACTCTAAGATTGCAATTATTACGGAAATTGAACCCCATGTTTATGAAGAGCTTCAAGATTCTTTCAAGCTGGAGGAAATGAAAAAGAATAGAAACAACTACTGTAAATCACATGGTTATAAATGTATCTTTATTGACATTGACAGCTATAAGTCATATACTAATGCTGTGACATATCGCAATCTTAGATGGGCTAAACAGAAGGCTATTAAGGATCTATTTGACAATGATCCTAATATTGAGTGGATCTGGTGGGTTGATCCCAATGTTATTATTATGGATCAAACAGTTGATTTATACTCATATTTACTTGATCCCACTGTTTTGAAGTCCAAAGCATCTTTTGGACTGCCAGTTAGAAACCCAAGCCGTGAATATGAAGTTGGAGGGCCAAAGAGTTACATGGATCCTAAAGTTCTAACACTACCATCGATTGATGTTCGAACTGTTAATAATGAAAAAGTGTTTGAAAATCCTGATGATATTGCAATTATTGCCACTTATGGACCTCATGGTTTAGACGACTCGTCTATTTTTTTTCATAGGTCAGTTACTGCCAATTTCTTCTTATCAATATGGGATTTTGGAATGCTGGATGAGATATTTCACCCCGCAACAAAAACTGCAGATAATCTGAATAATTTCTATTCTCACCATTATTTGATTCATGATCGTACTGTTGTTGTACCCAAGAGATCAATTGATGCTGTAACTGAGTTACCTAAGGATTTGATGTTTGGTGGTTTGGATTATGATCCAACTGTTTCTGACTTATCCCAAGAAGAATTAGAGAAGCTAAAGAAATCTGCTGAAAGTCTAATGTTGTATCAAAATGGTGATTTTGTTGCAAAACTCACATGTCCTGATTTCAATTCCAAAGAATGCAAGGCTACTATGAGTAAACTTTATCGTGAAGCTGAGTTTTAGTAGCCATGCTGAGATAATAAGTAGATAGGAAATAATACTGAGAATGTTGCGAATAAAGCTGCTAAACGTTTTTACTTAATTATGATGATAGTAGAAGAATAGTATAACGCATGCCATTAAAATAGTTGTAAAATTAGTATCCTATCTGTGATCATAAGCTGCGAGATGAGATAAACGATACATGTGAGTTTATGTGACTATGAGAAATTCAGTATGCAAAACATGCAAATTATACATTAAGATGAAAACCTCTACAGAAGATTCGTTGGTAAATTGTTAATGGAGTAAGAGAAGTGCGGGCACATTAAATTATACAATTATTGGTTCCGGCTAGTAATTTGGTAATTCGGCAATTCAATTAGATAGAAAAAAGAGGTTCTCATCTGTTCGCTAAAAAAGCAAGATTTTGCATCATCGACTGTTGAGATACCACGCACGAGAAGCTTCTAAAAGGATTTCTAAATGGAGTCTAGTATCGCATTGACTATGCAGGATCCTCAAGTTAAACATTTTTGAATATAATAGAGGTTTCGATTCATTAGATGAGTGGAATCTAGAGAGTTAGTTACTAGTTCAAATGCTCAATTCTTTCTACATTAAGTGTCCTGAAAAGCTGTGTAAATCGTAGTATCGAGTAATACCTCAAAGGTTTGGGAGTGTTCCCATGTTTAAGCTGTAGAGTGAAACCCTATTTCCATTCAAATATATCACTGAGTTCGTCTTTGAACGTTCTAATGCCTTTAGCATTTTTTAGTCCGAGTTATTCCACCCTATCCTATCCTTTTGTATAGAATTAAGTATAATTTTAGCGAGACCATGCATTTCGTATCCTACTGAACTTCAGGTCAACAGTTAGTATGTTGAGATCAATTAGGTTGCCTCAGCATGTTTCCTTCTATTCTTAATTATTTCTATTCTTTCTGCCGTACTCTTTGAACTTATAATTCCAGCCATCATCTCCATTATTAATATAATCATTTAATCAAACAAACTGAGAAAAACTTCCAACTAATCTCCTGCGCACACACACACACATTTGTTACAGTCTCATACGCAATGCATATTTCTACCTTCTGATATAAATAATGAGCGCCAGTATAGCATTCATAGTGCACAGCATCAATGCAAACTCTGCAGCTCCTAACAATCATCCCCATCTCACATCACCATAATACTGCTCATACAGTATTACATTTGCAGTTACAATCAGGGACAGGACATACAAAGTGCTTTGCAAACCATTCCTCTGCATGGCCCGCATGCATTCCATGATTACAGCTCAAACAGAAACTAAACCATTTCTTGAACTCATTCGTAACATCTTTATCGTTATCTTCCGTGTTATAGTCATCATTTTGTTCTTCCTCTGAATGGGTTTCAAGCCTTGATGATTTCGCGGGATTCATCTCTGACCTGCTAGTCTTATTATTCAAATTATGGAATGAACTTGCTAGGCCATGATTAGCATTTGCTGATAAAGATACATGTTTCGCAGTAGAACCTCTTGGACCACGTTTTGCTCTTCTTTYAGTTGATTCTGCACTAGTTACATCTAAAATAGGTATCGACGAACCTAATGATAGTAGGCATACAGCGCACCTAGGTAAAGGAGAATTGCAATGAGGACAAGTGATATTGTCGGAGGCCCGGATCATTTCGGAGCTGGAGCTTCGACCAGATCTTTGGAAAAACTTCCGAACTGTTTCTGCCTTTCTTGTAGCTGTTGTTTGTTTAGAAATACTCTGATTACACCGAGTACACTGTAAATATACTTGTCTAGGTGCAATTCTAACCATATTTTCGCCGCTATTATTAACTGATAGTTTAGCACGTGCTACATCAAAACGAGCTCTTTGATGGAAAAAGCCCCAGTGGTTTAAAAGTTCTCGATACGATTCAGTCCACATTTCGGCTTTTTCATCGGAGAAATATTTCGGAGTTCCGAACGCAGCTATTAATGCAGCTGTCTGGACGTCTCCTGTACGATCCACATATGCCTGGAGTAATTTCATGCCATCTGGAGTTATTCCTGTTAACAATAAGCCTTCAAGTTCACCTTCTTTGATAGCTCTTTCCGAAACTCGTGTTAGATATATGGATAAGTCCTTATCAGAAAGAAACCTCAAAGCAATTCCGAGCCTCTCTCTTAATGGTAGTGAGCTTTCATCTAAAACTTCCCACCAATCATTATCGGCTATAAACGCGAAGATTGCTCGGAGATATGGGTCATCCAACTCCGAAGACATTTTTCGGCATTGTTCCTTCCATGGTGAATTCTCTGGTTTATCCCGGAACGCAGAGTATCCTGCTATGGCTGTAGATATTAGTTTCAGCCTTTCCGAAGGTGACCGGCTTAACACCTCTACTGCTTTTTCCACATTTCCATGAAAAACTGCCCATCCTGCTGCTTTTTCGTATTGTTGGTTTTCTATTATCTTGTCTAGCATGTCATCAAGTTCATCTAAGCCAAAGGAGAACCCCAGGACTATCAAACAGAGTTTCCGATGCCATAAATTAGATTTCACACCATGAACCTTATTCTGGAAATTATTCTCAACTGGGAAAGTGCGGCAGCCTATTTTGGCAATTATTTCTTCAATAGCTGTTTCGAATAAGCTTGGGGTTAAAGGTTGGGTTCCTTTTGGGAAGTAACGGTTTTGACTATTCAGCCCGGATACTCCTGCCCATATTCCGGATACTCCCTCATATCCCAAATCTATTCCCGAGCTCGAAAAGAGTAATTTATCCCTGGTGTATTGTTCCCCCAGTTTGATCCATCCCCAAGTGTTGTGTAGATGTTCCATAGACCCGACAATATCCACATTAGATAGGATTTCTATATTATTACTAGTATTAAGAGAATAACCAGCTTCAGCCCGCTTTCTAATTAAAGAACAGACATCACGGTCCAGTACTTCACTTGCAGGAAGAACTCTGTCAAAAGAGCGATTAGATGATTCTCTAGATGCACCGTCTTGTAGTGAAACATCTGATGGGTACCTTGTTTTCGTCGTGTTGTCTGTTGGTAAAGTATCTTTGGGGCCCATTCCAATAGTACTTAAACGATGAGTTTCTGGTGAGCTTTCTGCTGCTTCAATCGCACGGGCGAGTCCGGAAGGATACTGCAGCATTGTTCCGTCAACACCTGTTATTGCCATCGAGTTCCGAGGATCGAACTTTACTGCATACTGACTTTCCACGGCTTCCATTTTGAATACTAAGCCGGACATTCTCATACAAATCACGTTAACTTTCTCGGGCAAATAGGGATCTGGACAGTARTCAAAGGACACTATTTTATCTAGATTACTTTTAACATCTAGAACATTAGCGACGAATAATGTCCGAGAATAATCAAAGTCCGATTGGGTTCCAATATCATCCGAGGCTCCCGTGGACTTCCGAGATTTTCTCACAGGAGGGATTTTACCTAATTGCCATCTTCTTAATAAATCTCCGGAACTTAAAACACCAAACTCTCCCCTTCGGATGGCGGAATATCGGAAACATGTAGAATGACTCTTCCGAGATGTATCGGACAGTAACCTGTTGAAATATAAAAGAGGCTCCGCAGAAGTACCTGTGGCTGATTGGCGAAGTTGCCGACGGTCCCAGATAGCTACTGAACCTTCTTCTGAGTAGGAGGCAAATAGATTCGCATCATAAGGATCCATAGAAATGCCATGGACGCATCTTGTAGCACACTGCATCACTGAGGATTGATTTGTTGGTTGCCGTATGTCTATCTCCCGTAGAAACTTGTAACTTCCGCATACTAAATTATGGTTTGAATCAGAAAAGAATCCTAACGACGAAACGACTTCTCCTAATAGATTATGATACACTGGTTTGCCAAATATATCAGAAGTGTTTGCCGAAGAAGCAGGGACAGACGAATTTATCATCGAGGCAGCTGAGTATCGGGATGTGTCCCATATCTGTAAAGAGAAATCGGACCTTACTTTATCCAATCCAACAGCAAGAAGATTATCGGCATTGAATACAACAGAATTACAGGGACGTGCCTGTCTACTTTTCAGTCTCACTACTGTTGAGTCTGGGTCTGTTATATCCAGTAGCGATACCGTTCCATTGAGTTGTCCAACAGCTAATAACCCTGTGCGCGATTTGCTGAAATTCAGACACTGGATAGAATCAAAACCGGATCTTGATTGTAGTTTGGTTAAGCTTTGAATATGTGCCTGAATATGTTAGTGAATGTCAAGCCACTATACCTGTTGTTCTGTTCTACGGGTTGACGTGTAAATCTATTGTTGCATGCCGTTGATGTAGGATCACCGATGCACACAAAAACATATGCTTGGCTTTAGAGATCACTCATAGATAAGAATCTAGCAAACATGCGAAGCGAAGCAAACGATAAGCCTCGTCCATTTGGAATCAACTCTCTAACTCAGCAAACACCATCAACAACAACAACTACATATTCCTGTACTTACTGGTGACTCATACTGTGCCACATGTAACGATACTTCGTCTCGTGAGGGATTCACAGCTAGAAATCTATGTTCCAATCCTGCTTCCCATTCTGCAATTCGAATGATTGTCCCTGTCATTGTAGATAGTTGGTGTCCCCAATAAGAAAGTGGCTTCGCATAGCATAACAAAGAAATGGGTAACTACTGCACAATTGTGTTATAGCAGAAGCAGAAGCAGAAAGAATGAATAATCCGAGAGAACGATTTATTCATGTCGGTGATTATATTTGTATCAATTATCAAACGATCAATTGAGRTTTTGTGAGAAACTACAAATTTATAATTTCCGGAATTAGCCAAACCCGGAGACTATAATATAAATTCCGATGTTGAAATATACTACGGATATAATAATATAATTTTCGCAATGTACTTAATGTCGGAAACTATAACAACGTATCTGATACACGTCTTCCTACTTATACTTCAATTAATTATTAAAACCTACATTTCATTTATATGATCCGTTGACCGACCAATTATAACATTCCTATTTTCTTTCGTAAATAGAGTTTTCGATATCAAAAGATACGTTATTCATTGTCCTTCTAAACTCATCCCATAAAGTAACCATGAATGACGATATGATACAATAACTGTATTCTCCTTAGACGTTATGGTTGTATTTGCAGTGAAGATATTGAGCCAGCAAAAGCATAAAGCAGTGAAGTCAGTGAAATCTGTAAAGCATGTTAAAGCAGTGTTCATCAAGTCTTCTTCCTTGTTACTATTCGCACTAACCACAGCAATCGAACAAATCTCACTAATATTCTATACTGCAAGGGCTTCTCATATACATATACATATATCAAACTTTATCTAGCACATTTTCTAACAATAAACTCTCAATTTCATTAAACTGATCAATCTTAACCTTTTCCCTCTCTACCAGTAGATCCACTATTTCCGAAAGCTTCTTCAAATCAGGCAGCAACATGTCCGATCCGTACTTACTCAGTTGCATAAGAATCTCCTTCTCTGATTGCCATTTTCTCTCCACTATTTCTTTGAATGTCGGCAAACTAGCTAGGGAGTTCAATTCTGTGCCTTTCACCATTGTGAGCATTGGATGCTGGAATTTCAATGGCTCTAGACTTCGGATTAAAGGTGCTCCACGCTTCAATTCCCGTTTGAGAGTCCAATATTTACAAATCTTGGAGACGATTAGGCTGGCTACTGCAAACCCACATGAAAACCCGAGCCGAGATTCAATGTTTTCGTCATTAGCTATAAGGTCGGTTATAAATTCATGAACAAATCTCGGAATAATTGGTATTCCTGATCCGGTTTTCCACGGGATTTCGATCGCTTCTTGAATTCCCCGCTGATGCAATTTAATTTTCTTTTTTCCAAACCCTTTCGATTTTGATTCCGATAATTTCCGTTTTATTCCCACTGATCTAGCAATTTTTCGCTTTGAATCTCTTCCTGAGCTTCTTCCCGTGTTTCGTTCCGCTTTCTTCCGAGAATGTTCATGCTTGATCAAAAGCTTAGCTCCAGCCTGAGCCGTTGCCTTTTTATACCGTCTTCTTCGTCTATAGTAATCACGTGCTCTCTCTAAGTTTTCTATCACATGATTTTCTCTGAAATACTCCTTAGAACAATGCTTCTCGCAGTATGTAGTCAAAATTCCTGTCCCATTCACCGCCCCAGAAACACCGAGCTCCATAGAAAGATATAAGTGGGCATTCCGAGCACAGGTCACATGATAAGCTTTGAAACAGTTCTTGTTACTGCATTGAATAGGAGATCCCATTTTCTCTTTACATATGTAACAAACAAGTTTCCACCGAGATTTGGGAATGTTTTCCTGTCCTTGGATTGGTTCCAGGTAAACGTGATTGCCTAAGGAAAGTTCCGGGATCCACAATGCACATAGTAAATGACCCCATTGATTAGAGTCAGTTTGCTTGAAAGCTCCGGAAATATTCGGGCAGAAAATGCATTCTACCGATTGATCCCGGAGAATAAGACACTTTCGGCAGAGCCATTGACCCTCTGGTATAAAAGCTACACCGTAACATTCCTGATGTACGGCAATATCACAACCGTCACAGAAAACAATGGCATTGCTATTGTCACATTCACTTTCATTACAGACAACACAAACTTGCTCTTCATTAGCGAAAAACGTTTGCTCATCCATAAACCCGTTTTCTGCTTCCGAGCTTTTTATATGGACGTCAAGTTCTGCTTCCGAGATATCGGTGTTTCCTGTGTCATGTTCCGTCTTCAGAGCATGAAGCATACTTTTCTTCAACTTTGTGGGCATTCTCCGTTCTAATGTAATCCAAACATTCTCTATAAGGCTCATTATGAATTCAAATTGAATTCGGGATAAAGGGGAAGATCCATCCGCTATTATTTCCGCGTCTAATGTGGAAATGAACTCTTCGTCCTGTTCATCCATGTCGTAAGATATTGGAAGATCCATGATAGCATCGGAATCAACTATAGGAATTGATCGATCTCCCCGTAAGTGCTGATTTACTATGGAATCAATGATCCAGTCTAGTTTCAGGTTGTGGAGCTGGTGAGTTCCGTCTCCGGTTTGAATATATGCATTTTGTAGTGAAGTGTCTGATGGTTGTTTGTTGGTGCTGTGGACTGTATCGTTGCCATCGGTAATATTGTTTATACTCCTACGGCTTTTTAAAGCCAATTCGGTAGTAGATCCCAAATCTGGCAATATATCCGATAGTGGGGTTCTGAAAGATCCCGTAATCTCAATTTTTGGTTTATTGAGCGGTGGAAGAACTCCGGAATCCTTTCCTATATTCCCATTTGATCTATCATTTTTTCCGGTATTCACCTGCCGCAAAGTTGGAATTTCGGAATCTATGTCGGAATCAGTGATGAAAACCGGTAATAGTTTTTTATCTGATAGATCAGGATAAAACTCTTCGTATCCGTATTCTTCCCGAGGTTTCCCGTCAAATACAACCCCGGATCTATTGCCATTGGTGATTGCACTGAGTCCTGTTGGATTCACTGTTCCGTTCCCCAAATGAAGTCCGGAGAGAAGATTATTATTTGTAGACATCTCCTTCCTTTGTATTTTATAATATTACCTTTGAGGCTGCATCATTATATTTATAACGGACAAGTGGTAATAGTATTGGCTTATAGTGGGAACAAGATTGATTGATTGCTTTCCCCTTAGTGTCACACTTGCCAATAAAGCTGAAGGTCCCCAGAGTGTCAATGTTTTGATAGGAAGAACAGGATGCTAATAGGAAGACTCCGTTGATGATGAATAAACAATCCAGCTGATGTATGGACTGCAAATACTCAGAAATTCTCGGATTCTCTCCGCCTTTTTTGATCTGATGATTGAGATTGTTCCGTTATAAGCAGATAAACAATGCGCGATTGGGACAGAGATAATATCGGACGGTAAAATGCGTTGTTAATGRACAAATATGGAGGTAAAAATGTCCGAATAATTACGGAGACAGCAGGGAGGGGGGAAGAGAGATATATATGAAGAAGAGTGTGTTTACATTTGTTGAATTACGACTATTAGCTATTCCTTTTCTTCTATTTAAATAAATGAATATTGGAAACATATTTATTTATGTTTTTAATTTTAAAACTTTATTTTCACTGTGTAATATCTATCAGYTGCACCTCTTTCGCGCCTCATACAGTGAATWACGGAAACTATGTCATATCTAGTAACATAAAATGCGAGCTAACGCCAAAATCAATCTACCTTTCAAATTTGTATAATCTCCGGAATCATTTCCTACAAAACACGAGGAGCGTCGGCTCATCCGAACCATTTCCAATAAGCCTGTAAACAACTGGGATCTTAGATATTCTTCCTGTTTTTTCTCATTTTCATACAGTTTTCCTCCGAAAGTTTTTGTGCGGTATTTTCGGGGTATTCTGATTGTCTCCTTAACTGTYGGCTATCATCAATTGTATTGTCGAACCGACATCTRCAACATTAGGCTTCTATTCATAGTAAATGTATCTATATCAACAATCATCGTACATTTATAGCTTCTATTAGTACCAGCGGCACATCCGAAGCGGAGGAAAAGTAGCGGAACGAATACTGTTTGACATTCTGTACAAATTCTATACACTTTAATTGGAATTGGAATTCGTATCTGGCCAATAGCCCACGATGAATACTCAGCCGCAACCACTCGAAGAACGCATGCTGCAAAAAATGCGAAAGCAATGGGCAGCAGAAACTTTGATGTTGAAGACACGAGCGAGATTCCAGAAGGTCCGAAGCGTGCGGATAACGGTGTTCCTGGTATTTTTCCTATTGTTAGTAATCCATGGAATAGCAGTTTCATTATTCACTAAAGGGTTTTTGCTCAGTCGGCAAGTTTTACCCGATCTTTCCCAATGCGGTGAATTACCCGGCAGTTTCAGTAAAACCGGAAACAACTCTGGAAACGATCTTGAAAACGGATGTTGGAATGAACCGACATTCGACCGGGCGGTGGTGATCCTAATCGACGCGCTGCGCTATGATTTTACAGTGCCAGGCCCTTCGGATCCCAAGCTGAAACGGGCATATCATGACGCTTTCACTGTTTTGCACGAAACGGCAACAGAAGAGTCTGAGAATGCGTTACTCATGAAATTCATGGCTGATCCTCCAACAACTACTCTACAGAGACTTAAAGCTCTTACTACAGGATCTCTTCCTACTATCATTGACGCTGGGTCTAATTTTGATGGAACAGACATAACAGAAGACAACCTTTTAGCCCAGCTAAAAAGTAATGGCAAAAGGATAGCATTTTATGGCGATGATACCTGGATAGCTTTATTTCATAAATATCTTGATCCTGTGTTGAGCGTACCATATGATTCACTTAACGTTAAGGATATTCATACTGTTGATGATGGTGTCCAGAGTCATTTATTACCATTACTAGGAGATAAAAGCGGATATTCAGAATGGGAAGTTGCTGTTGGACATTTACTAGGTGTTGATCATGTAGGTCATTCGTTTGGGCCAGACCATTATACTATGACGGAAAAACTACAAGAAATGGATGAATTTATCCGGAATGTCATTGATATAATTGATGATGAAACACTTTTGGTTGTTATGGGTGATCATGGAATGGAYCCTCGAGGAGATCATGGAGGAGAGTCTATTTTAGAGCTTGAAGCTGCTCTTTGGATGTATTCTAAACGACCAGTTTTTGGTAAACGATACACCGCTGTTAATAATGGCGGTGGTGATAGTATTAGCAATGGTGAAAGTGAAGGATTTGACGTTCGAACGGTGAATCAGATTGACTTTGTTCCGACTTTTGCTATGTTGATGGGAATTCCCATTCCSTATAATAACCTTGGACTTCCTATTGAGGAAGTGTTTGTCAAATCGGGAAATGTGGCCAGGAACTTTATGCTAACTGCAGAGCAAATATTCCGGTACTGGAAAACCTATCCTGGGTTGGACTTATCGGACATGTTAAGTAAGAAGTTTTCCGCTGTTGTTAGTCATTGGTCGGAACAAACCGGAGCAGATGAATTGGAAGGAAAATCGGAATTTTCTGCCGACATTATCTCCGAAGTTTCGGAATTCCAAAGTTTGGCTCTTGCTGATCTCAGAAGCAGATGGACCTCTTTTGATTTGCCTATCATAGGCCTAGGCATCTCATTATTAGCTACTGCAGTAGCTCTCACTGCTGCTTATGGATTCTTTCTACCTGCTGTAGTAGCCATGCAGCTTTACACTCAAGTGCTACAGAATGTTGGCAAAGCATCTGCCCTTGGATTGCTAGCAGGCCAGTTTCTCGGCTGGAAAGTTGTGCCCGAATTAGGACCTGTTTGGTGCAGTCTTTTAGGCGCAGGTTATGGTTTATCTATGGCTTTCATTCTGCCTATTCTACAGCGGTACCATTCTGTTGGTATCAGCAGGCCCGACGGCTGGTCTATATTTGGTGGGGCAGTAGTTGTGGCTCATTGCCTTTTGTTTGCTAGCAATTCGTTTGTAGTCTGGGAAGATGCCGCCGTGAGTTTATTTGTTCAGACTGTCACGGCTGCCTTTTTGATTGCGGGTATACGTAAAAACAGAGGGATTTTCCGAATCTTCACAATTTTACACTCTTTGGTGTTGATAGGAGTATCCCGGATCAGTTCTGGCAGCAGAATCTGTAGAGAGGAACAATTGCCTAACTGTTCTAGCTCTTTCTATGGTTCAGAGCATAATTCTGTCTCCTCTGGTACAACTGTTGCAGGTTTATTGACAATTCAAATCTGTTTACCAGAGATTGCTCGTACCTTCTATACGTTCCAAGGGTCGTATGAGCTGTCGGCCAAAGCTTGGATTGGAGCTGCTTTACGCCTGCTGCTTCTACTCACATCAGCATTTTGGGGCATAGAATACGCTGAAAGCGCAGGCGTTAAGTTCTTTACCCGCAATCCCTCTGTTATCAAGGAGACTAAGTTCACGTTGTCGAGAATTGTTATGGGGGTTAGTTTTGTTGGTATTTTGATATGGTGGTGGCTTGTCCCATTGTGTGTAGGTGTTTCTGTTGATATTGAAGGCAAAGCCCCGCAGAATGAATCGAGTAAAGGAGTTGGTAATGGACCAAACAAGCAGGAATCGGCTGTAGTAAGCAATAGTGAAACTGAAGATCTCCATGAATCTCATAATACCTCAAACAAGAAGATTGTTGGCCTTGATAATATTTATGGCTCTTCTTATATGTTGTTACTACTAACATTCTTTGTTCCAATTCAATTGACCGCTAAACCAATGGGAGGGATCTGTTTAGGCTTATTGATTTACTCATTATTCACCTGTGCCGAGCTTTTCCATATCCTTGGTATGCAAACATCTGTAATGGCACCGCTGATACTTGGATTGCTAGGAAACAAGTATATATTTGCTACAGGACATCAAGCAACAGCTCAATCTGTTCAATGGGATGCTGGTTTCATTACCGGTTCTACTATCACCTTCCCTTTCACTCATATCAATATTCTCCTTAACTCAGTAGGGTCGATCCTACTCACAGGACTTGCAGTTCCCTTGCCATTATTATGGGGAGTGAAACCAGTGAAGAATCCTAATTATCTTCTTAGTGAGATAGCTCAATCATCAATGGTGTTTTTATTTTATCATAGTGCTGTTGCTCTAAGCACGTTTATATTTGCTGCATTTTTCCGAAGACATTTGATGGTATGGAAGATATTTGCTCCTAGATATTTGGTAGGGGCTTTGACCATGATAGTTGCTGATGTGAGTGTTTTGATAGGAACTGGTTGGAATGTTGGTAGGCTGTTGTCTCAAATAGCGAAGACTTTTGGAATATGATAGACATGAAAAAATGAGTGATTAGAACCTAATAACATAACATATGAAGAAAGCCATGAAGTTTTTGACAGTATTGTTGAAATGATGGAAGAAAGTTTGTGAGATGATGAATAGCATGAAATGTGGCTGATTCAAGGTTGAGAATAGAAGGAAGTCGATAAAAAGAATTAAACGTTGAGTTTTGGTTGAGAGAAGTATAAAATAAACGTAGTATAGCATAATATAGTATATAAAATAATACGAAATAATACAAAATAATACAACTAATAAGGTAATGTACATAAAATGATTCATAATTGAGGGTCTCGACTGTCGAATCATTTATTAGTTAATTGTGAGTATGGTAAAGAGGAGGACAAATATGAGGATGACGATGTCAAAATTTGAAAGGTATGTTTAACCTGCCATCCTGCAGTTATTGTTCTGCTCAAATTGAATCTTGCCTCATGCAACAAGCAAATAGAGTCTAATAGCACTATCTTCGATCTCCGATACCTATACCTGGTGCCCATCACTGGTAATGATCTTTATGTTTAGGTTTATGTTTATGGTAAACCAGCATCAGTACCATAGGCCACGTTTTGTTTATTGTCAACAAAAACAATGGAACAGCTTGTTGCTGTCTATAAGCTGTTCCTATTGACCCTCAGTGATCTCCTGTGTCAAACTAACGGTAAAATCTCAGTGCTAGAATACAGCTTACTGRTATTACTTGATCACCAGTGGACTAAATAAATACTTGATCATTCAAAGCCAGATCAAAATCATTGAACTCATTCATATCATCATCAACAGGAACATCATTAGGGTTACCATATCCTAAGTTATTGTTACTGCTCTCCGGACTCAGTCCCAAACCATTATTTTGATCATCTTCAATACCACTCATTGCATCTACGGAAGTACTAGTAAAGTCGTCAAAAAAGTTTTGACCTTCCATTTCAGTAGGGAATAATGTATCAACTTCAGCATCTTCTGGTATAACCATATCTTCATTTGGTAAAAACTCTTCCCCAGCAATAACTAATCCATCGTCATTTATGTTAGATATACGATCATGTTCTAGCGGCAGCTGTTGCTCTTGAATTTGTTGACCTTGCAGATCCCGTYGAAGCTGTTGTCCTACTCCTTGTTGAAGATGTTGTAGCTTTTGTTCACCTGATTCTGGTTCTGGTTGGCCTAATGGCTTTGGAAATCCTAATTCTGTATATAATCCTGTTGAGATATCTGATGAAATCTTAGCTGGTGCTAGAACAACAGAAGCTGCCCTTTCAGGTTCGGGTAAACCTAAGTTCACCTTTACTGGACGAAATTTAGGTTGGGATAACGTGGTAGGRATATACTGTTTAGCTTCGTTGACAATCTCTTTAAACAACGTTTCAGCCTCTGACGACTTGCTGTACGTGTAGTTAGAAAACTGCTGCTCAAGTTTTGCTATACTATTACGATAGAAAARACTTTCTTTATCTTCTTGTAGATAACTTTCACCTGACCAGCTCTCTTTTTTAGCTTGAAGTAATGCCACTTCGTCTTTCAACTGCTGTGCTCTTTCTTGCACTAACTTTTTATTTCCAAACCACAGTTGTAAAGGCGATAAATCGCTGAATTTAGTACAGTTTAAAATATCCTCACCGGTGTTAGGGCCGTTTAAAGTAGCTGTAGCCACGCCAGAGGCTTTTTTATCGGGCAATCTGAATTCTGGTGTTATGCTAGGAGGAATAATTTTATTTGTAGGTACAACATTATTGACCAGTGTTTCCATTATTTCATGATTCTTCACATACCGTGTCGCTGATACATTGACAATACTCAAAGTGTCAATCTCATCGTGAACACCTCCTAGTTCATCTGCTGCAAGGTTTTCTTTCACTCTCACTGGTAAATAGCGTATATAAGGCTCYGAAGTTCCTATTACTTTCTGAGGGCCTCTTTTTTGGTCAATTAGTGCATTACCACCAGCAATGTTGCCAGCTTGAGCAACTTTCGCGATATCTGTTTGACTTACAGATGYGCGGCTCTTCTTCCTGTTGGTCTTGAGTACTTTAGTACTCATTCTGAAGATATGTGCGCGCGTATTGAAGCTTCGTTGCTAAGACAATGAAAACGAAGGGGAACAATGGTGACAAAACAAAGAAGCTATCGCTAAGAATGCTTGCGTTAACGATTTTAACAGGGCAAGAAAGATATTTGTAGGAGTTTCTAAGCTAGTTGTTCGCAGAATACGGTGATTGTATTATGTTAGTGATTGTGGTTATGGGAGCGTACACCCTAGATTTAGTATTATTTCCGGAGTTTTGGATGTAAAAGTGAAATGAGATTTTATGTCTTACTACATAGGAAATGGGACAGGGGTATAATCAAGTGATTTGATATTATTTGCTTGCTGAATCTTGGGYAAATCAAACTATGGGAATATATAGTGAGGAGTATTGGCACGGAATAAGAACTTTTGAATCGTAATTGGTAGGTTCAAGTACAAGTTTCACTTTTAAAGGTTTCAGTAGTACTTTTTGTTATTGGTATATGCCAGTTATAAACCTATTAACTATATAACGGTTGAGAAAGCACGCTTCTTACTCTTTTTCTCTTCAAGCTCCATTTGTTCGTACTCATCAATGAACTCTTTATTATGATGTAATTCCCACGTTTTCTTGAGCATATTTAACCCAGCAACGTTAAATCCAACTTGATCTCGAACTCGTTTCAAACTGGCTTGTAAATTAGCTCTCACTTTAGTTAATAGAGCCATCATAGTGTTATTAGATATTATTTCCTTTTCATGGACTTTCACTAGGAAAAATAAAACATTGGACATTAATTGAAGATGGAACTCTCCAATATTGGAATTGAAGCCAGAGGTACCATTTTTCTTGGAAACAATAGTCCAGATTTCAATAAATCTGAATAGAGCTAAAACCATATTGAAAGGTAAGATGATCAATGCGTCTTCAAGTTGAGGACGCTTAATTTTCTGTAATACATCAAGCACGTATTCTGCGGGAGCCAGATTCAATGCTTGTAAAATAGGATTCTTATTAGGTGCCACAGCTGTTGCAGGATTCTTTACTTTATCTTTTTGATACTTCAATTCGTTATCAATGTCATCAATGGCTATCTGTAGGGCTTCCATCAGCTTTTCTCCTGCTTTCAGAGTTTCACTAGTTTGTTTGCTAACTCTTGCTTCATCGGATTCTTCTTCAACTCCATCTTCGTCTTCACCATCGGCATTGCTCCTTCTACCTTCAATATCATCCCCTTCTAATGATGTTAACAGCGTAGATTCATATAATTCTTCAAGCTCCTTTTCTCGCTCTTCTTCTAAGAAAATCAAATCATCGGATTCAGCCCATACTCTGATACTCTTATCATGAGAAGCCGAGATAATAAAGTCTCCTTGTCTTGATATAGCAATAGCCCATACTTCAGAATGGTGTCCTGCTAGCTTTTGAATGTTCTCGAACTTATCACCATCCCAATATTTAACCAAATGGTCCTTTGAACAAGAAAAGAAATTATGAGTCAGGTTCTCGAATTGAAGAGACATAATGCTATCTTGATGAGCAAAAATTGATTTATGACAGTCACCGAAATCTAAACCCCAAATCTTGATGTTTTTATCTGCTGAACAAGTAACAATGATCTTGCTATCAAATGAAATATCCATAGAAAGGACAGGAAGTTTATGCCCATAAAGACTTAGATAGAACTTGAGACTATCAGTGAAAAAGATCTTGACAGTATTATCTAATAAAGATGCGGCTATGTATTTCCCATCAGGAGAGAATCTAACTGATAGAACATCATCAGTCAACTCCAGGGTTTTGGTATGATGAAGATTTAGCGTACGAATAGTCCTATCAGTGCCTAAAACTTCTTCTTCTGTTACTTTAAACTCCCAGAATTTAACCTTCTTGTCAGTACCTCCGGTTGCTATCTGTTTACCATCTTCTGATATATGAAGAGACCATACTGAACCTTCATGAGCTTGCAATTTTTGTAAGAGTGTAGATCCAGCAACATCATATAATTCTAGATGCCCAGATTTGGTGCCTACAACAACCATCGTATCACCAGGTAAGAAAGAAGAGCATAAAGCGTATCCACAATCAAATGTTCTAATGCAGTTGCCAGTTTTGATGTTCCATACTTTTAGCTGTCCGTTTGAAGCTGAAGCAACTAATTTATCATCTGATGTCAATGATAACGTTCTGACATCAGACCTATGACCTAACCTATCAATTGTATATAGAAGTTGAGCTTCTACGCTTTGACTGGCCTTCCTGCTAACAGTAGCTGGTAATGGTAAACTGTGGTATTCCAAGCTGTTGTTCGCTAATGATACCAGTATATGAATGTTTCTATTCACACTTCCTTCACTGTTGGTACCATTTTTCGTTATGTGGCCCCAATCTGCGCTTCGGCCTTTGGAGTTAAATCTCAGTATACTATAACCTCCAAATAATAGGTTCACGTCATCTTCATCGATCTCCAAATCTCCTCCCGCYTTTTCCCTTAATCTTTTCCGTCTTCTGGCTAATACTTTTTTTATTTCCTCCGAGGATCGGATTCTCAAAATCTCGGTTGTTCTATCAGAATTTTGAACCAAAATCAAAGGTTCTTTCTCATGAAATTTCAAACTAATGGTTCTGGCACTTTTTGCTTGTTTTTCGATATTTCCATGTGAGAATATTTTCTCTCCATCTTCTTTAGTTAAATCAACATTCCACACCTTTAATTGACCTTGGGCTCCACCACTAGTTATTAATCTAGTTCCATCAGGAGCTACAGACAAATTCCAGCATTCTCCTTCATGAGCAATATGAGTTTCGACGCATAAATGTGTTTTCAAATCCCATAATTTGATCATTCCATCTTTTGAAATACTCACGAGCCAGTCACAATCCTCAGGATCACCAGGTGTTCTCAAAAGCTCCATACCTGTAATTTCATCTCTATGAGACCTCAGTTTAAACAAACCGGCCTCTGCCACTAAATCCCATAAAATGATATTGCTATCTTTGGAACCACTTACTAAACGAGTACCTGAATCATCAAAGCATAATTTCGTAATAGCAGATTTATGCCCATTGAATGTGACAAGCACATTTCCTGCTTGAATATCCCATACTTTGATAGAACCATCGGAATGGCCTGCTGCAACTAGATCGTATTTTGATTCGTAGCCTAGCTGGGTGATTTCAACTGGTGGCTTACTACTGCTAGCGCTATTTGAACCAGGAATTTCTCCATCACGAAATTTGGAAATCTCCTCTCCTGTTTTTATATCCCATACGAGAATTTCTTCTAATCCAGCAACTAAAGCTCTTCCTGCTGACTGTTTACCTTGTGAATGGCTTGGTGGTAACCAGAGCACATTACAAGCTGATGCTATAACACCAAAACAGGATTCCTGCTCAAATCGCTTATACGACTTAACCATATTTATGAGTTATGATTAATTTCGATAGCACGGTTGTATAATCTCAATAGCAACATAACTTTTCATATCATTATCATCATTATAGTTAACGATCAAGTGAATGAAAATTTCCTTTAATTTTCCTCTAACAAATTAAAAAATTTTAAGGTATTCCCGATTTTGAATTGTGCATGTAGAGTGCAWACAAATGCATAGATAATGCATGTTTGTTAAATGATGATGTAATCCAGTTTTTCTAAGTGTTCTGGCATGTTTGAAGCAAGCAATTGTTAGATAAATTGGAGGGCTCATTTATGGGGATAAGAGAATGATCGATTTGTCGACCGGTTAGAAAGGATACCAATAGACTATTTTATTGAGTTGGTGTCAAATATAATGCCTGGTTTCCTATAAATGATAGATTCCCTGCTGTAAAGAAGGAATGTGTTTGGATAAATGCAAAATTAGTATTAGTATATATCTTATAGCGGTGATAGATCAAAATGGTATGTGATAAATGCAGGATATTTAGTGTATTCCTGTTATATTTATATTTTCAACCCAGAATGATTATGATTAGTTAGTTACTATCAGGCAAATATTTGATATTACAAGTAATGTGATCTTAAGACCGAGCTATTAACGTGAAGTTCGATATAGAGTCAGAAACAAATGGCTAAGTTCTTTGGTGATGCCACAGGAGCATCATCAACAGTTGCTACAAAGTATCTGAAAAAAGCTGGTTGGTCTATAGAAGATGCTATGGAGTTATACTTCAATGACTATAAATCTAGGAATGATCCAGGTGCGCAGAAAAATAGAATTGCAATGAAACAGATATTTGATTCATATAAGGGTATGTTGAAGAGCACCATGATTGATTTTTATGCTGAATCGAAGTTGGTATTTGAGGTATGAAGCACCTAACAATTGTTTCAGACGAGACTACAGGAATTATAGGCATAGATGGAACAATCAAATATTTTGAGGATCTAGAGGTATCATTAGAAGATGTGGTAGTTCTGGCAATAGCTCAGTTATTAGGATCAGAAGCTGTTGGCGAATTTAAAGAAATACCATTCATAGAAGGATGGGCAAGTGAAGGGTATGTTTTATGTGCATCTTGTTGATTGGCAGATTATTTCAATATTGCTAGAAATATGAGGAAGACAATAGGATTGGTTATACTGACTTATGCACAGGGTGAATTCTATTGACAGTATGAAAGCAGTTTGTAAGAAGCTTAAAGAGAGGCTTGAAAACGACAATAGTTTTTTGAAGGAAGTTTATGGGTTCACGTTTGGTTTTGTGCTAAGTGAAAGTCAAAGAGTGCTACGTAAGTACCGGTATTGATGTATTTTATTGAAAATGGTGATGGTGACGGTTTATTAGTTTTCGAACACTGACTGATGTTATAGCACTGGAGTCTGCATGTGATTACTGGACGTTGCTACTATCCAAGAGATTTCCTTATATTGTACCCAAGTGGATTGACTTTGTTAATTCAGAGTATAAGAAGAGTGTATCTCGAGATACATGGAATATGGTATACTTGTTTTTTGAAGAATTAGAGAGAGATCCTAAGTTAGAGAATTATGATGAGACAGCTGCTTGGCCTTCTGTGATAGATTCCTTCGTTGAGTATTTGCAAGAGAATAATCTGCTGTAATTAATAGCTGAAACATGTAAAGTATAGCGTTGAATTATGAGTATATGAATTGTATGATTGAAATAGGGGTCGATTTGACAGCTGTTTGTTATTGTTGTAAATACRCACTTATTGGTAATTATAGTACTGAAGAGAGTACCAATAGATGTTTGCTATTAGTAGGGAATAAATTGTGTATCTTTTTTTACTAACGTGTGCCGTTACCACTCAATATGGCTGATTTCTAAGCTGCAAAGCAAAACATCACTCGACATGTTAATCACATGAGCGCTTCATATCAATTCGAATAACTCCCAACGGTATCACTGATTGATCTATCAACCAAATTCTCTTGGCCTTAGTCCATAGTTGCTCTACTATCATTTTTACTTTCTCCTACTTTCTGCTGTTTTATATTCACTTCAGAACAGTATACAAATATTCAACTTCAATCAGTTTATATTAAATCACGTGCTTTATCACATGACCCAGTTTTCACGTCTTATAACTCTATCTATCTCTTTTCACTCCATTAAATATAGAAATTCCAGTTTCTTTGTTCTTCACCCAAACACCTAGCAGATTCACTTTACCTTACTAAAAGCCCTAACAGACATCTCATTCTTATAACAAACCTGAAATATCAATCATTTACCAGCAATGGTTCATTATATTACATCACCAAGATACTACTATACCGCACGAATACATTAACACAGCAGAACAGTATAACAACTTGTTCATTTGGATTTGTTAATAGAGTCATAGTATTGGACTCATCACTGCAGATTCATACTTGTTTGCCTTTCTTTTGTTGATATAGTACCACTATATCACTATAGTGGTGTATAATATCCCTAGGGTGACTGACGTAGCGTGTCATCTTGTAATAAGTATAAAGTAAATGTTGATAATTGGAGTCAATTAAGCAAACKTTTGGAAATTTTGTACAT
This sequence comes from Sporopachydermia quercuum, assembly GCA_001599295.1. NCBI lineage: Eukaryota > Fungi > Ascomycota > Sporopachydermiomycetes > Sporopachydermiales > Sporopachydermiaceae > Sporopachydermia > Sporopachydermia quercuum. Next base: position 325,751 of record BCGN01000007.1, read on the forward strand.
TTATTTTTTGTATCACTAGATTTGGCCAAAATGATGCCTCAGAATGGTCAAGGGCTACCTGGTCAGCCAAATAGACCTAATCAACCAGGGCCTGGTGGTCAACAACCAGCAGGTCAACAACGTCCAACCCAGAGAAGAATGACCACTGCTGAAGATATGAAACAATTAGTTGCCAGATATCAAAATGATTTGAAAAGAGCAAAAGAAGTGGGTGAAAGGACTCCTCAGGGACAGGATTATTTGCGAAATGCTGCTAGGATCAAACAGATTATTGTGAATTTTAGAAAACAGGTTGAACAACAGCAACAGGCGCGTAATGCTGCTGCTGCTGCTGCTGCTGCCGCTGCATCTACTGGTAATTCTGGTGTCAATCAGAACGTTGGACAACAATTCCCGAATCAACCAGGAAACAATCTTCGACAGACCTCAATGGCTCCTGGTACTCAACGAATGATGCCACAAGGGCAAGTTCAACCGCAAGGACAACCACAGCAGCAGCAGCAACAAGCACAACAACAGCCTGGTCAGCAAGTGCCTCAAAGACCAATGAGTGCCCAAGAACAAGTTGTTCAGTTGATGAATCGTCAACGACAAGTCAAACAAATGTTGGAAGAGTGTTCCAAACGGATTGTTGATATTCGTAATAATCTTCGTAATCCTTCCTTGAATGAAGCCGCGGCAAATACACTTAGAGAACAAGAAATTGCCTATAAACGTAAATATGAACAGCTAAAGGCAACTGACTTGGCTTTCACAAAAAGAATTCAAGCTTTATCTAGTCAAGGCAATATTCAAACCCAACAGATGCAGCAGGTGCAATCAACACCACAGTTGCAACCAAATCAAAAACAAATGCAACAAGGACAAGGTGCTACTAATATGAATATGTCACCTAATATGAATCAAATGACTAATCAACAATTTGCTCGTGCTCGTACAATGGCAACAGTAAGTATTATCGAATGACTTCCACAGAATGCATTTTTTGACTAATTATTGAAGCTCATTCTGAATATTTTCCTTATTTTTGGTCAATGATTTTTCTCGTTTTGTTTTGTTTTGTTTTGTTTTCTCCTGYCTTTTTATGAACAGAACTAACATTCTTCAATATAGACCCCCAACCCTTTGAATGCTCAACCACAACAAAGAATACCAACACCGGCAGAACAGAATTTATTAGCTCAAAAGAAAGCTGCAACTGCTGCTCAAATGGCAGCGGCGAGAAGGCATTCTGCCAATATCAATCAGCAGCCTATTGGCCAACAACCACCTGTTCCGTTAGCCGCTGGTGCATCAAATATGAATAGAACAGACAGTAATTCCTCTCTTCCAGGAATGAATCGAACTGGCTCTCAAGTAAATATTGCTGGTGGTGTTCATAATCCTGGCGATAAAATGGGTGATCAGTTACAAACAAAATCGTCTCAACAACAAACACAAATACAACCACAACCACAACCACAAAATCAATTGCCCCAACAACCACAACCACAACTACAATCACAACAACAATCACAACAACAATCACAACAACAATCACAACAACCGCAACCACCAAACCCTCAATCACAACATCAACAGTCACAAAGTCCTCAAAATGTTTCCCAGTCAAACTCTGCCAATCAATCACAGCCAAGAAGCAGAACAGGATCAAACTCACCTTCAGTGCCCCTGGGAATGAATACMAATAAACAGGTTGTAAGCTCTATCACAATAAGCAAAGATATATCTGTAACACCACCAAAACCAGTCGTGCTCAAGCTGCAGAATCCTACGCTTTCTGGAGGATCAGCTTTGTCTGCGGTCTCATTGACTACCCCGGCGGCAATCAAAATGCCACATGTTGAACTTCCTGGAGAACGGATTCTATCTAAACGGAAACTCAGTGAATTGTTTAAAACCGTTGCTGGAGAAGATGATGTTGACGCCTCTGTTGATGGTGATGTAGAAGAGCTATTGCTCGATATGGCTGATGACTTTGTTACTAGTGTTACTGCGTTTGCTTGTAGATTAGCAAAACATCGGAAATCTGATACTTTGGAAGCAAAGGATATTCAGCTTCATTTAGAGAAGAATTGGAATATTAAAGTACCCGGTTTTAGTTCTGATGAGATTAGGTCTGTTAAGAAGTTGCTACCAACTCCTAGTTATAACAGTAAGTTGAATGGTGTGAATATATCCAAGTCTGTTGGAAAAACTAGTTAATATATGTATAAATATTCTCAGTGATATTAATTCTACTACTCACATCAAACAGAAAGCTTATTATTCAGTTCAATATCATCAGTTATCATCAATCCAGTTGATATTAAAATGTATCAGCAAATAGGGAATGTATTTCATTACTATTRCAGTGATAATAATAGTGAAATATATTCAATTATCACCTAAAAATGAAAAGGAATGTGTATGAATACCGAAATATATAATTAATATTCGTCTCATAACTGTCCTCAAGTCAAGTAAAAGTAGTTCATTGAGCTCTTCCAAGTTGTACCTATATAATTCTATGTTTCTATTAACTTAGCTATTGAGCCATTGAGCCAGATAGCACTCAGCAGAAGCTTAAAAAAGTATTGAGATGAATTGGATTTTAAACCAATGAGAGTAAATAAGTATTACAGGTTGTTTACATTGGATAGAAGAGGCACAATTTTGAGGAATAGTAGTAGAAGAGCTGAGCTGGTTCTCTAGATTCCACTGATTGATCTTTTGAAAAGGAAAAGGATGGATTCAATGATTCAATGATGACAGTATAGAAAGTGGACCTCGCATTAATTGATTAAAGAGGTGGAAATAAATGACTCGTTAATGATACCTGTTTGATGTAATGAACCAGTATCAAAGGATTCATCTCTCATAAGAGGATGGCCCTGGTATCATATTTCTTATCATGTTTCATATCATATCCAAATTTTAATTGATTATTAATATGTGTAAGAAAATAAAAAATTGACAAGAACTAATAAATGCAATTACTATATTTACTATTTATTTCATGACAACCTCAATTGATCATGATAGTCTGTCATAATTAATATATGTATCATTTTCACTATCATTAATTAATTTATGTATCTGAAATTAATTATAATTATTCGTAATATAAAATCTCCACCAAAAACGATCACACTCAATGAATGACCGAACGCTTTCTTGAAACTCTCCAGAACACTTCATTGAACACTGCCTTGAACACTCTTTTAAGCATACTTCACGAGAGACCTACACCTAGACTTTTATCATCCTTTGCTCTCTTCTTCCATAGACAATGCTTCTCGAATTGATCTTCCAACGCTCTAGTAGTAACAGGTTTCCTAATAACTCCGTCAAAAATGCCTGAGCGAACTGCATCTTCATATAAAAGTGTGGTGGTGATAATAGGAGTATCGTTATTGATATTTGGAGTAAATCTAATCAATTTCGCAGCATCCTCTCCGGATAATTGAGGAAGGCGATACTCTACAATGACAATATCAAATTTAACTTTTCCTGCACATCTTCGGATCAATTCATCTCCATCAGAACACGTGACAACAACACATCCTAGCTTTTCAATCATTTTCGCTACCGAATGTAGTAGTAAAGGGTTAGAATCGCATAGAATGACGTCTAACGGACGAAACTTCTTGGTGAATTCACCCGAAGGTGTCGGGTGACTCTGAGCTGATAAAAGGGTCTTCGGGTCTAATCTTCGGGAAGATTGTCTGCGTTTCCGAACTCGGAGTAAAGCAGCCGAGCTCCGGGAATCTTCCGTATCGGAAGAAGACGACATATCGAATACCCCTGGTTTACTTTGTAAAGATGATTTTCTATCAACCTGTCCCGCTAAAGTATGACCCGCTGTTGTTAACGGTTTTCTTGATTTTGATCCAGGTGCTGAGACGAAGCCTGCGGAAGCTGCGGAAGCTGTAACTGGCTTAACGGTTAGCTTTGTCGGTTGGCTTAAAAACAAAGGCCGAGTAGATTCAACCGGAGTTAAGGGAGTCATTACTGGAGTCAGTACCGGACTGCTCTGGGTACTTAATGCGTCATCAGTTTCAACAGCAAACTCGGAAGCTGATCCGGTTCCGAGTCCAACTAAATCACCCGGTTTCCATCCGGCTCCTGATCCAAATGTTGAAGAGCTTGGAGAATTACTGGGTGAATATGTAACTGAATGCGAGTATCTTCTGGCGCTACTTCCTTGCTGTTGCTGGGGGATCGCATTTCCTACGCTAATTCCTTCGACTGATCCTGCGGAACTTGCTGTAGACGTTCTGTGACTGTGGCTGTGACTGTGGCTATGGCTATGAGTGTGGCTTAACACTGACGCAGGTTGCGGTCCCGTTTGACGCTCTGATTTAAGTTTGCTGATTTTATCCTTATTGGCCTTATCTAACGCTACAAGGTTTCGGAACGCAAAGCTTCCAAACTCATCCGGAGGTTTATCCGCTCCGATATTCGGCTCGGAATGCCGACTCGTTCGAGGTCTCAAATGAGACGGAATAGCAGATGTTGAGTTTGTAGTCATACTAAGGGGAATTGTAGGTGCTGTATTCAAAGCAATACTACTTCCAGAAGATGCCGGAACCTCCATTCCAATTCCGATCCCGATTGCTTCGCTGTCCTTCCGGTTATCCTTTCCGCTTTCCTTTTCATCTTCAGGATTTCTATCTCTTATCTTCTTTGATTTTTCTTCCGATCCTCCAAAATTAGTCATTTCTGCTCCTCGTGAATCAAAATATTCTGTATCTTCTGGATTCTCAATATTTGGAACAAACAACGCATCCGCTTCAAATAACCCGTCCCAGTCTATTCTGGAGAAAAATGGATGGCTTTTGATATCTTCCGTTCCGTTTTCTCCTGCTCCTAACCGATCCTCCGGATTGACCCKGAGCAATTTTAAAATCAAATCCTTAGCTTCCACAGAAATAAGCTCCCGTTCCTCTTCTTCCGAAACTTCCGGCCATTGAATATTGCAGTTCAGAATATTCCGAAATATTGCTTCGGGAGTTTTCGCATGGAATGGTGGATATCCGAAAGTGAATTCGAATAAAACACACCCGATAGACCACCAATCCGACATTTCATCTTGCCCGACACCCCGGATAGTTTCCGGTGCAAGATAATCTGGTGTTCCGACAAACTTCCGGGTCAATGCCGATTTCTTCGGGTCATATAGGGCTAGGTTCACTGGGGGAGTACTGGACCCGGGGCCGGACATAGAGCCACTATTAGACCCAGAGTTAGTAACAATTCCGGTTCCAGTCCCAGTTCCAGTGCCTGCTCCAAAACCAGTACCAACTGGAGATGAATCGTTTGGATCAGTTGAAATTGCACCATTAGAAATAATCCGGATACTACTGGAAGAACTAACCGAGTTAAGATAGTTTCGAACACCTAGTAAACTGACGTCAGAGGAATTTGAGTCGGATCGCAATGATCGATGGAAGCTTCGTTTCTTACCCGAATGTGACCCAGAGAGCTGCAGCTGCGCCGTGGCCAAGGTCGGAGAGTTCCCTGTTGAGTTTGTAGTAAAATTACTCGATGGTCCGGGAGCCGAAACAGAGCTCCGGCGTTTCAAATCCAATCCAGGTGTTAATCCAGGAGGTCCTGCTGATCCGCTACTTCCACCAGTTACGGCTCCGGCTCCGCTCCCTGTTCCTGAACCATCTTCACCAATATTCGGATATAAAGAAAACGGAGGGACGGCAGAAACTGACTCCGAATCCGACACGGCCAGCCCCGAAACGGATTCCCGCTTCCGCATATTCACCCGAGCTTGCCGTGACACCAAACCCATTCTGCTTAACCCAAAATCGGTCAACTTCATATGCCCTCGGCTATCAATCAAAAAATTATCGGGTTTAATATCACGATGAACAATCCCTCGGCTATGCAAATCCTCTACCACTATTATAAACTCGGCAATATAATGCCGAACCCAATCCTCGGGTAATGTCCCTAATGCTTTCAATAGTGATCCGAAATCTCCTCCGCTAAGGTATTCCATTACTAGGAACAAGAAATCGTCRTCGGCAAAAGTGTAATAGAGTTTAGCTACAAACGGAGAAGAAGCTTGGGCCATCATGATAGCTCTTTCAGCTTTAACGTTTGTAACTTGATTCTTAGCAATCATATCGGCTTTCTTYAGCACTTTGATCGCATAATAATCGCCGGTTAGCTTCCGACGGGCTAAATAAACTGATCCAAAGGCACCTTTGCTTATTGGGGTTACAATTTCAAAATCTCGTATGGAAGGAGACGAAAGCCGAGAAAACGGGGCAGTAGATATTAGAAGTGGAGACTGAGGGGGTTTGAATAAGGTGTGAGAAGAGTTCAATGCAGGGTTGAGGTCATTCGGGGTTGAGCCGGACCCAGAGCTGGAAACTGATAACTCCTGAGCCGATATCGGAGCAAGTTGACTATGGGGCAGATAAGGACTTAGTCTGGGTGACCCGGATATTGAACTCTTCTCGGCATTAGTGTTCCGTTTAATAGATGACATTGGTGATGCGTGCGCGAAGGGAACAAGAGCGGGTGAGTTTTTGCCGGTTCCAACTCCAATTCCATTGTTGATGCTGCTGTTTTTGCGACGGGGGGAACCAAAGTTGAGGTTTGTGGGGGTCGTGCATGATGAGCTTGAGTTTGCGGCTGGCAACGTGGGGTATTTTCTTACATTGTCGGTAGTTTCCGATCCCGAATAACCGGTTTGGGTGATATTAGCCTCAGAATTGGTTCCTCCTATTCCGAGACTTGAACCGGATCGCGATCTGACATTCGGAAGAGAATTAACAGAGGAACATGATGACGGAGCTCGGTTGATGATTAATGACTGACCTAGTTTAGCTGAAGACCCAGATTGGTTGTTGGGAAAGTTGTAATTACCAGGATCCGATTTCAACCGGGTCATTGGATTCAGCTGAGAACTTATATCTTGTGGCATTGCCGGCCCCAATTTACCYTGTGGCACATAAGACGGAGAAAATAACGGAATATCGGGTATTTCTCGGGTTTCTGTGGGGTTCTGGTCCACTTTAATCGGAGTATTTCCTGACGCATGTGTGTGTGATTGTGATTGTGACTGGGACTGTGGCAGCGATTGTTCCGGCCCGGGTAAATCAAGAACTGTTGTGTTAGGACTTATTTGATTCTTCATGCTACTGAATGATGTCTGTGATCGGGTCAAAATAAGGTTAGAATTGTACCCGGATTGTTGCGAGTTAACAGAACCGGGTCCGACACTGGCACTGCCGCTTCCGGGTCCGGTGCCAGGTCCGGTCCGCTTACTAGTTGACCCTTCTTCTTGGTCAGAAATGTAATTCTGATCCGGCAGTCTTATTCTATTTAACCGGGACTCCGAATTGCTATGGGAGATGTCCCGTTTCCTTGGGACAAATGGAACCGGAAGATTAATTATTGGGGCGGAGGGACTATTGTTTGAATCCGGGTTATATTGGCCGAATGGAAAAGTAAACTTTTCCCTTTCAGGGGCGTTTGGCTCCGATGGCTCAACTTTGAGGTCAACTGTCAGTTCTGAGGGTGAATTTGACAGAGAATTGGTTTCCGTGCTCCGTTTGCCATCGGCTTCCAGGTTGTCACATGTCATTTCCACATCATAATCCAGGTCTATTTCTTCCGAACCGGCATCATCTTTCTCGCCCTCTTCCTCTTCCTCCTCCTCATCATCATCATAACCGAGCTTCCGTGCCCTTACTTTCTCAATAGCTTCCTCCATTACGTTAAGAATCGCTTCGTCGGTTTCTATCCGGATCTTCTCGGTGTAAACAACGGCATTTCCCCATCGGATCAAAGCTTCTATCCGGTCCTTACATGCTTTTGCGGTATCGGATGCTAATAACGTTAATGCTGGTATAATGTATTCGGAAGGATTGAATTGCTGGACTTTCGTTATGGCAGACAAGCAGTCAGGAGAAAACGGTTGTAGTTCTTCTTTTGTAGTTGAAGAACTTACAGATGAGCCAGGTGATCCCGGCGACACGACTTTGGTAACTGTACTAATGCCAATGCCAATACCAATGCCGGTGACACCCCCTGGTCGTTCCGGATCAACCTGTATCTGGGGATCCTTAATTGATAATGCAGTGTTGACTAAATTGAGCAGATTATGCAATACTTTAAGAGGCAGTTTTGAACCACTATTTGGGTCAGTTGTTGATCCAAATAAAGGCATTGGTGAATTTCTAACTGTGATTGAGCCTGACTCGGTTTCTGAGTCCGAACCGGAATCAGACTCCGATTCTTGATCTAAAGTTGTAACGTTTTTAGGGTTGGCTAATGGTGATTGCATCACCATATTTGGTATATGCGTTCTATTGTGACGAGCAAATGACCCCGTTAGAGTCAGGTTACCTGGCGATTCGGTTCCCGTGGCAGTGGCAGTGGCAGTTCCAGGGGCAATGGATGATCCAGTTCCGGTACTAAACCCAGTCCCGAGACTGGTACTATCAGATTTACTTCCTGTTTTATTGGTTGTGTCTGCGTGTTTGGCTTCCCTTTCTGAGCTCTCGAAACTGTAAGTCGTTGAGTTGTCTTCAGCTTCCGTCCCAACCTTATATCCTTTATACATGACTTCCTCCGAAACACCTTCATACCTCCCAACAGCCTCCAACTCATTTATCAAATCCAAAATTCCTCTCCTGTGTTCCATCAACGCTTCATAACATAATTGTGCATCACTTTCAGCTTCATGTTCAATAAAACACACTTCTGAATGCTTTTCTAACCACCAGGTAGGAACGTATTGTTCACATATCATACAAATTTCTTTAGGAGGATCAGGCATTGTCTTCAAGCTCGGAGCAGGGAATACGGGTAAATCGGATAAAGATTGTAAATACGACACTAATACAGAAGCCCCAAAACCTAAAGTATCGGTTATTTTCTTCGGAAGGAAAAGTTTGATGTTTCGGGTCTTCCGACATGGTTTCAGAACCCACATCGACCGCAAGGGGTTTCTATAAGGAGAATTATCATGAATGAGAATTCCCTGGCCTTCTATCTCCAAGTAAGAAGGGCAAGGAGAAGGAGAAAAAGACAGTTTCCTTGAGTTTTGTTCGGGCTCATATTCAGGGGATATGCCGGATTGGGAAGGAGAAACTGATGACAGGGAAGCGGAGGTTGCTGTGCGATGAATTTTTAGATCTTCTGTTATTGCGTAGCTTGGAATAGGAGGGGATATCCGTGAAGACGGATTTTGATCCGACTGAAGTGATTCCTTTTTTATAACTGCATTATCCAATTCATCCACTGAATCCTCAGCTTCTGGTGAATTTTCCCTGTTAACTAAGAACCTAACACGATAACTAGTATCATCACTAATCATAATCTCTGTTGCTCTTAAGAATACATTCCGATCTTCCTCATCGCCAAGGATTATGTTCCCTATTGAATTTCCAACGATTGTATCGATTTTAGTACCAACAATAGCTTCCCATGATGCAGATATATACTTTACTATGCCACTGAGGTCTAATTCTAATACGATAGAATTAGTTGGGTTGCTCGCTTGCTTTAAATCTTCATTTTCTTGTTGGTTTAACCTATGCGATTCAAGAGAGCTTTGGTTCTCAGTATGAGAGTTGGAGTTGGAATTTGGCTGGAGGTGAGAATCTAACGATGTGAAGCTTGGTTCATTAGGGCATGGTTTCAAGTTTGAAGATGATATTTGATTCAAATTAGGATCAGGTTCATCTTTATGGGTGTCCATTGTACTGAAAGTAGTTATAATGTAATGTTAATAGAAGACGACTCTGCAGATTGAGGACGTCGCTATATGTTTTAGTAAGAGTTGTTGATGGTATGATGTTCAAGAAGAGAAGAAAAAGAAGGAAACAGCTCATAACTAGAGCTGAAGCCAGTTTTCTTAGTTTGTGCTTTGTAATATACTTTGTTTGTGTTTTGTAACTTGCTGAATTATAGATCTCGGTTGCGTTTTGTGGTTGTGGTTTGGCGCTTGCAATTGTATTTTGTCTTTGCTCAATTTGACCCTGCTACAATTTAATTCAATTCAACTATCATCAATTCGGTTGTCTGCTCCAAGCACCCTCCTTTAATCCAATATTGTCTCTCCTTATCTAACCATAAATTAAATATAGTTGAAGCATAGAATACAACTATTGATTTACATATTCTTCCTTTCTTCCTTTCTTCGTTCCTTCCTTMTATTCTTTATCCATGTGATCACTGATCACAAATCACCGACSATACTACCCTTTGTGTGGTTAACGTGTGGATCATGCAGTWTTGCTGTATTAAAAAAAATTAACTTTATTCAGTGTTAACTCTATTTGATTCCCTGACCTAATTTCTGTTAGGAAGAGAACTTGAGATTCTYCCTGTTGTTAGTATGAGGGTGGATTGATGTGCAAATTAGGAAATGATGGATGAAGGACGTAGATAAGCTGATAAAAGTAACAAGTACAAGAAGGGAAGTAGATCATTGAGTGAAGCTGATAGACGAGATTAATGGGTCTATTCAAAGATGTATATGAGAGAAATTCGGGTAGCTTATGGTTTATCACATAGAAAGTGTATGTTTTCTTGGAAAGGTATTCTAATCTACACACGTTCAAGTAATGAATCTTGTAATAACTAACTATACATATGCAGCAGATTCTCCTTATTAGAGCATMATTGACCAGACAGCGAAGAGTTCGCAAATTTCACTCAAAAATCAAGTATCAGTCTACTTTATCTGAAAATTTCATCAATAATAACAAGCATAATTCAACTTTTGCTAACTAACAAGCTTTTCATTTACTATGAAATAGTATCGGCATCTCCCTAGGTAGATAATGGTTCAACAGAACCCGTCTATTTCTTCGGTAAGCTTAGTAACAAGAGATGATACCTCAGAAGAAGGTATTGTCTCCTTTTCTTAAATCCTGATCGATTTTCCTGGCCTTTTTTAAGCCTTATTCATGTCTTTCTCAACTCAAGGGATCCCAGTTTGAGGAAAACACTACGGGGTCATATAGAAAACTGGATGCATAATAAAAATCATCTGATGGATTCATCAAAAATTCATAGTATCTGTGTCTTCAACTTTTTTAGCATAATGTATATTCTGACCTCTGTTAGGTTTGATTTGACTTGATCTGGTTTAGTTTGGTTTGGTTTGGTGGGAAARGGATAACAAGATCAGTTGATAAGCTTAGATATGAGAAACATAAGACTATACCAACTAGGAGTAATCTAATTAAGTATAATTAAATACTCAATAATGCTCAAAGGAACTTTCTCATTGAAAAGAATACTTCAGCAGCTTTGATCTTCCACAGTCTTTCTCAGAAATGTGCTCCCATAGCAACGACTACGCGTACTRTAAGCTGACTTAATTGATGCCGGGAAACGAATTCTTATGTAAAACTTACATAATAGAGATTCCATTGTTCATCCATTGTTCATCCATTGTTCATCCTCAGCAAATAATGACAAAAGCTTTCACACCAAGAAATATCTCTGTTCGTTATTTTTTATTAATTGACTATGCTACAATTCAATACTTACTCATATGCAAGATTTGATTTATTAACTGTTTATAAATCATCTATCAGTATTATTTTGATATATTATTYAAATAATGCTTTGTTTAATGCTTGTATAATGCTTGTATAATGTGTCGTAAAGAAGATGGTAATCGAAGTGCTTTCAGTCATTCTTATTTGACATGGATCATCTTCCTGCTCTTTTGATTCTGATTCTAATGTATTATTTCTATCGTCTTAGCACTTTTATTGCTTCTTTTCTTCCCTTCCTTCTAATACTCTTACAAATTCAACTTCATTTCAAATCATTTTTAATCACTCATCTCTGCTTGGTACTTCATTTTCTTTGTTCTATTCATTAAATCTCCTGCTTCTTTACAATTCTTTGAAGTGATAGCTTGGCTTCTTCCACCAGACTCATTGTTGGCCATTCAGTTCGCGCTTACTATTGTCTTTTCTCCCATTTTCTTCTCTTCCACTCGCTTTGAATCCWGTATCCTTAACCTCAATAAAATCGTCTTTATATTTATCACTTATTTGACATGAATTGTATATATTATCTCTCATGGTCTTAATTGGTGTCTTTTGCCATCTTCTGAATATTCGAGAAGGTGATTCAAACTCATAACAATGCTGTATCAGGGATTCAATCTCTCTCTCCACTGTTGAGAACTGCATTGGAATTCCAATGCTTCTTAAATATCCAATCATTTCTAATCCTTCCCAAGGTCCAATATCTGATTTATAGAAGGATATTCTAGTTAATCTATGCAAAACATACGGAATGAATATTTTCCTTCCTTTTAATCTAACAATTTCTTCCCATGTATAATTCTTAGCTTTTGCTTCTTGTTTTAACATCCTAATAACATATGCAACAAAGTTCTTAATAATTGTAATGCTCTGTAAAAATACAACCCGAATTAACATAGTTCTCCAAACGTATTCATTGAGAAATATGCCTTTCTGACAGCATTTATGCAGAAAGAGCATTGTTTCACGATCATTCTGATTCTGTCGATAGAGCTCTCGAGGACTAAAGTTCTTCATAGGCCGAAAGCTTTCCTCAACTATGTCATAAGCCTTTGAGCTGGAATCGAGTTCGTTCATCAGGGTTCTATAAATGGCTCTCATCTCGTCTAACAATGATTCCAGTGTCTCTTCTTTTATTTGAGATACGTTATAAAAATCAATATAAGTAGGGGAAGCAATAGAGCTCAAATTGGAATCAGAATCAGAAGTAGGATCCGAATTATCTTTCATCTCTTTATTCTTCTTACTATGGATGGACTGGTTATCAATAAACTGATGTATTAATGGCGTAGGAATGGAGCTTATATTTCTAACAAGCCATTGCTTAGCTCTTGTCTTTTCTGCTTCTTCATCTATAGTAGTAAGCTTCTTATTTGAATCATCAAGATGTTTTTCGCCTTTTGACCGGTTTGAGCTTACTACACTTTCAACTTTATTATTTGAATTAATATCTGGGTTTGCACTCCCGGTCAGCATTTTGTTGTCTTCTTTCGCTTCGCTATGGCTGCTCAATGTAATAGGTTCACCATTATTACTGAACAGCAATTTAAGCTGTTCCCAGTAATCAACAAGCATCACGCTGTCAAATAAAGTATTCAGAGATGCTGTGGATTCGCCAAAATCAATAAAAACTGGTATTTGATTCTCTCGATTGTTCTTCCTGGTCCTAGCTTTTACAATACGATACAATGTAATAGGTCCTCGTTGTAGTAGCATTAATGCAATTGAACTGGCCGCTTTGCCTAGCTCTTCATTCAACACCTCAAATTGTGTATCACCATTCGCTATTGGTTTTTCAATTTTATATTTAAATTTGTTCAAGTCGTTCAATGCTTCATAGATTTCTCCTTTTTTGACTAAATTGTTAATCCGCAGAATTGCTGTTCTTAATGGTAGTTCACGATTTTCGAATACCTTATGAAACTCGTCTTCGAATGCACTGGTGTATCCATTTTCTAAAAGAATAGATAGATATTTAAAGGTAACATCACAACCAAGATCATGAACGCCTTTGATAGTAAGTGAGAATTCATCGCATAACTGACATATTTCGCTTGCTCTATCAAATTGTCCTGTACCAGCGAATAATTTGAGCAATGATAGTAAAGTATATATATCTATGGGATTCTTAGATAGTTCTAATTCTAATTCTCCTTGGCTCAATTCCGATAATTTTATAGCAGATAAATAATATGTTTCCTCAATATTCACTGTAATTAATCTTTTAATATGATGAAACTTTCCCCAATCGATAGTTGAGTTCTTCATGTAAGAATGACAGATTTTACCCACTGATACTTGCATAATTCCATCAGCGGCTTGAGGGAGCTTCGAAAACTTTCTAATACCCTGAAAAATCGCATCACTCAAAGAGAAAGAGTATGAATTAATAGGTCCATCTGACAGACATTCTAGTAATCTTTTGAAAGATTTAGCATAGTCCATACTTATCAAATAGTGTATTAGGTCTTCAATCAATGAGTCACGGAAGCTGTAAACTTTCTCATCCATCAAATAAAAACACCAGTTAATAGCCATATTCTTATCCCGTTTGCTGTAATATTCAATAAGCTTATCAAACAAAAGAGACGATCGTCTATAATTACGAACACTCCTAATAAAATTCTCAAACTCCTTTCTACCTTCTGGAGACTCTGATAACATAGCACATAAACTATAGTCAAGAATGTTCTGCCTTGAGACATTATAATTTTTGAATATATACTGGAAATTCGGTATYCTCTCAGGGAATTTATAAAGCAGGAAAGAAAACAAGCTTGAGATGAAAAGATTAGATACATTAGCCCTTCGTGCTATGAATTCAACTTGTTTCATTCCTTCGCTAAACTGTTGAGGATTTAAACTGAAAGCAAACATTACAATTGAATTCAACCAAAAACTCTTCGTTTCAAGAATAGAATCGTTTAAAATTGCTTGAATAACAGGACTCAAATTTCCAAGTGAATTTAAGGGCTTATCTTCCAATTCATTTGAAGCTGATTGCCATAGGAAAGCTAAGTGTTCAAGCTCTTCTTTCTCAAACAAGGTGACGTTCAAAGCTTTGAAAAAAGGATGCAGCGAATCCTTAGCCAACGTTGATTTAATTGAGTTCCTATATCGTTTCGGTTCATGCCTTAAAACTAAGGATCGGAATTTCTCAGGTGAGCCAATGTTGTTCAGTTGTGTTTTCTGTCTTCTTTTAACCTTTTCCTGGTTTTCCTTTGGTTTAGCCAAGGAATCAGGGGCCGAAGATGGTTTCATAGAAGATTTGAGTTTACGATTTGATATACTACTTGCTGTAAAATATTTTTGTAACCGCTCAAAGCTGAAAGTCGGTTTCCAACCATTGAAAGACGATGGTGTATTGATGATAGATATCTCATTGTGAAGAAAGGTGGAGACATGGTTATGGAGTTGAAATCTCGTACCGTTTTTGAGCTTATGCAACGGAAACCTCATCGTAAAGTAGTGCTGATAAAGCCAACATAAGGAACCACCTCTTTATAGTGAATACTATCTTATCATTGAATAGTTATGCATCTTCCGCTATTCAAGAGGTGATTGTGTTTGGTACTTGTAAATGAGATRACCAGTGACCAATAGATAGCATTAGTGTTCTTATGGGGAGAAAAAATTGAGTTACTATAGAAAAAATAGCAAACGGTGCTTGTTTTGAGCTATCTGGTCAATTTTCCTTATAATAATATCAATGAATATAGATATTATGGTATATCTTGTGATCGAGTTGATGATAGAAAATGTCAATCTTTTGAAAAGATAGAATATAATAGCGGAGATGACTACTGACAGTAGAGATGYTTTTCGGAAATGATTTATAAATAAAGTTAGAATTGAGACAGCATTGTGCCTATATATGCATTAGAATTTCGAAGTTTAATCTGTACTGGCTAGGGTGAGGTACATAGTTACGCATCAACCGGCGCAACCTTAGAAGTTTAAACCACTTCCGGTCACTTTTCCTAACTATTTATCGAAACTTTATGTCAATCAGTCTGTTTTAATATCATAGTATTTATTTCATTGTTGTAGATTTACAGATAAATAAGTAGAGGCTGCATTAGTTTCTGCATTTTATCTACAGAACGAACTATTTGACCTTCCTTTACTTGAATTAAACTTCAATYAATCAAAGGCCTTGCATTTATCATACATCAARTGTTATGCTTATTCTCCACTATCTGATCCAACTCCCTTGTAAGGAAATAATAGGACTACCAAGTTCTTTCAACTTCTTTACCTCAGAGACAATAAATTTACATTACTTAACTCAAGATTTACAATTATCTACAAGCMAGCTGTGGACTTTTTCATCTAGCTTTCAACTTCAATAATCTCATTCCCACTGACTTCCCAACCATAGCCACACCATGCATACAGCTTGCATATCCCCTCTGGTCTGTTCCAGTTCCACCACCTTTCTTGCAGTGGAACATGTCTTGCCATAATATCATGTACAGCTTCCAACGTATCTTTTCTTCCAAATTCATCACCATCAGATTACCTGTTAATAGAAATAATAAATCCACTTTACAATCGYATTCCCTAGTATTCCTAGTTCTTTTACCGACGTGACTTACAAATCAGCGTAACTACAAACTCTCCACATGCAATCCTATTATTACTGTTATGTGGTAGTTGGAGAATCCATTTGAATGAGAAAAAAAATAAGAAGAATTTCGGCCTGTAGAAAGTGAAAGATCATAACTGGTAGATGATTTGCAGTTTAGTATCAGCAGGATATCATCTATAAACARTAAACAAAGTGTATGAAAAGTCGATTATTCGTTCTTTATTTCAGTTGGAAGTGTGATTGACATTGTTTGGAGCTTGGCTTTGGATACAAATTTGATAGACAAGAACGTACAATCAAGAAARTCATTGAAATCATTGAATAAGAAGAAAGAAGACTAAAACGTATTGAATATCAAATCAACTACTTAAATCTTCTATCTTCTATCGTTACTTTCGTGTTATTTTTTTCCTCTTTCTCTGGCTCTTCATGATAGGTATTCTACCATCAGTGGTACTGGTATCTATCATTACTATAATCTTATAACACTATTCACCAGGGATACTTTCAAAACTCTCTTATATGCACTCTCATGCATAGCTGATTTAATTCATCGCAGCGAATATCTCTCGATTTTATCACTAATTTCATCCCCATAATGAAGAAAAATAAGAGTATAAAAGATTCTGATGAGTCTGGTGAACAAGGATTAAATCTTCATTTGTTTTCCATTGAATCAACTGATTCTTTGAATGACTCAAACGAATCAGCTACCGCACATCTTCTATCGTCAGAAGAGAGAAGTGAAGAACCTGAAAGCGAGCAACTTCAGCAAAATCAACAAAGTCACCAGAGTCAACAACCAGTTGGTGTATTAAAAACTAAAGATTCCAAGAAATCGAAGCCAAAGTCTCTTGTCAGATTTGCTTCTCATGATGATGAAGTGTATATCAATGAGTTCCATAGTAACGACAGAAATCGTGGCAACGAGCTGAGCACTAAAAATAAGAATAATACTAATAAGAAAAATAGATTCCATAGATACAAACGCAATCCTGCGTATCGTGATATTTCAGCTCACTATGAAAGAAGATCGAACTCGTTTTCTGATAACTCAGAGTCAGATTTATCATATGATGAAGACAATGATGAGATAGAAATCGASTATCAATACAGTCATGGTAGAAGTGCTAAACAACATCAACATGATATTTTTGTTAAAAAAGTATTATATGGTGGTCTACTGGGTCTAATAATCTCATTACTGATATATATTTCACTATTGCTAACTGATGATAATGATCTCCCCCATGACGGTATTYACTTCAAACCAATACTATCCAATGGGTCTCACGATTTCTATCCAACAACATTATTTATTTCTCTGGATGGATTCCATCCTCATTATATTTCTAAACAATTAACACCAAAACTGAACTCYCTAATGATTGAGGAATACGGTGCTCCTTATATTATTCCTTCCTTTCCTTCGTCTACTTTTCCTAACCATTGGACGATGGTCACTGGGCTATATCCATCAAGCCATGGTATAGTGRGTAATCACTTTTTTGATCCTTCGTCGAATAAACAGTTCATTAGTACTCGAAATGAGTTAGCTCTTGATAGATCTTGGTGGGGAGGCGAACCAATATGGGAAACTGCTGCTAAGAATGGTGTTTCTTGTGTTGTTCATATGTGGCCAGGTTCTGAAGTTCCATGGGGCTTTGGTGCACCTATAGAAGTTGATAAATATAATGGAACTGAAAAACTGTCCCGGAAACTTGATAGGATCTTCAGCTGGTTAGATAATGATATTGAGACTCGTCCAGAGCTTTTGCTTGCATACGTACCTACCATTGACTCATTAGGTCATAAATTTGGTATATCAGGTCCGGAGTTGGAAGAAGGATTGCAGTACGTTGATTCTTTTATACAAAGCTTGTATGATGATCTTGAGCTGAGAAATCTTACTGATATTGTTAATGTTATAATTGTATCAGATCATGGAATGGCACCAATTTCTAATGACCGGTTGATATTCCTTGACGATTTGATTGATATTTCAACTATTGAACATCGAGACGGCTGGCCATTGTTCGGCTTACGCCCTTTCGATTATTACGATAATAATGAAGTATATGCCAATCTTTCCAATAGAATCAACAATCTACCKCCGGAAAAAGCACATTTACGTGTTTTCAATTCGACAACTATGCCGAAGGAATTCATGTTTACTAATACTGGTGATGACAGATACCAAGAACGAATTGCTCCAATATGGTTGATTCCTGACGAGGGTTATGCTATAACTACTCATAAAGAATTCGAAGACAAGAATTTTGATTATACACCGAAGGGAATTCATGGTTATAATAACACTGAAACTTTGATGAGGGCGTTATTTTTGGGTACAGGACCATTTCTCCATCAGTTATTCGACACTGTTGACGAAAGGAAAGGAAATGAAGTAAAGAAACTCGCTCCTTTTTCTAATATTGAGATTTATAATTTAGTATGCCATTCATTGAATATGGTTCCTGGGGAGAATAATGGGACATGGATAGGCAATGGTAGTGATAAACATAGTAAAAATAGTGGTAGCGGTAATAAAGAAGGGAATTTGAAGCTYTTGCAGCAAGGATGGAGAGATAATGTTCAATATCCTGATGTTGGGTTCAATGTTAGTATTATTGATGTTGATTCGACTTATGATGAATTGTATGGTAAAGAATGAGTGAGAAAGAATGGATTAGAAATGAATAGGTATTGGTATAATGATAGATAAATAAGTAAAAAATAAACAATAAACAATAAACAATAAACAATAAACAATAAACAATGAATAATAAATAATGAACAGCGAACAGTGAATAGAAATAAGAAGTAAAACCCATAGATAGGTGTGGAACCTTGCTGAATTTACTTTGGCAATTGGGAATGGTTCAAATAAAATGGAAATTATTTACCAATAAATGTTTAGAAAATCATTCAAATGGCATGATAGACTATTAAATATGATAGTGCTGTATTGTAGTATTATTGTATTATAGTATGAGAGTATTACAGTATGAGAGTATTACAATATGATAGTATTATAGCCCATTCTAATCCCTTATGCAGTACACTCAGCATCAGTATAGTCATCGGCAATCCTTGCTAAGCATTCCATTTAATACTCAACACCCAGCATTCAACACTCAAGTGATATCTCCCATTCAGCATTCAACACTCAAGTGATATCTCCCATTCAGCATAATGCAATCCATTTCCTACTTCATAGCTTAGAAGAGCTCGGCTTCTTCTTTGATTGCCAGCCAAATTGTAGTTTACTCTTCAATCCTTGATCAATTATAACATTAAGAACTGATGTTTTGCCTCCAATTCCAGCACTATCACTAACAGCTTTAGCAAACGCTTGTTTCAATTCATCATATGTTCTGACTAGATAACCATTAGCACCTAAAGATTCTCCCAATAAATCATACCTAACTTCTAGACTTAATGCCGTTGATGGTAATTTACTCTTGGTATCATTACCATTGCTATTATACTGTTCATTAGGAGTGCCATGGTAAATGCCACTGTTGTTCATGATAATTATCACCAAGGGTAAATTACTTCTAACTGCAGTTTCAATCTCCATACCGGAAAATCCAAAAGCTGAATCTCCTTCAATGGCAATAACTAATGAATTTGGTTCAGCTGCTTTAGCTGCTATAGCATAACCTAATCCCAATCCCATAGTAGCATTCGTACCAGCATCTAATCT
Source organism: Sporopachydermia quercuum (assembly GCA_001599295.1). NCBI lineage: Eukaryota > Fungi > Ascomycota > Sporopachydermiomycetes > Sporopachydermiales > Sporopachydermiaceae > Sporopachydermia > Sporopachydermia quercuum. The sequence goes on from BCGN01000007.1 coordinate 345,576, forward strand.
TCTTCGAGGGTAATTCAATGGGAAAGCAACTCTAGACACATCCATGGTATTCGCTCCTTCTGACGCAAAAATGATCTCTTCTGGCTTATAAACTGTTTGATTGGCTAGTACTTGCTTGATTATATTATAGGAAGCTTGATAAGTCATAGGTATATCATATTTGTTCTCTTTTTCGATGCTTTTCTTCTCGTTTGCTTGGATTTTATTGATAATCTCAATAGGAATTTCAGGAGCYYTCCAATTAATACTAYTCAACTGTTCCGTCAGCTGAGGAACAGTAAGCTTCAAGTCGCCTAATAGACCTAAGTATGCATCACCAGTATTGTTACCAATTTCTTCAGCATTAATATCGAATTGAATTATCTTAACGTCTTTTCTAAATCTTGGCGATGCACCGAAGTGAAGTAACCAGTTGAGCTTTGCTCCCAAAAGTAAAATAACATCARCGGATTTCAATGCTTGAGTTCTAGCTGCTGAAAGGTTCCCATCCCAATTATCAGGAACAACACCTTTACCCATAGGTGTAGGTAGGAAAGGAAGATTAGTTGATTTTATGAGTTTTTGGACTTCTAGCTCGCTTTTGGCATAAGCAGCCCCTTTCCCAATGATAACTAAAGGGTTGGTAGATGATTGTAAAGAAGATACAATAGAAGCAATAGTATTAGGATCGCCAATTGATTTTGGTGGTGAAGGAAATTCACCTTCACGTTGGAAATATTGTGATAACTTGTCAAAACACTCAACTGCTTCTTCTGATTCGTTTTCTATATCAGTTTGAATTATATCTGCCGGTAAATCAATATAGGTGGAACCAGGGCGGCCAAARGTAGAAACACGATAAGCTTTTTCAAGCAAGAAAGGAAAGTTTGATAATTTATGAGGTTTGCCAGAAAACTTGGTAAAAGGAGTTGTAACAGTTATTTGATCTTCTTCTTGGAAAGCCCCTTTATAAACTTCATCGCTGTCGCTTGAGCCAGCCAGAAGAATCAATGGCCATGAATTGGAATTAGCATTGACTACTCCAGCCAGACCATGAATAATCCCAGGTCCTCCAACTACTAACAAAACTCCTGGTTTCCCTGTGAGATATCCATAGATAGAAGCTGCATAAGAAGCTGCCTGTTCGTTTCTGAAGGAAATAAATTGAATTCCTTCTTCAATACAAGCATTAGCAACCTGGTGAGAATTACGCTCTGTTAGTAGATGAAGCAATTGATACATAGGTACTTGTGCGATCGTATATGGGATGGCACCTGAGGGATACTTACTTCGACCACTGGGATTCCTACAATTCCAAAAATTGTTTTGATTCCAGCTCTTTTAATGGTTTGAGCAATAAATTTAGATCCTGTTACCATACTTGCTTTTATTGTAGTAATAATCTGTTGGATCGTATTGTATTGGGTCTACTAAGCTRCTCTGCACAAGTAGTTGAGTCACCTACTATCTCCTCTGCAAAATAGTAACACTAAACGTTGCTTCTGAGTTCTAAAAGGACAAGCAATTCAACGTCGTAATAGCAAGGAATTTGTGGATAGAATACTATTGATTTGAAGAATGTAAASCAGATGTACAGTAGTAGATTATGAATTAGTAAGAATGAATTGAATGAGAAGCGGGGAGACAAACAAGGAGAGCAAAGGCCGAGGAAATAAGATTAAAGATGATGCAAGTTGATGCAAGTTGATGTATTAGGGAAGAGCTGCATGAAGGGTAAGCATAAAGTGAAATGAAAGGGAAGTAAAGTAGAGAGTTAGAAGTGCAGGGAGAAACATTTGAATAAAGARAAACACATATTTTGCTATATTTTGGGATAAGATGGCAGTAATATAATGGATACATTGCTACTGGTTGTGAATAGAAGATTGCAGGTTTAATCCACAATTAAGGTTCAAAACTCTATTGTACATTTATTTTAGGATCACAAGATCAGAAAAGGTACAAATGTAGATGAATTTATGTAATAGATAACTATTTTTCTTTTAATTCCAGCTTAAATTCACTCCAGAAAACTTGATTATATTTTTGAAATACGTATTACCAAAATCCATACCACTTGTTTTAAAGTTTGTAAATTTTTCCCTAACATTACTATGAAATATGAATCTGTTCCACTTGAATGATCAATTCTCCACGGAGCACAATACAATATCACGTGATCGATGAAATTTGGGAGGTCTAAAGGTGGTTTCAATTTACTATTCACCGAGTTGAATAACTTTAGGATAAGTGGAAAAACACTACCAATAATCTATTTTAATTCAGATATCTAATAAATATATACAAGCTCTGTTCAATATAACTGTTTGATCAATATTCCAATGAAGGCTAACGAAATCAATCATCTAATCCTGTCAATGACATGTTATAGTAAGCTGGTAGAATGATGATTGTGATGTATGAGTATAATAACGCAAATCTATGATCAGCTGATTTCATTTCGCCTTGCCCATCAGTAAAATTCGTTAACATTGCCTGAAAACTTACAGGTTTTACTGTTTCTTTTTGATAGAGCATAATGCTCATCTAGAAAKTTCTAAGTCTAGTGACAAACAGSTTTCATTCATCGTACATCATATCTCAGAAGTGTGTCACCCAAAGGCATTATTCTGCTACTATCTCCGTTATATTTTCAAAACTTAGCTTTAACAGCTCATTCGCACTCCATTCATACAGATCATCACCAAATTATTCAATTCACTCTATCGTTGCATCATGCAATACATCCTTACTCTCAAGCAACTGCTTCTGAAATTCAACATTTACAGTTATTCACAGTGCGTGGGAAAGGTATAACATCTTTAATGTTATCTTCTGCCGTTAAGTAACTAATCAGTCGTTCGAATCCCATACCAAAACCACCATGAACAGTAGTGCCGTTCCTCCTTAAGTTCAAATACCAGTTCAAAGGGTTAACTGCCATTTTCCTATCAACAATCTCTTGTTCCAGCTTCAACGGGTCTTCCTCTCTCAAACTGCCTCCTATTAATTCCCCAATCTCTGGTAATAACAAATCAAAGCATGCAACAGTTCTACCTTCGTCAAAGCTATTCTTCTTCATATAGAAAGGCTTTAAAGCAGTAGGATAATCAGTAACGAAAACTGGACCTTCAACGTGCACTGCAGCTAACCATTTTTCATGCTCTGACCTTAAATTGTCTCCATACTTGGGAATAACGTCAAATAGATTCCCATCTTTATTGGCAGCCTCCAGCAAAACATCAATAGCCTCAGCATATGTCATTCTTCTCCATTTCTCGTCTAATTTTATGGCTTCCCATCTGCTCTTTAAAACTGAGGGTATATCTGTTTGAGTTCTATAATCTACGTCTACCTCTGTCACGACTTTACTTACTTTATGAGGACGAATAAATGGATTAGCAGTTAATAAATCGCTTTTCACTCCATTTTCATCATTCAACAATCCTTGAACAACGGACTTGATCATAGCTTCAGAAATTGCGATCAAGTCCTCTAAGTCTTTTACAAAGGAAATCTCAGCTTCAACCATCCAGAACTCGCTCAAGTGACGATTTGTATCACTTTCTTCAGCTCTGAACGCAGGAGTAAATGTCCATACTTTATTGACGGCAGCTGCCAAAACTTCTAAATGCAACTGAGTAGAAACAGTTAAATATGTTCTCTGACCAAAAAATTGTGAACCAATAGGAGCTGAATTACTGTTCACCGTAAATAGCTCACCAGCTCCTTCACAGTCCGTAGATGTTATTATTGGTGGATTCACTTGTGTATATTCTTGGTCATAGAAAAAATCACTAATTTTCTTGATAGCAAAAGATCTAAATCGTAGAACGCTCCCCAAACTCAATGCTCTCCATCTGTATTCTGGAATATTCCTTAAGAAGTGTCTTGAATGAAACTTCTTCTGCAAAGGATATTCTTCTGTAATAGGACCTAGAACTCGTATGCCAACACCGTCTCTAATGTCCTCGGTGGATAATTCAAACGATTGTTCACCAAAAGGAGTTAGCTTGAGGGCTCCTGTAACAGAAACTGTGGCACCTGTCTTGAGATTTGGATTTCTTGCCTTATCAACTGGTGCTACAACTAGTAGCTTTTGACTACAAGTTCCATCAGTTACATCGATGAACGCAATTTTCTTAAGCCTGCGAATAGATCTTACCCAGCCGTTAACAGACACAACAGTATCCTGATTTGGAGGACTATCTATAAGGGATTTTATAGACCTCACGCGTGTCTGAAGAGCATTTTCTTCAATCTTTGGTACCATATGTATCAGTCTATTACCACCAAGGATGGCTCTAATAAGCCTTGGAGTTTTATATGGCAGCATTATTCAGATTAGTCAATACGTGTAAGTAATTTCTACTTGTTTCCAAAATAGTAACGACAGAGTGACACCGATAGTGATAGCAATACTTATATAATGTCTAATAACCTGCAAATGCTTCAGATCTTACACATTGTAAAGAAGAGTTGATAGAGAAACAATAACGGTGAATTCCTGATAGACACAATAAATTCAACAGCATTCGATTTGATTGTCGGGATAAAATTCCATCCTACCCTAATTTGGCAATAACAGATCATGTGGCTCGAGTAAGTGCATTATATTTATGTCACGTGATGTATGCAAGATTATGCATATAATGCATGTGAAAATGAACATCAACTGGAATAGATGGATCAATGGGATTATACGTTTACCATATTAATACTACCATAACGACAAAAGTACTGTGGAAACCCTAAATTTGCTTTATCTATTAGATTACAAACAAACACCAAGCCTAAAAGTGTACTATGTAACTGAACCCTTCATTCTATTACCGGTCCATCTAATCCAAACGTGTAATGTCAACTGTTTCATCATTCCTACTTTTTTTCCTATGCTGCTGAGCAATAAACACCTCCACCCGTTTCTTAAGTCCGCTATTTGGCGTGAGATCGGATACTGAAATCAGTTTATCACACGCAGGAATAGGACATTTTGTCCTATTGTTGTTAGATCGTATGACTTGCACAATAGCTTCTCTCTCAAAGGAATGTCGACAAGATTTACTAACAACAGGATCAACAAACAACGACATTGTTAAGGGACACTTCAACGAGATGGTTTGGTCACCAACTACTAGCTCATCATCTCCATTAGCATTCTCAGTCAAGCTGTTTAAATATGTAATAACTTCATCCTTCAACTTCGTATCAATTTGATCATCTTTGACATTAATATTCTGTAAGACCCATTGTGCCCATGGTTCGTCTCCACCCAGTGCCTTTTCAGGATATATTCTCGCCCATGCAGACTCTCTAAATTCTTGTAAAATATCGGCTTCTTCTCTAGCAAAAGCTGTGGCATCTTTCACATTCCTCATGTATTCTTGATGTATTGTATGTCCCATATCAGAATATAGGCCTTTAACTGATGCTCCAGAACTTATATAATTCCCATTAGAATCACTATTCGATATGTAGCCATTCAGTTTCTCTACCGATAGGCCATTGCTGAGATTCCCTCTCAGTATGTCTTCCAGCGAAGCTTCTTTATCCTGTTCATCATCACAGTACGAATTATCATGATTTGCGCATGCTATCAGTGAAGACTTTGATAAAGAGATGAAATCTTGAAACAGATTTCTATTTGCTGATCCCGACAAAAGCTTTTTCAGCTGTTGTTCAGATTTGCCTAGCCATAACATCAATTCCCCATTTTTGGCATCAACATCTCCTTGAAACTCGTTCTCACCATATTGCTCTGTTAGTTGCTCTGCGTTTGATATCAGCTCTTTCTTTGAATTCTCAATCAGACTGATGAGTTTTGCCATCGGGGTTTGGATTTGATTTAGTTCTTTCACAGCTAGCCAAGTAAAAGGCAACCGGTTTTCCGAAAGCTGTTCTGTTATTTCACCTGACATTGTGAATGTTTATTGGTTGATATGGYGATAAGCATCGAATGCTGGATTGCTGGAGATAATTAAGTGATCAAATGGTGCTGGAAAATCTGTAATCTGAATAGTAAAACGTCTGCAGTTCGTTTCACGTGAATCGGGTCACGATAGAATTGGCGCAATTTAGATAAACGGTTAGCAATGATTATGTTCTGGATTGATGGATTATAGCAGATGATTTGGTTAAGAAAATGGAAAGGCGTGTTTCAAGAGGACGCGACTTATGCGGATCTTGCATGAATGTGCATACATATGGACACTTTGAGAGCTGATTTGCCTATTTTAGTAGGATAACTGTACATTGGAAAAAGATGAATTTTACTGGATACAAGTATAATTGAAAGAATAGTAGATTTGATGTGATTGTTTTAACAGATCCATCCTCTGTTTACTGGATTTTAAGCTGTTAAATACATATTAATGTACTAATAGCATATTAAGTGTTCTTAAGTTAAGAACGCAAGGTTTCTGCATCTTCATATATGCTTGCATGATTATACATGAGTTATCAGCTTCTGGCACACAACATAAAATAAAAAGCTAGAAGCCATTAAATTCTTATTGAAAGCTATATATCCTCTTATCTATAGTTTTCATATATAGTGATTTTTTACTGTCATATTATACTTAACTATTAAGTTCTGAAGTACTATACAATTTTCACTTACGACGCCTGTTGCTTTTCCTATGAACTGCTATCCATTATGTACATGTAAATCACCAAGCTCGCTATGATTCTAGCTCTCTGTCCATGGACTATTATAACTAGTTCTTGTGATTACTTTGAAGGAACAGGCCTCGCTGTAAAYATTATTTTATACCTAATGATTTCCATTACTGTGACCGATGCAACGTGGTTGGCGGGACAATCAGCATTAGTGAATGTTTGAGAACTACTCCTCGTTGGATCAGAAATCCCATTAGGACTACCCATATTCAACACTGCTAAAGGAGTAGATAACTTCTGAACTTTTCCTATTAATTTTTGATTTTCCCCGATATACAATTCTGCATTCGTATTGTTGATATTCTCGACATCTGTATCAATCACCAGTTGTCCTATCTTCAAAAGTTTTTCTTCATCGCTTGTAGTATGTGTATCTAGTCTTGGCTTTTTGCTCAGCTGTTCTTGTTCCTCAGGGTTAATTGCAGTTTTACCCTCTATGTGTTTTCTCTCAAAAGCTTTCGTTATATTCGAAAGAGTAGATGTTTGTATTTCTCCTTGAATTTCAATCATGGCGATATCATTCCCCAGCTTTACAAGCAATGGGTTTCCTTCTACTGCGCTGTCGCGCGTCGATAGACTACCTATCTTACTAGTCACAATAGCTGAAGGCATCGCGTCTTTATCTATCAATGATCAATCTGCCAATCCCAGCATTTGCTTTACAAACTATTAATAATACCTTCATTGGCAATTAACAAAAGAACTCTCATACAAGCAGTTTTCCCTATAATATTCAACCCATAAACAACATTGCAATCTCTTATCTACGAAGCCAACTCAATCAAACGACTTTCACCTCTCTCTTCACAACAATGTGACAGCAAGATATAACTGATTACATAATCTGATAAAACTAAACTTCATGATTCAAATTTATGTCACTTTCTGATCATGTCATACAATATTCAGTCTGTATTTTGCTTCAAACTTTCCTTTCCATAACATTTGCCTATCCTTACACACTGACAATAATAGACTATTATCAATAACATTTACGCTTTCTCTATCAAAACCTGTAGAAAGCTTTACAGAATTGACCTATTTGACTCTAATACCTTTCTATAGAGCATTGCAAGCCATTTTGAGGCTGCAGAATAACTGCAGTTCATACAAACAAACCCTCAGCATGCTTGGGGCATTGGAGAAACTTGTTCTGGCACAAATCGTGTACCAAACAATCGAAAATGCTAAACCAGCAACAGGTGCTAATAAAACGTCTTTCTTCATAGTTAATGTTGCATTGATTACATCGCAATTCAATAGTAACCCCATGATCTTGGAAAAACTAAAAAGCTTTAAAGAACGCGGCATTGGTATAGGGAATGGAAGCAGCAACACCAATAGTAACAGTCCTACAACTACCACTGGAGGTATAGAAGAAGGATTTCTTAATGAAGAGAAATGCACAAGAGAAATAAAGGAACTTTTACATCATGAAAAGTCGTTTATTTATTCCAGTAGCCATACACCTTCTATGTTGCAGATCTCAACTGATGCTCTGCAGTATTTGAGCTCAGCTATACATAAATTATATGACCAGTACAAACTGGTGTTAATACAGTTAATCAAGAACGATGAAGAGAAATACCAATCCAAGATAAAAGAGATTGAAATGATCGAGAAAGGTGAATTAGACAAAGAACTCGTGAGAGAAAATGCAGTGTTGGCCCAAATCAAAACTGCCCAGCAAGCCCATAGGTTACATCCGCAAGGTCAGAGAGGCAGACAACAGTACAGGTCACAAACTCCTATTTCACATCAAATCCAAAGACAAATTTACTCTTCCATGTCTAACATGACCCAAAGGAAGTCTTCATCGCCACAGGTTCCTGATAGATCGAGATCCATTACGCCTGGTAAAGAGATGAGTAATTCTATCTCTTCTGGTAGCACTGGACCCTCTACTAACTCTTCTCCAAAATCAGCTCCTGCTGCTAATACTGTTTCGACGTCTGTAACTGCTCCTGTGCCAAATAACGTTGTAGTATCTAAAGAAAAAACTGTTACTGGTGATGTTTCTGTTAGAGAAACAGTACCTGCGGCTACTAACGGTACTAATTCTGGAACCCCTGCGAGTACAACGAGTAACATTCCTATTTCCAATACTCTAAACAAAAATGGCACTTCTAGCATGAGCGATAGTACCGTTTCTAGTACTGATAGTAGACTGACAGAAGAACTCCATATAGGAATAGGGACCAAGCGGAAACTTGATGATACTACAAATACCCAAAGCATCAGTATCAAGAAAGAGAAGCTTGAACAAAACACGAGAACTATTGAAGATATTGATATGAGAGATTCTGATGTTCGTGAGAAAAATGGTAATTCYAATACCAATGCTATTGCTAATGCTAGTGACGAGGCTATTGGAGCAAATACTAATAGCGACAATATCAAGGTAGAGCAAGCAAAACTAGAAATAGAAAAGGGGGGAAACGTGAACTTGAACCTGAATCAACAGAAGCAAGGAAAAGGACTAGTACAATATCAAACCGCAAAACCGGGATTGAAACAAGAGCTCAAGAAAAAACTAAATGAAGCCTCAAAAGAAGAACCAGAAGTTGGGAAAAAGGTGCCAGCTAGCAATGCTGAGAGTACTGCAGGTCGTGAGAACACTTCTAGTAGTAACGTTAATGATACCACCGTCACTGATGCTGTCAGTGGAAAGATTTCTGATGCTTCTTTTACAGGTAGTAATAACGTTTCTCCTGTTCCTACTACTGATGTCTCTAAGAATCCTGCTGACATGTCTAAGGCTGTTACTGCTGGTGGCGATGACACGCCGCTCAAAGAAAAGACATCTCAAGGCTCTGTTCACGCTGGAAGATCCCCAAGGTCTGCCAGTCCTGCCACTCCAGGTAGTGTTGATGGTGAAAAGGAAAATATCTATCAAGATGCTTTTGAAGAGTTGCCTCGGGAGCCAGTCAGCATTATGCCCAATGAGACTGAGGCAAAGGCGGGAGCCGATGGAGCAGAAAAGCTGACGGAGACAGAAGAGCAAAGAGTAATTAGTAAGTCAACACACACTGCTGTTGCAAGTAAGAGTAATGATAGTTTGAACGTGAACGTGAATAAGGAGAAGGAGAAGGAGAAGGATAAGAGTGAAGCTAATGCAGATGCTGCGGCTAGTAACTCTGAAGTAAAGGTAGATTCGAGTGGTATTATCGGTACTATAGCAGCTTCTCCTAGTTTATCAAAAGGAATCAGTACCGCTAAGACTAAATCTACTTCTGATACTACTCTCTCAACTTCTACATCAAAATCTACAGAAGTTTTATCTCTAATTTATGATAAGAATGATAATGATACTGATTATAAGAGCGCTGAAACGTTGGATTCGGCCAAGAAAAACCCTAAAGCCACGACTAAGTCGCCTGAGACCTCCAACCAAAAAGAGGAATCCACTGCAACAAGTATAAACAATATGTCGCGATCAATTGTCGCGGCAACAGAGGAAAGTAATGATACAATGCATGAACCACCAAAGCATAAACCAAATCGTCGTTTCCAATCATTAATAGCTCCAGTGTTGTCAGATCTCATGTCTAATAGAAATGCGTCGTTTTTCATGCACCCTGTCCATGAAAGTGATGCCCCGGGTTACTACGATATGATATTTACACCAATTGATCTGAAATCAATCAAGGATCAAATAAAAGATGGCAGGCTACAGAATACAACTGAATTAGCCAGAGAATTATGGCGCATGTTTGCTAATGCTGTTATGTATAATAAATCTGGTTCAGATGTGTATGAATGGACGTTAGAAATGGTTCGTGATTTCGAATTACTATGGCAAGTGATCGAAGAAGCTGAAGGAGAGTCCGAAGAGTAATTTTTGACTGGAAAATGCAAGAAGTTTACATAAATAGTATGGGTTGACAGGAAAATGTTGCTGATGGATAATAGAGTTGTTGAAATGGTGACGGTGGTGGTGGTGGTGGTGGTGGTGAGATGGTATAGTATAAGATAACATAGTATAATATGGGATAGTCTTCAATAGTAAATACTAACCTAACATACATGAACTATCAACATTCTGATTCTCGTTCACCTTTAATTTCAACCACTTTAATGTGATACAATAAAAATGTAACGTTTCAAGGGGTTCTTTTGATCGTCCGGTATTTTATCACCGTTCTTCCTCTACTTTGTAAAAATACTCATTTCATACAATGTAATAAATCAACTGCTAGTGATAGAACAGCCTCATCGTTATTATTATTGTTGTTTTCCTCCTCGTCCTTATAATCTATATACAATAAAATATTTCAAAAACAATGATAAAGAATTGTTTCTATAATCCTTGTCAAAGACTCAACTGCATTTTCCTTCAACGTTGCATAGACTTGGTCAATAAATCGCTGGATTGTATGTTAGTATCAGAGGCAAGAGTAGAGACAGCAGATACACATATATATTTATGATACAGTAAACTTTCTTGCAGAATGCACAAACAAAGTTTATAATATCATTGTTCATACTCTCATCGTGATCCTTTCGCTGTTGATCCATCTCCTGAATACTTACTTTTGTTCTTGGAATCTTTGTCCCACTCGTTCACTGTGTTTCAAAAACTTTTCTGCACATTTCAATGTGCAAGCCTCTTCACGTCCGGTCAATTTGTTTGAAGTGAAATCGTTGACGCAATCATTGAAACATCTTTCCACTAATGAAGAATACAATCTCATGAAATCTTTCATTTGCTTCTTTTCCAAGATAGCTTGAAACTCTTGTTGTTCACGTAGGTTTAATTGTTCCATTTTGATAGTTGAGTATTATAAGGGTTTTGTGTTGTATAGTACGAAGGCAGATAAACAGAAAAATCAGATTGCTATGTGGGTATCGTATAAAGAAATGATGTGGACTGTATAGTGTTGAACCATTGACAGAGAGAGATTAACAGCGTTAATRGTACAAGAATGATGATTAGCCACTGAGATGTTGAAAAATTTCCATTTTGTCACTTTTCAGCATAAGTGTTATTTATTGTTGTGTGCATTGCTAAGGTAATTAATGATTATGTGATCTGAGGGTGGAAAAGATATTGTGATTATGTCATTACTTTGATGTTTCCTAGTTTTTCTTGCGTACATAACGGAGAGGAGTTGGAGGGGAAAGAAATGAAGATTTGATGAGTGGTTAGGAAATCTGGTTAGAGAACAATGGAGGAAAGTGCATAATAGACATGAAGAGATTGCTAAATGTTTWTTAAATAAAAGAGTTTACTGAGTTGCAAGTTGGTTAAAAGTGAGTCCATTTGATGAGATAGAGAGGTCTGCTGGTGCGAAATGATGTGTAATGAGAGGTGATGGTCAATGTGGGGGACGAGATCGGGCAAGCATTGAATTATAGGCTCGAATATAGGCTTTTTCATTAAATCGGCTCAAGAATAACATTTTAAGTGATTTCAATCAATCAATCTTTATGTAGGGCATTTTAACTAAGAGCATAGACAATAATTTTTGTTTTCTGTTATTCATTGTGAAACAAGGAAAAGTACCTGCCTGTACCCCTTGTCACAATATTTAGGTGATCATTGCATTCGAAGGTCAAGCTCTGTGATGATGTGATAGCCAGGTTATATGCATTGGCTACTAAAAGTTCAGTCATCCCTATTGAGTCTTGATAGARTCCAGAATTCTTAAACTCTTCTGAAATTTATGAACCGATTAATGGAATAAATAACGAGTAGGTTGTGATGAATCGATGCCCTCATTGAAAGATCTAGGTGTACGGATGAATATAAACGTGGGGAGAGAAAAACAGAAAAGCAATTGAGCGTTAAAAGATAGAAGGCAAAGGGCCTACTGAATAATTGAGAATATGAATTTGTTATGTATGGTAACCTGTTGGAATGATTGACAATGTCTGAAAGCACACAAATGGTTATGCATTGAGGAATATTAATTACATAGTAGAACAAGATGTTTCAAGTTGTAGTCAATCACCTTTCTTTGTTGAACTAACCATTGCGTATAATCTACCGACACATTATTATTCGTAACATTTTTTTCATAAATTCAGTTAGTTTATATAATTATATATACTCAGTACTAGAGAAGTATTTTTAGGCTTCAACTTTCTCCGTCAACAATTCCAAAAGAGTGACACAATCAGCAGAGAACTTTCTGATACCTTCAGACAACTTTTCAGTGGACATTTGGTCTTCATTCAAAGCAAATCTGAAAGCAGGTTCATCATCGACATAGGTAACTTTTTCCAAGTCAAGAGCTTGAGCGGCTTGAGCATCTAACTTCTTAGGAAGTTCTTCAGTAGAGTTGTATAATTCTTCTAGTAACTTGGGGGCAATGGTGAGGAAATCAACACCTGCTAGTTCTTTGATTTCACCAGTGTTTCTGAAAGAAGCACCCATAACAATGGTTTTGTAACCAAACTTTTTGTAGTAGTTGTAGATATTCTTGACGGAAACGACACCAGGATCTTCAGCACCTTCGTAATTCTTTCCAGTGGAAGCCTTATACCAATCCAAAATTCTTCCTACAAAAGGAGAGATCAAAGTAACTTGAGCTTCAGCACAAGCAACGGCTTGGGCGAAAGAGAACAATAAAGTCAAATTACAATGAATTCCGTACTTGGCTTCTAGTTCTCTGGCAGCTTGAATACCTTCCCAGGTTGAGGCAATTTTAATCAAGATTCTTTCTTTATCGATACCCTTGCTCTTGTATAAATCGATTAATTCAATGGCCTTCTTGATGGTAGCTTCCTTGTCGAAAGACAATCTAGCATCAACTTCAGTAGAAACTCTGCCAGGAACAATCTTCAAAATGGCAGTACCGAAATTGATAAGTAAGATATCTAAAGCAAGGTTGGCAATTTCTTCGACTGACTTACCTTCAGCTTGAGCCTTAGCTTCAGCAATGGCATCATCGATCAGTTGGACGTATTCTCCCTTCTTGGAAGCAGCCAAAATCAAAGATGGGTTGGTGGTTGAATCTTGGGGCTTATATTTGGCAATTGATTCGAACTCACCGGTGTCGGTAACGACAACGGTGCCTGTAGCCTTCAAGTAGTCTAATGAAGAAGACATTGTGATATGATTATCAATATTAACAGTAAAAATAATAAATCCTGGAGTTGTGTTTATTTCTGCAACTGATGTAGTTTCACGATTCCTATATTCAAATGTAAACTACAAATCAATGTTTTCTTTCTTCCAACTATTGTTGATTCATTTAATTATCCAGTCTGCGAATTGGCCTCTTTATAATACTTGTGTTAATGTTGCATTGCATATTACCGAKTTATGTTTCGTAGTTAAGGTTAAATCATGGTTACATAGAAAAGGGGAATTTCACTCAAAATGATTACGTACATATGGTATGGGTATGTACGTAATAATGATTTTGATTGAACAATAAATGATTTGATTTTGATGTGATTAATATATGAGAATGTGAGTTATAATAATGATGATAAAGATGGAGACTCTTTTATTAGTATTGTATGCATTTCATTCATGGTAGTGGTTTGCTATTACAGTATATATGTTTGGGAGAGTGTAAGAGGGTAAAATACTTGTAGTAGTTTAGGAGGCATAGAGGTGTCATTTGCATGAGAAGCGTTTGATTCCATACATTTTCGATACAAGTTATAAAAGATCTACTAGAGGGACGGATTAAATGATTGATGAGTAAAGAATAAGTGAATGACACAAATCAACTGTGGATTTGTTGATCTTAATAAGCAAATGATGAGCTAGAACAGATTATTGGCTATCTTTTCAAAGTTTGGTATCCTGTTGATGATCATGGACTGGTGATGTGCGAGATAGTTCAAGGTTAAAAATGATGGATGACTTATTGATCTGGCAAAGAATCTACTATATAGTACTTGAAAATTGCCGTCAAAATAGGATTGTGAACCAGCTGAGATGCATCTACAATGAACCATTTATATATTTCTCCTTTTGTTATAGATAAACCCTCATTATAAACTATGGTCTCCGTATTGAGTCTTTGATCGCATATTGAATGTAGTGCATGGGGGTACAGGATCAGATCAGAATTCACCCGAACAAAACGGTACCATGTTGGCGAAGCATACGAATGTGCTAGATTGATGGTTTGGATAGTCGATGTCTTCATAGAAGACATTATTACTAGTATTATTAGTATTTCAATGCTTTGGTACTTGTACTGTAAAATCGGTTCCCAACTTATTTTCTAATGGAAAAACACTCGCAGAACTTTAGGGAATATCGCTTTACATAATGAAATTTTTGATTGCATATGAATGGTGTGGAATAGTTTAGTATAATCTGCATTATGCTTGTAGGAATAGCCTTTGCAAAACTATATATTGGAAGATAACAAATTAGAAAATATGTCTAATAAAACTCGACAATGTGGTTCATTTATTCTGTTTGATACGGTATATATAATCAGAATAGAATATTTACTATAGCATTTTTCTTACCGTATTATTGGCTTGTATACTAGCTCTTTCAGGTTTCAATTCCAAACTACCCAGAGAACGAAACTACTTCCGTCAAATGGGATATTCATTACAATTTTTTTGTATCTATAAGATAGATTGTATATTAAACATAACTAAACAAATTTTCTTATATTAATTCCCAATCGTCTGTATTATTTCATTTCCATTCCACCTACATGAATAACCATGATTTCGATCTACATAATTCCATTGGAACGGGCATTGGAACGGGCATCTGATTTACTTGTGGCTTCAAAACTATTGTCATATTGACATGGTATCTCATCTTCGCATCTAACCTCATCGAGCGCCGGTTAAGATACCTGCTGTATAAACAATTACACGGGTCTGATGATATTCATATCCGTACACATGTATAAGTATACCTGCCTTTTGAAGGGAACCGACAGGACCACTGGTGGCCGATGTCTTTATGCTTTTTACCCGTGACTGTGTGGCATAGGCTATTACTCCAAAACAATTTAATAAAAAGTGTACTTAAAAGAAATGAAAGAAGTTACTTTTCGATGAAGTAACTAACGATGGCTCTTAATGAAAATTTTCCGAGCCGTTATTTTTACCAAACTGAATATGCGAATAAAAAGAAGAAAGATGCAAGACCAAAGCTATATACTAATATACTTGGAAATAAGTTGATTTCTTAAGACAACAATATCGAAATGATTCAAGAGGCGTGTTTGAATGTACTTCAGAAAAAAGAAAAAAAATTAGTTTAATCTCTCAGGAATCATTACCCATCATGCATAAGAATTATTAACCCGATCACCAATTCTAAGCAAGTTTTCAGTGTTTGAGCAACATATTCACACAGTTAGTTAATGGACTACCCAAAATAAGTAAACAAACTCATAGACATTCAATCTTCATTTATTCAAGTACTCCAGAGAACAAATCCTCAAAATCCTATTATCCTCCAACAACAATAAACATTTTCCCCGTAGAGCAACTTCGAACAATAATGGATATCTCCACAGTTTCCCAATCAGCACAAAATCATCCCCATCGTAACAGTCGTTCCTATCTTTTTGTTCTCGAATTGTATCATTTTTTATTAATGTGTGTCGCAAGTTAATTATTACATAATCAAAAATAGCTTTAATACGATGGGAAACCTTAAATGATCTCAACCTTAAGTATCCTTCATTTTATGCTCATATTTACCTAGTTCTTTCATTTAGTGAGTAACTAGCAGAACGGTTATCATTACCTTTCACCAACTTTGCTAAAAACTTTTAACAGAAAAGTTTGATTGTAAATCCTTTAGCAGTCACAGAGGAAGCAGTCTCACCATTTCTCTTTTCAGTAGGCGGTCTTATCAGATGCCTATTCCTTATCAGAGATAATCCTTATCAATTGCTATTGATAGCTATATCAACATACTAATTATTGTTTGAGATACAGGGTATCTTTAGTTATTATACTAGTCAATAAACGTTATTGCTCAATCGGAAACACGCCCAACAACAACCAATAGAGCACTGTTGGTATTTGGTGTTGGTGTTGTTGTTGTTCCCTGTTACGCCTGCCAGAACATACAATGGCTTCTGATGCTGGGGATGAACCGGAAGGGCAATCATCAGCTTTAAACGATTTAGATGAACTACAATTAGAAGATGCAGTGAATGCAGCAATGGAAGCAGCGGTTGCTGCTATGGAGCAAGATGACGCTGCTAATGATACTACTACATCAAACCAACATGATACTGATGAATTGTTTCGTACCGCGTTCCCTAGTCAGGAT
This sequence comes from Sporopachydermia quercuum, assembly GCA_001599295.1. Lineage (NCBI taxonomy): Eukaryota > Fungi > Ascomycota > Sporopachydermiomycetes > Sporopachydermiales > Sporopachydermiaceae > Sporopachydermia > Sporopachydermia quercuum. The sequence continues at coordinate 362,458 of BCGN01000007.1, forward strand.
ATGCTTGTGGCAGTTGCTCAATCTCATGTTGATATGCAAGAGCACGAACAAACTCGAGTGGAAGAACAACAACARGAAAAGGAACTGGAAGCTGCGCATGAACATGAAATTGACGATATGAAGTCTTCAGAGCATACAAACAATATAGAGAGAGATTTACATCAATTAGAGCGTAATAGATCACATTCGCCTGTACCTGCTGAAGATGATACCGAGCAACCTCAACCTTTGCAAGCTGCGCACGTAGCTATTGAAACTGCTACAAGAGCAGGTAGTACAGATACCCCAATTGCAAATGGAGAAGAAGAATCGAAAGACGTAGAGATGAAACAGCCTGATGAGATGGAGTTGGCTCTTCAGAGCCTAGACAACTTCGACTTCAACAACTTGAACATGAATGATTTGCAAATACAGCCAAATTTACTCAATGCTATGCAATCCTTGGTGACTCAATCGCTTGATGAGATGCATCCAGATGGAACAGAGTCCCAAAAGGAAGGCCAGAGTGAATCAAAAATAGTAGAGCCATCGCCTGCAGCAGGAGGTAACGAAGGAGAGAAATCAAGCGGTAGATCAACAGAACCAGTCAATCAGGTTCCCAATAGTGAACATGAAAGTCCTAATTGTATTGAAATCCCAAAACCCGAATCAATACTTTCAGAAGAATCAGGTGGAAACGCGGCGCCACCGGAGAAGGAAAAGGATAATGTAGATAGTACCAATGAAAAGCCGATTGACGTGAATGATTTCCAGCTTGCACTTCCATCGGCTGAAGAATTAGAAGAGCAAATGAAGAATTTGCCGATATCTCTTGATGCTTTAGGAGATTTAGGTGCTTCTATGACTCAAAGCTTGGCCCAATTGTCAGAATCGATGAACGAGTATCAATCAACGGCAGTTGATCGTTCCAAAGGAATTGATGATAATAACGCTGATACTAGCGGGATTGAGACTGCAGACAGTGCTAATGAGGATGATAACGGTGCTAGTGATGACTTATCTGCCTTTGATAGCACATTATTGTCAAAGGTTGTTCAAAATATGATGAAATCTCTTCATCCAGAAGGTGAAGATGAAGCTGAAGCTGCCCATCAACTTGGTGATGTCAATGAATCTATAGACACTTCCATTTCCAATGATGTGTTAGATCCAACTCTTATTTTGAAGAATGCTCTAGCGTTAGCCATGGAAAACCCTGATGATCTGATAGGGAACATGCAACTACCAGAAGAGGCTTTTGGTGTTGGAGAATCAACTGCAGGTGAAGACAAAAATGAGACTAATGCTACAGAAAAAGMAGAGCAAGAAGCTGCATTAGCTAGTTTAGAACAAAGCTCCACCTTAGAGGCCGCCCTTTCACAGTTTCTACAGGGCGATAATCAAATCGATTTGGATCAACATACTGGCTCATCTACATCTCTATTAGAAGCCCTGTTACATGGCGAAGTCGGCCAGAATGCAAAATCCAAACCAAAACGGATAAGAAAGGCCCAACCAAGAACTCCGAGAGCTCCAAGGGCCCCCAAGAAACCAAAGGAGCCTAAAGCAAAGAAAGCTAAGGAACCGAAGCCTCCGAAGCCGCCAAAGCCACCTAAAGCTCCAAAGCCGCCTAAAGAACCTAAAATACGAAAGGAAAAAGCACTTCCCCAGCCTAAAGATGGTCTAGTGGCTGCTGGTGATGAAGTCGCTGTGGATAAATCAAAGGAAGGTACTGAAGAGGAAATACCCAAGACATCCAAGCCAAAGACACCCCGAAAGCCCCGAAAGAAGAAGGCCGATAAGCAGGAACCCAAATACGACAGTGAAGGTAAYTTGATACCTTCTGTCAGTACCGGTGTCGATGGTAAAGCTGGTTTTACGGACACTGGTGGAGATGATAAGAATAAGGGTAAGGATAAAGATAAGTCTGAAGCCAAGAAGAAAGAAAAAGTCCCAAGGAAACCACGTAAAAAAAAGGAGAGAGCTGGGAATCATGACACTTCTATCGTTGGTATTGCTGCCAATACGCCAACAATCAACCTCAACACTTCGATTACGCCAAATACTGTACCTACTGATCCTAAATTGGCTATGATTGATGCAATCTCTGTTTCAAAGGCCTTTGCTACTGCTGCACCAGAAACTCATTCTTTGAAACAAGTGCACTTCTCCGGGAGTTCAACTGGTGGTGCCAGTGCTAACGCTGGTTCAACCTCTTCTGCTCCTACTAGGGGTACTGGTTTATCTATTGCCGAAACATTGGCATTGGCAAGACCCCGCAGAGACTATTCATCAATTCAGTCTCTAGAAGCAGAAAGAGCACGTCAGGATGCTCTGAAGAAAGATTCAGACTCTTTTGGACGGTTGATGAATAGAACTGGTCCCAACCCAAGAATTGCTGCTAGTCTTGCCTCTGCCATGAAAAATTTGCCTTCTAATTCAGGAATTGGCAGTATTAATTCTAATGAAGCCAGAACTGGTGGGAGCAGTAACAACGAGCCTAAGATGACATTTAAGAACAGGTTTTTGAACGAAAGTGCTGTTGAGGCTGGCCAATTGAAATATCTTACCAAGCCAAAGACAACCAAGTTTGTTCATCATGTTCCTTCGAACTCTGGTATCAAATTGCAAGGCAACTCTAAAGCCGGTTCAGACTCTGATAGCAATGACAGTGGAACAAATCATCTGGCACTGCTCGCTCAGCAATTGTATTCTAGCTCGGCAGATTCGTTAAAGAAAGTCTCCGACGGCGATATCAATCTTCCGCCTGCGGACCAAAACGTAAGCCAATCAGGAACCCCCGCCAGTACTGGCGATAGCAGTACGGTAGCAGAAGGAACACCTGAATCCTCAGATTCAAACATGATGACTGTTCTGCTACTAGCAAAACAACTAATGGCTGGTTCTGCTGAAAGCTCTGATAGTAGTATGATGAAATCTGCTTTGCGTTTAGTAGAAGATTTGAACATACAAGGCCGAGGATTGAGTGGTAAGTTTGGTACTAGAAATAAATATCGTAATGGTAGCGATCAAGAGAAAATCAGAGAAGATAATCGAGAAAGAAAGAAACGCTGGAGAGATTTGAATGCAGAGAAAAACAAGGATAATGACTTACGATCACGAGTTCAAAGGAGAGCGAACGTGATGTTTGGACCTGAGGAATCTGCTGCCAAGCGTCAATGGATTGAAAACGAATTTTCTCGTAGAAGACAGAAACGATTGGCGAAAAATAACTTGATGGGTAGAAACTCTTCCAGTGGTATGGATGACAGCCTAATTGTAAGTGAGAGTAGTGGTAAACAGCGGATGATCAATATGGAGAAGATCATCACGCCAAACATGGTCAGTAACGGTGGTGATATCAGACAGGTATTATCTGCTAGGAAAGATTATAAAAAACCTTTCGCTGGATCATTACCTAGTAGTAGTAGTTCTGCTATGAATAATGGTGCTACGTCTATTACAGCAGCATCTAGCCATGGGCAAGGATTCGACTTGTCGTCTGTTGTTGCAAGATTATCCAAGGATGCTAATCTGGTCAAGGATTTGTCAGGATTGATAAAGGTGATTAATAATTCACATTCATTGCCAGGAGCCCTTGGTAGACAAAGCGATAAGCCTTCAACATTGATCACTCAGTTAGAGTCCTTATTGAGTCAATCTGAGAAGAGAAAAGCTCGCGAATTGAATAATGATGGGAAGAATGACGATGAATCAAGAAAGAAAGTTCGTGTTGCTTCGTTTKCTATACCTCCTGTTCTTGTTCCTGGTGGCATGGTTTCTCCCTCTGTCAAATTTCCTATGTATAAGAAGCCGGAGGATGATTCTAAAGAAGCTGAAATTGAAGGATCTGGTACACCTAAGAATGGTACTCCCAGTATTGATTCTGCCCAAGTGACCGTGAAGGCAGCATCTGACCAAACTCTTGCGAAAGGGGAGGAAGCTTCTAGCAACAGAGTTGAAGTCACTAATGAATCACCGGATACCATCAGTACAACTAGCACGAATGACAGTACTCCGAAGACATCAAATGCCAAAGAAAAAGTTAATCCCGTTATGGCTAGCCAGTTCAGAGGTATTAGAAAGCCTACCTTCAATGCTCCTGTTCCCAGAGTTAACCTGAAGCAGGCTAACAGTAAAGTAAGAGCTATGGGTTTTCCTCCTTCTTTATCTTCATTGATTCGCAATTGAGATATCGATCATTGAGATTTTTTTGTTTCCAGCATTTTGAGGAGGAGCAGCTGCCGTTGTTCCTTAATTTCCTTACAYCCAGAAAGTTCTTCTCTACCCAATTGTTGTGAATTGTATTCAATCTATTTATTATTATTATGTATATTAGCTATGTATTATAGATGTATCTTCAATGGATTAATTCCCAAGTATACTATTAATCAACTTTGTAGATACACGGTTCTAAGACATTTAATATTGACCAACTAAGTCAATCGTATTTGAACACGTTCAAGTGGGATAATCTTTTTGCAAAACTTAGAACTTTCCTTGGAGCCTTCACAACGTCGATCAAAGAATCATAATCGCCTCTTGCCAGGAGAGATTTCAGATTATTCAATTGAAGTCTTATCATACTGGGAACTTCATATTTTTCGTTCCAATTTAGCTTTCTCATTACTTCAGATTGTAGATCAGACTGACTAGTCACAGACGCAGTGCTACCATAAAGATAAAAATGTCGATCCATTTTCATAGGTGTATAAAGAAGAGGAATRTGAATAGTGACAAGTGAGTCCTCGGATGATGTGGTTATTGAATCCAAGTTCAATTCAATCCATTGACTCAGAAAGTTGTCCACTACAAGAGGTGCAATTAGTTTTGGAGGCTTTTCTATTTCCTGTTCAATATCAGCATATCCAATATCATTTTCTTCAGGGCTCTTGTAATGTAGATTTAGAGTCTGCACATACTCATAAGACTCAAATTCGAAAACACCCCCAACTAAAGTATTAGGAAATACAGGAAATCTATCACTCTCTGCAAAYCGTGATCTTCTTGCAAGAGAAAAACACCTTTTCTTTGATGCCATGTCAGTGCATATAGGAGCAACCCAGGATATCATCGAACTAATTGGTGACGAAAAAGAGTATTTACACGAACCATATGTTTGTTTACTGATTACCTCTCCGGCCTCACAAACGACCAAGTTGGTTTCTATGACAGGGGAGAGAATGTTTTCTAGTTCCAAAGTCCTATTTGTTATCCATTTTTTTTGCATGTTTTTCAGTACAGCTTCTATTCGAATCCCCGAATACAAGAACTGCGAGGTGCCAGATGGCTCACATATCCTATTTTGCGAAACCGGAGCTCGCAATGCTTCAATTCTTTTACCATCTGCCAGTTGAGAATACAGAATCCATGATATCAAAAAACTTGTAGGACCAAAGGTAAACAGTACCATTGCGACAGCATACAGCGCTACGATGTAGATAGACCCACAAGGGAGAGTCAATGATCAGATCATAAGGCTGAGTAAAAGCAATCAATATAGTATAGGACATACAACTGAGAAAAGTTCAAACGTTTGCTTAGCAAATATCGGATATTTCTATGGTAGCTAATAAAAGCTTCTTTCTAGCCTAACACATTTTCTTTTGATGGCGATAATTAAAGGCAACCAAAGAACAACAATCGTATTTTGCTATAAACAATCAGGAACCAAAATAAGATTCTGTGGTAGTTATACGAAGCTATCACACGGGCTCTAAAGACATCCACAAAGCTGTTCACTTTGTGATTTGACTGTATTTAGATTCATAAAATAATCTATACTGTTACTTCCTCTAAACACTGTGGGAGCTAAATGAGCCAAGTAGTCGATGATACAAAAGCAATTGATAATAATCAGTCACATGACATAATCTGGGGAAGCTTCATTTCTCATCATCTCATCATCTCATCGAACACCTTCCTCATTATTTGCACGTGATAGTAGAAGTATATAAAGCCCCCAAAATCTCATACAGTTTAGAATAAAGTCCCTGTGGCAAACTTTAAAAGCATAACTCAATTAATAAAAAGGGTAATTCCTCAGCCACAAATTAGGTAATGTTGGAAAAAAGTAAATGATGACAGATCACGTGTGATCACATCAAATTGTGGATGTTAAGTGAAATTTCACCAGATAGGATGAGTAATGTGGAAAATCGTCAATGAGGATAACGCAACAAAGGGAAAGTGTGGCAGCAATTSAACGTAAATAGGTAACTTGTTAGAAGTTATAGCGATAGCGAAGAACGCTAAAATTATTAATTGCTTTGCATCGAAGTAGAAAGAATATACAAGAAGACTATCTTTAGATCAGGTGAACAAGATGTCATTGAGACTTCCTTCGTGTCTCAAATACAATTAAAACATTTAGCTTTTAAAACATMATGTTCACATAAATCAATTGTGGAATCAATTGTGGCCAAACTGAAAAACCTCGTGCAAATGGCACGGTTGGATGAAGGTTTGTGGCGCACAATCATGCCCTTACCGTAATTTCTATTCCACTCAATTACTGCAATATAATACTAAGACTTGTAAACCATTCTTACTTGGAGCAATAGAAAAATCAACTGAATCAATCATTCAAGCTTTTATCAGTAAATGTATCTTATTATCATCGAAGATAGTCAACAGTAAATGAAAACTCCGAATTACCGATTTTGAAATCAATTAAGTTACGCACCATAGTACGAAAGAATAGACAAATCATGGTAACATCTGGTAAATAGGAGATGGCGCATGATTTTCGACAGGTAAAGTTAAATTGAGGGTGTGGCTTTTTTTCCACCAGTTTAGTTCGCACGAATTGGAGATTAACTTTGGGATATATAAAGGATGGAAGATCCTGTTTTACTGTTCTTTCGTTTGGTTTCTGCGCTGGAATACACTATTTATTATTTTCAATTGTATTTTAGTTAGTAGCTAAGGAAGTTTCTTACTGGACAAGATTTATTCACTAGTGTTTCTTGAGTAATAAACAAATTAACAATAATGTCTTCTCTTCCACCACCCCCGGCTGGAACCTTGAGAATTGGTTCCACCGCTCCTGACTTTGAAGCTGACACTTCAAATGGTCCTATCAAGTTCCACGACTATATTGGAGATAGTTGGGCTATCTTGTTTTCCCACCCTGATGATTTCACTCCCGTCTGTACTACTGAGTTGGGTGCTTTCGCCAAGTTGGAACCCGAATTTGCTAAGAGAAATGTCAAGTTGATTGGTCTCTCTGCCAACGGTCCTGAATCTCACAAGGCTTGGATCAAGGACATTGATGAAATCACTGGATCTAAGTTGACTTTCCCCATCATTGCTGATCCTGAAAGAAAGATCGCTTACAAGTACGATATGATTGATTATCAAGATGCTACCAATGTTGACGACAAGGGAGTTCAATTCACCATTAGATCTGTCTTTATTATCGACCCCAAGAAGACCATCAGATTAATCTTGTCGTACCCTGCTTCTACTGGTAGAAACACCGCTGAAGTTTTGAGAGTCGTTGACTCTCTTCAACTCGGTGACAAGAACAGAATCACTACTCCTATCAACTGGGTTCCTGGTGATGACGTCATTGTCCATCCTTCCGTTTCTAACGATGAAGCTAAGACTCTTTTCCCTAAGTTTAGAGTCATCAAGCCTTATCTTAGATTGACTCCTTTGGAAGTCCCCAAGAACTAAAGTTTCTAACCTGTTGATGTTTTAATGATTCAATTCATCTAGTGGCTACGGCTTCTTAGTCTGTAACAAAATACACAAATACTATAATATATATATCGTAAGTTCCAAAAACTTTCCCTCACATTTTTTACTGTTTGTATCGTTTTTCTCAGCATCTTTCTTTAATCGCACATGATCTCTATTTACCTATCAGTTTCTTTCGATCTGAGCAGATTATGTTATCGAAAAACAATTGAATCTTTCTGAAAACTTTATCTTTTGACAGCCCCGTATTCTTATTCTCCTTTTTAAAATTAATATCACGTAATCATCAAATAATCCTTATCCTGCTCTCAACAAGACACACACAACCACCAATTATGGGGTCTTCTTATTGAGCTCAATTTACTTCCGAAACGAATCTCCGGGATGCATTTTCAAACGTAATAACCGAATTGATCCAATTACAATTAATCACGGAATTGTTCTTTTTGTAGTATTAGATGGCAATTGTACATAGTAGTAGTCAATTTGTTAGTTGATCTACCAGCTCCTTTCAATGCAATTGTCACAATCAGACAAGGCAAAACTTCAATTACGATAATCTTATAGTTTGGTTGAAAACTCTACAATCTATTAATTTTTGATCTTATCAACTCTCCTCAATAACTATTTGAGCAGCTTTACGGTCTATCCGTTGCCTATTTACCACAGCTTTGTAACTTCTCCCTATCCACAATGCAGTCAGTTCCTCCCTTACCAGTTCGAAGAGTAGCTGTCGAAGAACTAATGAACCGTCGGCTTTCAGGCAGAAACAGAAAGTATTCTGACGCTTCCTCTTTCCGTTCTTACTCGAAAACAGCTAAACCATTCTTGAATTCAATCCAGTATCAAAGCTCATTGAAAAACTTAGAATTCAGAAATCATATCCTAGAAACACGTGAAGCATCTATCAGCGAAGAAGCAAGAAAAAATGACTCTGAACTAGTATCAGATTTCAACCATTTGAAATTAGAGAAAATGAAATATTCTGGGGATTTCCCTCTTGCAGTTGATGATGGCAATGGTAAACATGAAGATGTAATTGATTGGGACTATTGGTCAGCTATGATGTATGACTATTCGGCATTGATAAAAGTGTCGCCAGCTGAAGTAGAGTCGGGTGTTTTCTCAGGTGTTCCTGAGGTCTGTAGAAGATTTCTTTGGCTGAAATTTCTAGAATCTAAAGTCACAACCTACGAAGAAAAATTCAATGAATTGATTAGCAATAGAGACTCCTTAGCTGAAGAAGAGCGGATTAACAGAATAAGAAGAGATATTGACAAGGTCTTGGAGATAACTCAATGGCAAGCCGTTGGAGAGTCTGATTTTGATAGAGAAACTATTCTGAACATTGTGCTTAGTTTTTATAGTTATATCGGTAACATTCAAGGGTATACCTCCTCAGCATTGTTCATTGTGATTCCATTCTCAATTGTTTTATCTCCCAGTGAAGTATTTTCAACTTTGGTCTGTCTACGAGATTATCCTATATTCCATGATGCTTTAATAGCTAGACCTAAATCAGAATCTGCTGACGGTGCGAACATCAGCACTTTCGAATTACTCAAGTTCCAAGTTTCGCGCGTGCTAGAAGATTCATATACAGATATTTTCTCAGTCATTACCTCTCAGGGCATATCGCCATCGCTATTTCTTTCTTTGCCTCTAACTACGTTTTTTGGAGCCTTGATTCCTTTATCTTCAGTGTTGAGAGTCTTTGATCTGGTGATATTCCTAGGTCCCTCTTCTTTAATAAGAGTGATCACTGCTGTATTGCATAGAAATCATAAGCAAATCATATCCATTTCCAAACAAGGAAACGAGAACGAAACATCAGTTAGAGCATTGACTAAATTTTTGAGGTTTTCTCTGTTTGAGTACTATAAGAATGACGGTGAATTCAGAGAGGATGATTTACTGCTTGATGCCATTGTCATTGAAACCTTTCCTATCGTATTGGAGAGGTACGAGCAAGAATATAAATGGCTTGTTACATCAGGCAAAAGTTCTAATTCTGATTTAACCCGGGAACTCGAAACTCAGAAACGCATTATGGCTGAAATTGCTGCTGCGGGAAAAGAAATCGAGGACATTTCCAAAGAACAGGAGAGGATGAAAACTGATATCGAATCAGATAAAGAAATGATTGAGAAGCTGAAAAAAGAAAAAAGAGAGCTTTTAACAGAAATGGATAGATTGAAGTTTGAAATTAGTGAATTAGATATGGAGGAAGAGATTAAGAATGCCAACGAGAGAAACGACCAGATTAAAGAGATGAATATCGATTTACAGCATCAAATTGATTTGGTGAATGCGGATATTGAAGAAGTTAAAGGAAAGCTAGCTGAGGCTAGAAATTGAGCATTGGGTGTTTGAAATGACTGTTAGTAACGTTGTTGTGACTGATATGATTTATACCTGTATATTTGTATATATGTATGAGATATACTATTTGTTAAGACTGTTAGACAATTCTTTACTATATTGTTTAATACAGCAAGCAGGATATTTTATAGTAACGATAGTACAGTTAGTTTTCGCTCGAATATTGATAAATGAATTTATATATGAACAATATGACTGTAGAAAGAAGAACATATAGAGCTGGGAGTGAGAAATTATGCTCGACAGTTTGTTTATTAATCACAACTATCTACCATCAACCAAATCATTCAATATAAGATATACTTTATAATATCATTTAGCTATCTATCATCAATGCTCTAGCCTATAAGGTATACAATCATCATAAGCCTCTTCCCTCAAAATATTAGTCTCCATGATCTTATTTCAGGACTCATTCTGTCACTAATTTCCCATTTCACTTTCTAAATTGAATTCCTCCCATTCAACTGCCTAATCACCCTGATCCTTAAACGCTTTCAGATCAACACATTTCCCACAACAATACTCTTTCATTATTGGTATCAAGGAAGCAGTTCCTACATTCCACCACTCAACCTGTTTAGCTGCAGGAATACATAATGATTTCTTACAAGAGTAACATACCTGTTCGTCTTGAAGTCTTTGCTGTATCAGACTCATTTGATTCCATGAGCTTATTAGATTCTCCCATTCTTGTTTCTCCTCCTCAGTAATATCAAATTGAAAAATTGCTTCAAATGCCAGTTCCATCAAACTTGGTCCTGAAGCTCTCGTTTGCTTATGCTTTGGTACCAACCATTCAACTAATGCGAATCCCTCAAGATTTCTTTTRCATTTATGAGTACTAGCACTTGGTGTAGCATCAGAAGGAAACCCGATAGCAGTCAGAGATGGGAGACCGGTGAATTTTTTGAAATCATCACCGGGTTCAATCAATGGATTGGGCCGTATAGACAAAATCTCTAATTTAGGGAGATCCAATAGTTCGTTAGGTAAGTATGCGATCTCGTTACCACCAACTGAAAAATCAACCAAGTTCACCAATCTCCTTATGGAAGCAGGAATTCGCTTCAACTGATTATTCCGAAGACTCAGTACAGTGATGGTATCAATTCTAAACAATTTAGTATTCAAACTTGTAAGCATGTTATGAGCAGCATATATTTCAATCTTCGGCGTCATAGAAGATACAACTTTACCATCAGGAAAGCAAATCATTCCCGAGAGATCCGAGATTTGATTAGGGAGATGAGACAAGTTCAGGCCTTCTAGCATAACTTTAGGATTTCCTTCTTCAATGCACATATCAATGACTTTAATACATTTCTGAGTAGCTTGCAAATTAGCCGATTGTTGCTTAGATTCTTGTAGCTGCTCTAAATGATCTTGCTGTACTTGAGATGATTGAAATTCATCTATAGTTCCCAAAGTTGTGTCTTCTTGATCGTATTCATGGGGAGGAGAACTTGTTAGATCAAGCATTAAATCGTCAGAATCTATGGTTGTTGAGCCATATATTGATAAAGAAAGATCTCTGGATGACACAGGATGAATTGGAGTATGGAACTTGTTGTAGTTGTATTCAAAAGGGTCCGAAATGTCATAGGAATCTTTAGAATCAGGAAAATTCACTGAAGAAGCTTCTGATGTGAGATCTTCCTTGTAAGATGTGATTTTTGGGGATGATGGAACAGTAGGAGCAATGGAATCAGGAAGAGCATTAATACCGGTTGTAGATTGAGTACATGAGTGATTTGCGGCTGAAATGGCATTAGAACTGCCATTGACACTAGAATTATAAGCCCCGTTCAAAGATCTTTTCTTATTACAATCTAGCCGAAACAGTGAGAGATTGAAGTCCTGGTTTGAACTGTTCTGAGGTAAATTACGGTTTTGTTGATGATATTTCCTCTTCCTTTGGCGCTTTTCACTGGTCCTTCTATAGAACTCGTTCATATTCATCATTTTATGCTTATTATTAGTACCAGTAATTGCAGGAGATTTGAGCCCATCAACAGAAATATGATGCCCTCTGAAAGGGCTTGTTTTCTCTGATTCATAATGTCCTTTGACAAATGCCAGTGGTAACAAAGGATTCGAATCCATGGTGTTGATGTTCTTGAGCTCTATGCTCTTTTGTTTACTTCTAATTTTTTACCTAGAAAAACTTCAATGCCGATTATAGCCTATTGTTCTCAATATATGCTACTTAGTTTCATATTTTAGTGCTACAATCAATCAATTGTTTATTCAGAATAGACACTTCAGTCCCTTTACTCTTCCCCCTTGGTGGGCTCTTATCAGCAGTATCAATCTACTTCTGCCGATTCCTCTATCTTGGGTTCACCTTTGATCACAAGATCAATAGTAAACAATTCTGTTTGTGTACCGTTTTAATTTACTTGTATTTAATTATTGTGTTGGCTTCTCGAATCATTATTTTTAAAGATGCTGTTATGACTCAACTGTAAAAATAGTTGTTGATAATTACTACAGATTTCATATAGTGAAGGGAATTTTTCGCGTTTCATAAAACTCGCAATTAACACAACACGAGAAATTGTGGGGTGAAGGGAGACTTGAGATTGCAAGGAGTTCTGCGTTACGGTCCTAATGGGTATTTTTTCGGATGGAAAGTGACCCGGATGGCGATAGAATTGGGTAACGATTTTGGTTATCAATTGGAAAGTAAAACAATGTTAAATCCGCTCTTTCAGCTTAAACAATGTTTGCCCTTCTCTGTTTTAGTTCTTCTTTTTATAACTACATAGTACTTTTTTAGTTGTCAAATATCGTGTACAAGTTGCATAGTAAAATGATAGACAGGGTCGAATGTTACAGTGGTGGCTGTAGATAGTGAAAGTGAAAGCATTTTGACGAGTCAACAAGCTATGAAGAATCAATCAAGTCAGAGGTCACAGTTTTAGGGAATTGGTCAACATACAGTGTTGTTCAATTGTTTGTAATGACTTCTCTATACAAAACTATGTTGGCATGTAAGGTCAATTGGATGCTACTATATCTATACCGTGAGAAACAAACTTTCAACTATGGGCAACTACAAGTAAAACAGTCATGTAAATATAGACATATGTTATCAACATTCCAAATATTTTGGGACTTATTTGCGCGAATTATAAATCACGCTCACATAAAAAGGATATGATGTTGATTCCTAAGCTAGGATAATAATACAGACATCTGACAAACTGAAAGCCACTCACATTTCAGATACCATAAACAATATACAGCTATATACAACTYATCAGATAGGAAGATAAAAATCCGTACAGAAACTCAGCAGATGTACAATCAAATGTACCTTTAAATTTACCTYAGATTATTCAATCTACTAGTCAGCTTCTCATTGTCTTTCCATACAGAATGCTACCTATACTATTTTTCTATCTTCTCAAGCTCTTATCCTTTTTTTTCCTCTCCTATCATCTCCATCTTGGAGCTCCTCGGGTTTATAATAATGTGGTGCCAAATCAATCAACCATTCACTCTGAATTGGCATACAAGCTCTCATGTACTCTTTACTGGTAAGAACCAACTCATAGTAAAGTAGGAATCTAACTGGAGGCTTTACATGAAACATAACCGAGCTCGGATGAATGCTAACCATTTGACTTGATTTAATGGTTCTATAACTGTCTCCAGAGTTGGATAGCCTAGCAGTATTAGGGAAAAACCCTGAGACCAGTGATTTCTGAATATTGATGACATCATCGCTCAATAATGACCCGATGTCTGACCCGGAATCGGGACCAGGTCCGACATCAATTTCAACCCGATCACACAACCGGATCAACTGTTCTCTAACATCTCTTGCTCTTGCTAAACTTTTATACTGTACGAAATGATCTTTGGCCCATTGCATTGAGTAACCAGACCAAACCCATTCATTGAACACTTCTAGCACCATTAAATGGTCTCCCCCGTTAGGAGTGATAAACCCATCTCTAGCTTTGTCAGCTTCAATCTTCCGGTCCTTTGGTCGGAAAAATAGCCCTGATAACTCCCCAAGCATAGCTACTACTGTTATCACATGGGCCACGCATTTCAGCTCATCGCTTGTAAGAATGGCTTTAGAAAACATTGGATCTAACGGAAACTCTGACATTTTTCTCCCTATTTTCGTTAGTTTCCCTTCATCATTTAATGCTCCTAATGCATATAGCAGCTGCAGGGCTTTCATTAACATTGCGTTCGATGGAGGATCCATAAAATCAAAATTAAGCAAATCTGTTATACCCAGGGAAAGCAATAATAACACTACAGACGTTAGGTTCGTCCGTAGGATCTCTGGCGCAGTTTCCTTTGGAAGTTCGTTCTTATAAGACCATTCAGTATACAGTCTGAAGCATTTACCAGGACCAACGCGCCCTGCTCTGCCAGCACGTTGATCTGCTGAAGCCCTTGAACAAGGAGACACTATTAAACTCTCAATTCCTGTTTTGGGATTGAAGACGTTCTCTTTGACAAAACCCGGGTCAATAACGTATACAACACCATCAATAGTAATGGATGTTTCCGCAATATTAGTAGCCAATACTACTTTTCTTGACCCTTCCGGAGTTGGCACAAAAATTTTCTGTTGTAAATCTGGAGGCAAATTAGCATATATAGGACATATGATCAAATCGGCTATTTTATTGCCTAATTTCCTGCACGTGTCCTGTAAATTCTCCTGTATATATTCTATTTCTTCTTGACCTGTAAGGAATACTAGTATATCACCTTTACCTTGAGAAGTATGGATTTGAAAGATGGTAGTAATAGCAGCATGGAGATAATTTGCTTCTGGTTGCAATGTATAATGAATGTCTACTTTATACCTTCTGCCTGGGATTTTGAAAATAGGAGCATTGTTGAAATATTTGCTGAATTTTGTAGCATTCATAGTTGCAGAAGCTATTAGCAGTTTGAAATCAGGTCTTGCTTTTGCAATGTCCTTGATCAACCCGAAAAGAATATCTGTTGATAACGTTCTCTCATGGGCTTCATCTATCATTAAGGCTGAATATGAAGATAGTTCAGGATCTGACAGAAATTCTCTTAGGAGCATACCATCTGTCATATACTTAAGAATAGTATTTTCATTAGTATTATCGTCAAATCTAATAGAGTAACCAACTTCGTTTCCTAGTTTTACACCCATTTCCTCAGCGACACGTGTGGCAACAGAAATAGCTGCTACCCGTCTCGGTTGAGTGCATGCCACCTTCATGCCACTATCACAGTATCCGGCTTCGTAGAGGTATTGGGGTAATTGAGTTGTTTTTCCCGACCCAGTTTCTCCAACAATAATTAGAATTTGGTGATCATTAACAGCTTGCAATAGTTCATCTCTGTATTTGTAAACCGGCAAAGATTTTCGTGTTTGATCTATCGAGCTGATTTTTTCTTCGGCTTCTTTTATTTGCTTCTCTACTAGCGATTCTGACTCCTGTAAGGGAAGGATGTCAACGTTTGAGGCAAACTGTACCATTTGCGATTCATCAAATACAAACTCATAATCATCAGACGCTTCAGGTTCGCGATTTTGATTGGGATTTTGTTTGGAACTACTGATTCTATCTTTCTCCCAAGATTCATAATCATTAACTGGCTGTTGGCCAGTTCTATTAGATGAGTAATAGTTATCACGTTTATGAAGAGTATCATGTTTTCGTTTAACGTCAATATGACCTTTGTCGTCAATATAATCTTCTATTATTGAGAAATTAGAACCAGAAGAAGATGAATCGTTTTTCCTTTTCTTGTTTGATTTCAGTATGCTTAGAAGCTCTACTTGTCTATTGTATTCATTTTGCTCTTTCTTAGTGAGATTTTCCCAGCCATATTGTTGGATATCTTCCTCAAAAAACTCAATTTCCTTTTCCAAGCGTAATAATTTCTCATCTTGACGTTTTGATAAATAGCTTTGCCTGGATTCTTGCCGGAGAGCAGATACCGAATTGGAATTAGAATTCTGGGGCAATGATGAGGAAGTAGCTTTGGAGTCATTGGGCTGATTGCTCATTATGATTAGAATGTCTCTTAGCAACGAAGTCCGCTGTTGAGATGTTGACTATAACAGCTTGTGCTAGGGAGTCTTACTCTGGTTGCTGTTTAGTTGAATTTTAAGTAGCAAAAGATATTTGTTGATGTTAATGGAAAGTTAGGACGGAGAATGGTGAAACAAATGAGTATTGGAGATGAAAAAATTGGTTTGTATGAGGAAAAATAAGATTAAAGTTATACATAACAATGCAGGTAGCCAGAGAGTTTAAAGGCTCAAAGTTTGTAATAAATAGTGAAGAAGTAGGAGCATAATTGAGAAAGGAAATACAAGAAATACAGGGAAGAAGTGACAAACAAAAGAGTATTAGGCCGTTTGAATATAACTGTTGTTTTGCATATTGTTTGGAAGTAAGAGAAATCTATGGTTACTATAGTGAAACAAATGTAGTAATTGAGTTATTCAATTCATACTGCTTTGGGAATAAACTTGAATTAAGTTGGAACGAAGTTTGCCTAAGATAGGAAGGGCGTATATTTTGGTGTATATGCTTTAGCTATTATTGGCAAAATATTCTGCTGGAACTAATAGATGGATAATCAAACAGTCTTAAATATTATTATTAAATAGCCAAAGAATTTGAGAGTGCTTCCAGGCTGCTTTGAAGCAAGGTATTTGTTGATTGTTCAAGGAAGCTCAAGTTGAGTTGGAGCTGTTAAACTTTATTAAACCTTTAAGTTAGCAGACAAGACTCACAGTGTTTTACGATCTTGTAAAATATCCTATATCTTTAGAAATGTACATCCAAATTACTTAAAGTCAATCAACAGTTAACTAGGTACATATTCATAATTATTCTTGGTACTAGGCTCTAAATACTATTTACTATCATCCTTATACTAAGCCAAGGTACCATCATCTACCCAAATTAAGCTTTCCTGTAAGTTCTCCTTCACTACATATTACTTCGAAACCTTAGTTTTAACCCCATCATTATTATCTTTTCCGTTCTTCGCAACAACAAAGAAATCCCGGAAATCCATTTCTCTCATTTCCCTAATTCATCTCCCTACATCATCATCAACAATAACATCAACACCACTCAGTATATAACTATAGCAATTGTCACTCTTATGATTTTTTTCAACAGGACAGCATCATTAGCAAATTTGACGGAACAAAACCTTGTGTTTTGTAGCATAGTTTCCTTTTTATCCGGAAGATCACGCGTCTTGTTGATTTGATGAATGAGTAACAATCCATTTCATTCAATCATCATACCATTGATCATAACGTGTTTCACCATCGGAATATACGTTGTGGGCTTTTTACGTGACTTTTTGGGGATAATATAAATCAAGAAGGAAAAGGAAATAGTCTTGCACTATAAAAGCGATCAACAGCAACAACCGGTGATTACAATACCTTGTATATAAACAGAACGCTGAATTGAGCGCGAACTTTGTTGATCAGTCAATTTTAAATCAATAAACATCATTCAATTAGTTGAAGTGCATTTGTCGCAATTGGTTTGTGTTAGAAGGCAGTTAATTTTGAGGTTTGTGGAGGGCGTGATAGCAAAACATACAAACAGACAGAATACAAAACACAGAAATATAACGAAGGACAATACATGTATTTGTATGTGTCATGTTATTGTTTCTAGGTATCCAAGGCAGTTAGGAAGTACGATACATAGTACTGAGAAGACATATAACCTACAGCAGACCTGCTATTATATATATTTACTATCAATATCTAGGCATTTGCCTATTTGCCTAGAATTCAACAATGAGTACTAGACTTCAACTCTCTAGTCAGAATCCTAGGCAAATGTCCAGGCAAACAAATACATTCAACCCTTCCACTGAGTCACCGAGGAAACGAAAACAATACAAATTGACTAATGATTCCACTGTGCTATTTGAACACAAATCAGCAAAGATATTCCAATACAACCTACCAGAGACTGCTTTTGATTTCGATTCTTTACCTAGCAATACCACAAATCAAAACACCAATACCCTAGGCAGCTCATCAGACACTGCCTTCTCGCCTCATAATGGCCAATTGATTGGATTTGGATCATTCAAAATGTTTGAAATGCACTCAGGCAATGTCAGGTACCTCCAATGTGGCTCATTAATCTATCCTATTTTACCTAGACTTAGAATATGGCGAAACGCATTCAACGAGCTAATAATACCTATATATAACCCTGACAGATGCTGGTGTGTCATATTCGAGGCAATTGATACAGATAGTATGAAAGAGTTAGGCAAAGTGTTACAGAAGTGTTGCTTCTATAAGGACTCATATAATGACGGAGGTAAAACTGGTGTAGGCATTGGCCTAGGCAGGAATACTAAAGAATACAGGGATATTAGACATACGAAGCCAAGAAATTCTAGTACTGAGTTAGAGAAAAGCAGATCTATGAATAGTATACCTCGAAGAGATCAAAACATGCCTAATAATTTGCCTAGTCAGTTGCCTTCAGCTCATGTCAGTGCAGCTAAAAGCAACCCACCCTCAAATCCTCTCATCTCTAGCTTGAATCCTTTGAAACAACAACTAACAATACACTCAACAGATTATCCACAGGAATCAATTTATCTTGCTTCAGAACTAAAGAGCAGGTCAGATTCTAGCTTATCAATCGACTCTATTGATTCTATTTCGTCCTCGTTTGCCTGCTTGGATTTTGATGTGCCAAAGACTGAGAATGGAACAAATGAGGCAAACGAAGATAATGTCACAAGCGATTCGTTTGACATTGACTCAGGTAATGAGTATGGCTTAAGTAGTGCACACGATACTGAGGATAATGACATAGAATTCAATGTCGCAAGTAACTCAAATAGTAGCGAGGAGCCAATTGCCAACAATATCATTGATGGCCTAGGCAATTACTCGTATGGAAAGATACATATCCAGACCCAAGAGCTTCAAAGTACTAATGCTATAGGCAATTCTTCTAGCGTGTCCAATATAACTAGCACCAGCAATGGCAACTATCAAAACATCGATGATTCTGAGAGTAGTTTTTCTCGTATTAATGACATTGCCAAGAGAGACTCGAACTCCAAGACAAGCAATACCAGGCATTCAGTCGCAAAAGGTAACAATTACAACGCCCGTGTCAATGCATATGTCTCTGGCATTGTCAATGACACTCTTACGCATAACAGCTCCGATTCTCTAACAAATATACCCAGGCAATCGACTGATTCCACTACTCTTATTAACGTTGGTACTCCTAACCTCTATAGTACTTTACCAACATTGCCTAACGATGAGTCTGGTAATGAGCAGGACAATGAGGAAGATTTGACGTTCAACACAGCACCATCAAGCATACATAACGAAGACCTTACACAGGAAATGTCAGAGTACAAAGAACTGGAAGCACTTTATGAAATGCAACCCGAGGATGACATTTATGTGCATCTGAGTGACAATGACATGCTGTTTGACTGGTTGATTAACGAAGACGAAACTGACGATCTGGATGAGTTAGAGTTAGCCAGTGATTCAGCAAGAAACACCGGAGACTATACGGAAAATGACTCGGATCTAATCGATGACACAGCGAATATAAAGCCATCACATAATCAAATATTATACCATAGCCAACAAAAGGAAGGGGAAAGGATGACCGAACAGGATGGAAACAATAGTTGGACAAATGAAGGGTACAATGACACAATTCCAGATTATAAACGGAAGAATTTGCTTAATGGTTCAATAATGGAGGAAATGGCGGAACCAACCGGAATAACGACAGATAACGGAGAAGATGCAGTAAAGCGAACACAACCGTCAATAGGGTTTAGCTTCCGAAATGCCTCCGTGAGTAGAATACGGAAAGAAAGTGGAAGCTACAGAGAAAATAACCCAGGATCGGAATCTAACAACCCCCCTTCTGATTCTTCCAAGACGGAAACTCCCCGCATAATGCCCCACACCAGATTTCCCAATCTGGTAACTAAACCTACACCAAAGATAATTCATACTTTATACAAACCGGAGTCTAGCTGGATGAACCCCTCCTTAAACAGTTTAGCTGACTCCTACCTGTCAAAACTTTCATCTGCACGTACATCCGAGCTGCGGAATCCTGCATACAAACTGGAGCAGCATCGGAATAAAGTTTCGGATATATTCCCCAATTCAGCAATAACATCCGTTCTGCTTTCAAAAGGGCCAAATAGAGCGGAAGAATCGACGGCGCCGACGGAACAGAAACTAGGTTCTAACCGTACTCTCTCATTACAAGATACATTCCTACACCATAAACAACAGCATGAAAAAGAAGAGGAAAGCGGGAAAAGTTTTGCTAGGCGGATATTTTCTTCGTTTCTGGGTTGATATTTGAAGCCGAGAATCCGGGGTAAACAAGATACAGTGCGAGTATCAGGAATTTATAATTCGGAGATGATTTTTTTTTTTGTTAAGCGGGAGAATAGTTGTGGTAAAAACGACGATGACACCTTGTATTGATGAAATATTGCTGGAGATCACGGAAACTATCATCAGAGTGGTGGTCAACTCATTATTTWCTCACTACAAACAAGAGCTGTTATAGTAAAAGTTCATTTCAATTCATTTATTTCCATTCCATAGAAAATCAACTAACAGAAAGAAAGAAAGGAAGAAAGAAAACATCAAACAACATTGGAAAGAAAGGATAAAACGAAACAAGAGAAAGAAAAGTAAAAGGAATAAATGAAAAAGAAGGAAAGAAAGGAAAGATGAGATTTTTATACAAGAATTATTCTTAAGCATAAGAATAATTAGAGGCGAAGAAAAGGAATGAGAAGCAAGGAGAGCGGAAAAATCAAAGAAATTTGATTAAAAAAAGGAAGAAATCAGAGGACGAAAAGAATAACAATTATAATAATACTCAATTGTATGAATATACGAATATTCAGCGGACAACTTTGTAGTTTGTTGGTTGTAGTGCGTTGTAAAATATAATTGACAAATGATATTATTTGCTGTTGATTAGCTCTTGACGGATTAATTGAATTTGTTGAACAATGAATGACAATTAATTAGCAATTGATACAGTTGTCGTAATTATGAAAGAGTAATAGCAATGATAACAGTAAAATGATAGTCAGTTATAATAATAACAATCAAAGTTCTGATATTCGTACTTGCATTAATAATAGAATTGATGATATTTGATAATATCTGCACAAACAATAATGACAGTAATTAAAATACCTCCAGTAGCAACAAGAACAATAATCACAATAACATCAGCGCTAATTATAATTCAGTTAYTTAGTGCAAATTGAAATGTAGCCTTTGACTATAATTGCATTTATTGTTGTTACTTACGGTTATCGAATACTATTAAACAGCTCAATCGCAATCATAATGTGTTATTCTGTATTATCAAACGATTGTTTGTCTTTTTTTTGCTGCTGATAGTGAGAATAACAATATTACTAATAACAACAGTAAGAACAATAATAACGACAATGACAGCGACATAGCCACATAGTTGCTAATAATAAACAGAGTCTGAAATTCATTATTGGATGCAATGGGATTTTGCTTATACCGTAAATGATGTTGATATTCTCTTCAATGACATTACTATTTCAATCCTATTACTATCAGACTTCATATTGTCATATTGCTCATACACTATTATCAATAACTCCATAACTGCAGGCTTTCTAATTTCTCCTCGATATCAACACTAATACTAATATTAACATCACCACATCAGTTTATTCACTTCATTGCTTTAGTTCAACCAGTTTCACCAATCAATTCATCAGCTTCACCAATCAATAGCTCATTTCTCAATTCTTTACCAACTTTCCATCCTCTCTTCCAATCATTCTCTGAGATTCAATCATCAACACAACTCTCCTTACCCCTCCATCCGCTCACTGACTACTCTAAAATGCAACACCAGCTTCTTGCATTTGCTGTTGTTGAACCATAACAGCCTCAGTGCTGCTTTGAATTTGACAACCAATTCCAATTCGCGAGGTATGCTTGAATTGATCGATTTCTCCTGAAAACAAGACGGAGACAACAGGCAAAACTCTCTTCTCCAAAACAACAGCTACTTTTCCATCAGTATCCAATTGACCTCTGAACACACTATTGACGAATTCATACTTCGCACCAACAGTTGTTTTGCCGTCAACTTTAGGAGCATAGCCTACGATGCCATAAGGGCTTTGAATAGGAACAACAGAAGCAGTGATGGTACTTTCTAAACCAACTTCTACCTTATCAGTGACTTTCCTCCAGAAAGCAGCCGAAATTCCACCAGTTCCTGTTAATTGACCAGTAAGAATCCAATTTCCAGCGTTGTATCTTGCCAAATAACTGACCATAGCTTCTCTAGGGTACATTGGATTGATTGCTTGCATAGTAGCTTCTAAGCCAATGGCCAATTTACTGGTTAATGCTTGCAATAATGAACCAGACACAATTCCTGAGAAGCCTCCTTGCAACAGAGATGGATTGGCAACTTTCAAGTTCACACTGAAGTCATTTCCTTGGTAATCTTGTTCCAATTGAACCATAGAAGGTTGTCCTTTCATTTGCTGGAATAGAATCTTGGTCACGGAATTTTTATCCCAGGTGTAAATCAATCTACCAAACTTTGACCATTCATTGTCAGTGGAAGCAACAGCAACGAGTTTTTCTGATTGGAAAACGGGGGTGAATGAAAATGGTGGAGTAGTTTTACTGCCAGAAGTGAAGCTTTGGGTCACTTGGAACATTGGGTTCATGTTGATGATCTTCATGAAGTCAGCTTTGAGACCTTCGAAGAAAATAGAGTTGACAAATACATCTTTTGTGACTTCTTTGTCTAGATCTTCTACTGTACCAGGGTTGATTAGGTTGAGAGAAGAGCGATGATTTGCTATAGAGCTGTACACTTCGTTGACGTAGGAAAACACTGGGTTTGATGACCAGAACGAAGATTGCGATTGTTTTTCAGGGAGAATGCTGGGGATTGTTGGATGGATAGGTGGTAGACCTAGCGGTGTTGTAGTTTGGGAGGCCATAATGCTAGAGATTTGGTTAGTACAGTGGGCAGAAGGTGAAAGAGGAAGATGCGACGGTATATTGGACGGAAATTTGGCTTAAGAGCAAGAACCACAGCAGCAAATAACAGTAAATGACAGTAAATGACAATCCAAGAAGATTCTAGAGCTATTTTTACAATAACAGCGAACAGGGAAACTGTTGGAAGCGACAGTCATCACATTCACAAGTTAAACTGTCCGAGGAAGAGCAGGCAATCCAATCAACAAGATAAACAGCTTACAGCTATAAATCACCTTCGGCTATTTCAGTAAAGAATAATCACTTCCTTGGCTTGTTACAAGTATCGTTTCCAATTTCTCTTCATTTGTCCCATTCTATTCAAAAGCTCTTGCTTATTCCTCTTGTACTATATTGAAGCTATCAGTCATCAGCTATCAGTCATAAGCAATAATTTTAATTGATTTAAGCCTGCGCAGCAGCTAAAAAGCAGACAGGTATTTACACAAACCTCCTATGTCATGCTGACTGCTATTTTCCTTATTGTCATTAATTTCCCGTTCTGATAGGTCCTTGGCTTTGAGGGTAGTGTGATCGATCATCTATCAACAATAGCAACATGTCCTTCAGTATACACATTCTTGTTGCTGGAGTGTCCTTTGAATGATTTCCAACTCTGAATAAAACATCAACATCACCTTTCCGCCTCAATTACCTCATTTTCCAATAGAAACTGTAAATACATACTTAAACTTCAATCAATTCAATGCTTCTTCAGCTATTTGTTACTGGACGTTTGATCAAGCACAGTAGCAATCAATGGCAAATCTATCAACAAAATGTCGAGAAAAAAAGGGTTTTCCGTTAAACGATTAATGAGAAAGTATCTTGCACTGTAATATGCTTATTTTCTACAGCTGAGGATAGTTGATAGTAGTGTTATAAGCTGTTGTTAACCTGCTAATAGGTGATGATAGGGGAATGAAATGTGTACATACAGGCAAAAGAGAAAATGGTTTTGGAGGTGGGAATAATTTTTCACTTTTTGAATAATGATGATAATTACGTGCTGGTGTAATACTGGGAACCAAGTCAAGTGCAAGAAATAGCGGAGATGATAACAACAGGGAGTGTTGAATGTTACGGAGAATATAGAGAGGGAGTGGCGGAGATATACGAAGGCTATAAGAGGAATCTGATAGAACTATTTGTAGGAAGATTAAAACTGTAGTAAAAATTAGGGTGTATAGTATTAGGAATTGTAATGTCAAATTATTCAGTTTATATTGATGTCATTTGATGGATGGGTAAAGCGTTAGGTGACAAATAAAACGGAGATCATAATTGACCAATAACTCATAAGATAAAGGAGGAGATTCTGAAGATGACTAGTACCAAGAGAAAGAAACCTGTATAACCTGTTTTGAGACAGAATATATATCACGTGACTTATATATTACGCTATATTGGATATTCATTCTTATTTGTATAAAAATGGGAATTATATACTTAATTCTATATAAAAGACCCTCCAACCCTCTAAATTGGACTTTCTCTCGACTATTTACTGTAACTATTTTTTCTAGATGTTAATGAGACTTTGTTAGTTAACATTTATTAGCGCTGTTGGTTATAGTAAGTCAATATACACCAGTTTTTGTTGTCAGCTTCCAATTCTGAGAATGGTTAAAAAAAGTATTGTTTTATCTGATGGAGGAGTTATCCCATCACTTGGGATGGGTGTTTACAAGACACCTAAAGGTGTAGCTAAGGATATTGTTTATGGAGCATTGAAGATAGGTTATCGTCATTTTGATTGTGCTCAATTCTATGGTAATGAACAGGAAAGTGGTCAGGGAATTCTTAAATGGTTGAAGGATACCCCAGGGGCAAAGAGAGGGGATGTCTTTTATACAACAAAAGTGTTCGATACAGATCATGGATACGAAAAGGCTAGAAAGGCAATTGCCAAAAGTTTCGAAAGAGTCAAAGATTTGGGATATATTGATCTGTTGTTAATCCACTCTCCTCAATCCAATAGAGAGCTGAGATTACAAACATGGAAGGCAATGGAAGAAGCGGTGAAACAAGGAATTGTCAAGCATATTGGTGTGTCAAATTACGGAATCAATCATATTCAAGAATTGTTAGAGTGGGAAGAGTTAACAATCAGGCCAGTAATCAATCAAATTGAATTATCTCCTTGGTTAATGAGAACAGACCTCGTTGACTACATGAAGGGAAAGAACATTGTTGCAGAAGCATACAGCCCTTTAACAAGAGGTAAGCGACTAAACGACAAGACTGTATTGAAACTAAGTGAGAAGTACAATAAAAGTCCTGCCCAAATCCTCATAAGGTGGAGTTTACAAGCTGGTTTTATTCCTTTACCCAAGACCGCAAACGAAGACCGTGCTAAAGCTAATTTTGACGTTTGGGATTTCAACATCGAAGAAGACGATGTAAATGAACTACAGGATCCGACAGCTTATGATCCTGTTACCTGGGATCCTATTAAGTATGAAGATAAAGCTTGAATTATTACCTTTAAGCTCTACGTTTAGTTCCTCTTATGATCTCTACGATGCACATCATTTTTCGGTAGTATGTGGAATATAGTTAGTGCTGAGAATATGTTGTTTTTTGGTGAACCTACCACTACTCTTTCTTTACAATAGAGTAAAGCATGACTATGACTCATTTCTCAAAGTGAATTGTCTAGTTATTCAGCATTGATTTTACTCCTAGAATACAAATAAGCTGTTTATGACAGTGGGGTGATCAATATACGTGTCTAGCATTCACTGTATTTTATTCTGTTTGTTGCTAGGTATCTCGACATTACTACAGGTCCTTTCATATCATTTTATAACACAGTCAGGAGGATATTGTTTATGGGCTCTTCGGTGTTGTGCTTGATAAATATATCGTGTGTTTACAGCGAATAACACAATTGTCACTTTTCGGTTGGCTTGGTGGATCAGTATGTGGATATATATCCATTCTCAATTATTATACAATTTCTCGTTAATTCTTTGATTACATTAAGAAAATCAATGAAAAGATATTGAAAGCAGCACTTTGAACTGTAACGTACTACTTAAGCTTTTTGGCCTTTTTTAACGTCTCATGTGGCGGTTGAACTGATGTTATTTCTTCTGGTGAGAGCTTAAGTATTTCTTATACTGATTCTCCAGCCTGTTGAAAAAACACTAGCAAGACCTTTACGCATCATTCAAATGCGATTCTAATGTTCATAATGATTGGTCTTTGATAGCATGTTTAGTATACAGTAATTCATGATGTTTCAGCTATACCCAGTTCATAGTTTAGCATGGTAGTGATTTGTGAGAAGAGCTACTCTTTGCTTTATGATGCAAGAAAACGGTGAATGAAGTTCCAAATGATGTATACCTTTATCATGAATGGTCGCTCAGAGTAAAGCGTGTAATGCCTGTTTAGTCTTGCAATAAATGACCTCTCAGTTTACCAATAAACTAAAGAAGATTTAAGTATTTCTTAGAGGCTAATCCATCAACACTAGGAGCTTTGTCATCAAATGAGGTAAGAATAACCAGCTTAGAGTATAGAATTTAAGCCATTCACTCATATTCATAACCAGCCAAGCAAAGCGCATGCTTCTGAATGCTCTCTTAGAGAGTAACACTAGGCGTAATTATACAGCCACATCTTCAGTCTCCGGTTCACTCTTGTTGATTTCATTTCCCACTTTAATAACATCAACATCAGCATTAGCGTCAGTATCAACGTCAATATCAATATCAGTCATTTCGTTCTCCCCCTTGGATTCACTGTGCTCCGACTGAGATTCGTCCAGTTTTGATAGTACTTTAGTTTTTAATAGATTTAGTAGATCACTAAAAGATGAACAGAGAAAGTTCTCGTTAGTATTTTATCTCAATGCAACTCCTCCTGCACTGTTTTTTCTATTCTATTCATCAGCTTTTATGATATCAACAGAAGTATTATAGTAACCACCTATCACATCTGCTCTAACTACCATCTTTATTTCTCTTCCTTCAAAAACATCCATAACTTCCAACATACATTTTCTTATTTATTTTAGTTTCTAATACAGCAGCTTTCTCTCTTCTTTCCTCTATGCTTTCATTCAGTCCTTCTATACCTAATACCATTCGTTTTAGATTGTTAAGTTCTACTCTAATTGCGCCCGTCTGTAAACATAATTGAGATGAAGATGGTTAGAAGAATTCATCAAAAGCGCGGTTAAAAAAGCTCAATTAATGACAGCGAATCTGTTCGCGAATATACTGTAATCATACCTCATTGTCGACATTTTTGGGGCTTATTTTGTTGTTATTAATCTGTTCTAATATATACACCACTTTCGGTAGAAGCTCTATTTCGCATAGTCTCTGTATGGCCGCTTCATTGTCTGAAAAACTCATTTTGAAAAGGGAGTTTCAAACCTAAATGCAAAGAACAGAGATGATCTACTGAAGGTCATTTTTTTCTGCACAATTGGAGTTTCGGTGGTACTATTAATGATAGACAATAAACAGACAAAAGAAGTATTTAGTTTGCAGATAGAAGAAATGATGAAAAGAGAAGGTAGTTAAATAGCGGAGATCATAATACAACGTGACATGTATCACGTGCATTGGCCGACTGTATATTGGCGGAACTTAAATTTTGAGCTTGAAAGTAAACTAACCAAAAATAAGGAAGTTAAGCCTAGACTGAAGAAGGCAAATTGTAATCAAAAATTTGTTTGTAATAGATAAGTAAGAATAGCTAACACGAATAACAATCCTTTCAAAATGACAATTCTTCCGAATATGAAAAATTATGATCTTCTAACGACTACGGGACATAAGGAAAATACAATCGTGACATCGTGACATACTATTCGCGAGATGTGCACGTGATTTTGGCTTCTTGTCTTAGTCGCTGGTTCTTTTTCAAAGTCGCTAATATCTGAAGAATAAACTATCAAGAGAGGCAATCAGCTATTAAATACTTCTATGAAATCAATGATCTCATTTTTGCTAAGCGTACATGAAAGTTCAGATTACTGCTACATACAGTACATACATGCATACACTCACTTCATCTTCTAACCATTCTACAGTATAATCAAAGACACCGGCTCGATCAAAACTTACCCTTGAGCAAGTTTAGAATCATGTCCTTACCTGTCAATTCAACAGTTCGATAGAATGTATAAACGTCCCAGGTAGAAAAAACGAAATCCAGGAACCCAAATGGTAACATTGCAGGAATCCATCCTTGGGCCAATTCTAAAGCCCAGCAGGTTTCTGGCATTCTATATTGTTTGGAATTGAATGCTTCTAAATGATGTTGATCGCCTGGTTTATACACTTCGGGTTCAAAAGCACCAGGGAAGAAAGCTTGTTGTTCTCCGACTAAAATAGTGAAATAGTCATCAGCGAAATGGACTCCTGAGTGTCCTTCTGTTCCAACAGCAGTTCCAAAGAAGATCAAGTATTCAGTAATGGAGGCATGCAAAATAAACATAGATCCCTAATTTATTGTTAGTTTCAATTCGAGTAACATCGAACTATTCAAATCATTTATTCAGTAAACTTACCATAGCACCTCCTGCGTTATTGAACACCCAGTCTTCGAGGTTCAAATCGTTGATATAAGCACCATACTCCTTCTTAAGACGAGTTGTAATATCAAGTAGCAACTCTGTTGTATTGCCGCTGCTGTTTGATTCAATAGCACTCTAATACGCATGTTAGTTTATTACTTCTTGCAGTAAACCATATCATAGACTGCTATTACTATTTTCTCCTGATTCCAACACACCACATACCAGACAAATGGATTGTAAAACTTTTGGATCAAAAATATAAAACTGGTTTAGAACAGTTTTGAACAGCACCAATGCAACATAGAAAATAATACCGCCAACTAACGAATATTTCAGCAATTTACTCATCTTGTCGTATGCTATTCAATTCTCTTAATAGTAGACTATAATAAAATTAATAGTTATTCAATTCAATTGATGATTAGTTCGGTACTCCTGTCTTTTCCTCGCACAGACATTCAATTCCCTTTGATCTGCTGATAGCTCGAATTTTATCCTTCTCCTCTTTCCAAGCAGCAGTTTGTCCTATACATATTATATATTTATATCCCATCTATCAAAGACACTCTGCAGTTCCATTTCCATGTTTATTCTCAGAATAGTGGATAATATTAGGTTTTTCTTTCAGTGGTTCGTTTATTTCGCGTGTTTTTCAGTTTCCATTCATGTGTGTTAGGATAGCATTACTGTATTTGGACGATCAATAAAGTTGTGCCCAGCATTGAATTGAACGAGGGAACGAGACGGAGGTGCCAACTATTTATTGTCTCCGGAAGCAAGAAGAATAGTTTCCGATATTCGTTAAGCTCGTATGTCATCAAATCATAAACGAGTTGGTGCATTTCAGTTTGCATATGGAAGAGTGTTGACCACGGTAGCGAAAGGATCAGACTAGATAGAAGCTGGTTCGGTGATCGGAAAGCAAATCAAGAAATATTACGTAGAGATTGTGCTTTACTGGATATTTTTATGCTCGGCGCACTTCAGGTAGTTTGAAGCCATCATTCATATTGGAATTTGAAACAATCAGTTGTAACTGATTGATTGTCTACTTTTTGTTATCTGAGGGCAAAGACATCTACAAACGGTCTATGAATTTTTGGATTGCAACTCAAGATTTGGGTTTGCAGTAATTTTCAGTAGGATTCCCATGTCTCCTTTTTCTTGCTAATCATTTGCCTCAAAATTGTTCAGAGAGGCTGTAGACTAAGACTAAGATTGTTTCACTTCTTATTGTCTCTTATCTTATCACTACCTATTTCAAGCAATTACGTTTCAAGCTATAACCTAACGTCTAAATCTCATTAGGTATCAACACACTACAACAGTCTTACTATCCCTCCACAATTTTTACTTTTCAGCAGCTTTTACTACTCATAATGGACTTAGCAAAGCAAATAGAGCTAATAATTAGCTCAACTGAGTTGACACAACCCCAGAAAATCGAATCCTACGAGAAATTATTGAACGGGCTTGATTTGAGTCAGCCAGAATCATGGGAAAAGATTTTAGAAGAACTATGCACATATTTTCTAAAACTACCGACATCTTCTATGGTTTTCCGCACTTGGTTTGCTAAATTCGTTGACTATTTGGCTGAGAGTACTGCTAACACCATCGCCAGCCATATACCTCATACTAATCAGATTTTATCCATACAGCTATCCATAGGAGAAAAACTGCTGAGCTCTAAAAGCATATCATCAACAATATCGACGTTCGAAACGCAGGAGACACAACTGAGAGAGCTTATTGGTTCGATCTATGAAATTAGAAATGAGTTCAGACTAGCCGCTGATACTCTTAAGGACATTTCTTTTGATTCTATCAACAACCATGACCATAAGCTTTCTCTTTACGCGAAAATAGTTCAATTGTATCTTCAGGAAATTGACAGCAAATCAAACAATTATTCTGCACTAATAGCTACTGCTAACCAGTTTGCTAACAGGGCTAATTCTATTGTCCATAAGACCAACAATGAAGATCTCAAACTGAGATTGAAAGTATCTCAAGCAAAAATACTCAATTACAACACAAGATATTTGGAAGCGGCCATGCTTTTTTATCAGTTATCATATAATTCGAATGTAAGTGAGGAAGATCATTTACAATGTTTGAATAAAGCTATTACTTGCACTATTCTGTCTCAAGCTGGGAATTTGAAAAACAAGTTACTATCAACACTTCATAAAGATGAACGATGCTCAGTGTATTTTCCCTTAGAATACAAGCTCATTGAAAAGTTTTACACTAACGGAATTATCAAGAAAACAGATGTCGCGGAGTTCTCTCAAAGGTTCAATTCCCGTGAGATATCTGTTAAAACTAGTGATGGTATCCCAGTACTGGATCATGCAATCATTGAGCATAATATACTTTCCTGCAGTCTTATTTATGATAACGTGTCAATCGATTATCTGGCTTATATGTTAGGGTTGACAACTGCCCAGGTTGAAGTTTATGCTGGAAGAATGATACTTGAAGCAAGACTCAATGGTAGAATAGACCAAGAGAAGAGAATCATTGAGTTTGATGGTGTTTTGAGTGGGCATGGATCAGATATGGAATATTTAAACCAATGGCATGATCAGATTGATAGATTTTGTCTGAAGCTTGATCAATTAGGAGAAGAGTTAAGAATTATGCAGGGGCAGAGTGTCATATGAGAAAGTTTGATGTTGGGATAGTGGGGTATGATTCCATGTACCAAGGATATGAATTAATTGCTATTCAAATGGTATCAAATACTTGAGAGAACACCCCGAAGAAGTAGAAGTTGTCAATAGAATCTAATCAAATAAGAATGCGTTAATATTGATCAGGCATAAACGGAGACTGACATTACAAGCACAGTAGAAAGATCAATTACAATGAGTTCTTGTTCATGATATGAGCTTTCAACGATTTAGCATAATAGAAGAAGAACCAAATAAATTTTGATCAAAACTGTTTGATCTGACACTCTTCTAGTTTCTRTCAAACTGTTCTTATTATGTTCGTAGTTAATATTGATAACGATATTCGCTCATGTTGCGCGTGTTCATTACGAATAGAAGACATTATATACTCATGAACCATACGTTTGTAGTTAGTTATATAATGAGCCTGAAATAAACCAATCGAAAATAAATAACCCTAGTGAACTGAGATATAATTTGCATAATAGAAAATGCACCAGAGAGAACCTAAAAAATAAACTATAACCATAGAGCAAGAAATAATGTTTCATAACAATGACCAGTACTTCTCGATTCAAATATCATCAGGTGGAATCAAAAAAGTGGGCTCTTCAAAATCATCATCATCAGCTTCATCTAGAACTTCATTATCACTACCAGTGTTCTGAACGGAAGAATAATAACTTGAGAAAACACCTCCTTCGTTCTTACTTCTATCGTTGTCGTTCTCATCCTCCTCTGGTAGAATCTCCACATCATCTAAATCACGTTTCCTCTTTTCTTTTCCTTCACCAAAGGGCACGGAAAACTTTTGAGGCGTTGTTGTCCAAGAGCTCAATATACTTGAATCACTAGCACTGTAGTTATTGTAAGAAGACCTGGATAAAGATGGCATTCCATTGAGAGTTCCTGCAGGTAAACGAACACCTTTATTAACGGCAGGAGTTTTGAAATTCACAGTAGCATTCCTGACCGACTCCAGAAACCTTTGATTAGGCGTTGATGTGTATGATGTATCAAATTGAATAGTATCAGTTGTGCTATTGGTGTTCGCATTATTATTGTGAGAGTTGGCTGGTCCATTGAGTTCTTCAAGAGAATTATTACTTCGCTTATAACCTTCAGCAACACTTTTCCTTATTCTCATGCCAATAGAGGCAAGATTTGCGGTAGAGTCATCAAGGCTGTATGTATTATTTGAAGAGGAGAAGTATGTTGAAGAATGGTTTGCTGAAGAGACCGTTGAAGGGTCAATATGACGCTTATGACTGAACGCTGACATTGTGATTAGTGCTTTGTTCTTGATGTGAATATAGGCAGATATTCTTTGCTTGTTTGTKTTATTGCTACCTTGCCAGATTAGGAATGCAATTATAAAACTGTCAGTATAATCTTTTATGAAGCTATGATTCTTCTGATCAGATACAGCGTGGGCCTGACTGGATTTGTAAGTACTTGGATGACCAGATCAGTTTTAGTCGATTCACTCCTCTTGTTATCACCTATCAAAGATACCAACAGTTGCTAGGCGGATTTCAAGTCAATTCTCCTATGATTTCATATCCAAATAGAAGTATATACCTGTTTAGAAAATTCATTAAATCAAGGGTCTGTCATTCATTAATTATATCAAACTATTTACTTGTCAAATCCAATGAAGTTAGATAACTTTCTGATAATTGTATATGTTCTTGATGATATGGTGAGACACGGTTAGTTTGGTGGAATTTCTTGATTAAGTAATATTTGTGAGGAGTTTCGTGTTTGTAATTCTATGATACATACTGTGGAAAAATGATGATATAATCTGAAACAGATTATGGGGAATGGTGTTCGCTTCATCTTGAACTTAGGAGTAGTTAACTTTAATCTCAAATGTTAATTTTAAGGCACTAAACGTTAATTTCGAGCCCATGAGTTCGAAGATGAGGAAAGTGCAGATTCAAAAGAACATAGAAAGCGTGGTTGTGAAAGAGTGCAAAGTAAGAACAACTATTTAGGTCAAATGACCCAGTAGCACCAGAACAACCAGAATACGCGTATTGACTAAATTAATGTTTTCTTGTATATTTAATCCACCCAGAGAAATACTTTATCTTTCCTTCTCCAAATAAACTTCGGTATGTGCATGATTGTTGCAGTAACTTTGATGAGTTAAAACCTGTCATCTCAAATGTTTCAATACGATATATTATTAATGCAGAGATAGAAAACCCAGGTTTAAATGTATAACTATTTTATTCTAGATATCTGGGTCTTTTTGTTTCATTTCAATTTCTAAATCCTTCGAAAAGTAACATTCTTCAATGATTCATCCTTCCATCCTTGATGTGATGACCATGCATCTTTAATGCACTTCTCAAACCACTATTTAACATGTATGCCCTTTATCTAATCTCTCCATCGCGACATGTTGCCTTTAACTGTCAATTCAACACATTTTAACCCCAAAAGCCTTTTATTCTTGCTCTTGACGTCGTTCACCACTCGAAACAAAACTTATAAATACCATATAAATTCGCCCTATCTTTTGCTCGCTTATGTACTCCTGTATACATTTTGGTTGATGGAAAAAGCTCACCTAGGAGAGATAAATTTTGTATCCTATTATTGTTATAATTTAGTGGTTTATCTCCTTACGAAAAGGATTCGTATCAAGYATTATTATTAGTATTGTATTATATATACCATCAGAATGTCTAACGCTACAATCTCATCTGCTCAAGCTATTGAGTATGAAAACGAATACTCGGCTCACAACTATCACCCTTTGCCAGTTGTGTTTCATAAAGCTTCTGGTGCTCATGTGTGGGATCCTGAAGGAAAGGAGTATCTAGACTTTCTATCGGCATATTCAGCTGTCAATCAAGGTCATTGTCATCCTAAAATTGTTGAAGCTTTAGTTGAACAAGCTAAGACTCTCACTCTATGCTCGCGTGCTTTCTCGTCAGATGCTTTCAGTTTGTTTGCCAAATATGTTACTGAGTACTTTGACTATGAAATGGTTCTTCCTATGAACACTGGTGCTGAAGCAGTTGAAACCGCCATCAAGCTTGCAAGAAAATGGGGTTATAAAAAAAAGGGAATCAAGCCAAACGAAGCAATTGTTCTAGCTGCTACAGAAAATTTCCATGGTAGAACATTAGGAATCATTTCTATGTCTACAGATCCAGAAGCCAAAGATAATTATGGGCCTTATCTTGAAAATGTGGGACCTGTTATTCCTGGTACTAACAAGCCTTTGAGATACAACAACATTGATGATTTGAAGGAAGCTTTGGATAATGCTGGGGAGAAAGTTGCTGCTTTCTTAGTTGAGCCTATTCAAGGTGAGGCAGGTATTGTTGTTCCTGATAAAGATTATCTAGCACAAGTTGCAGAACTATGTAAGAAACACAATGTTTTGTTCATCGCTGACGAAATTCAAACTGGTATTGCAAGAACAGGCAAAATGTTATGTGTGGAACATTCAAATGTCAAACCTGATATTGTATTGCTAGGTAAAGCTATTTCTGGTGGTGTTATGCCTGTATCTGCTGTTTTATCTTCCAGGGAAATTATGCTATGTATTGAGCCTGGTTCTCATGGCTCTACATATGGAGGAAATCCTCTTGCTTGCAAGGTTGCCATGGCCGCATTACAAGTAGTGAAAGACGAAGATTTGGTTACTAGAGCTGAAAAACTTGGTAATGAGTTGAGAGAAGGGTTGAAACCTTTGTTGAAAACTGGCATTGTTTCTGAGATAAGAGGTAAGGGTCTTCTGGATGCTATTGTTATTGATCACGACAAAACTAATGGAAGAACTGCTTGGGATTTATGTTTGTTGATGAAAGATCATGGACTATTGGCTAAACCTACTCATGACAACATTATCAGACTGGCACCACCTTTGGTAATTTCTGAGGAAGATCTTCAAAGAGGAATTGATATCATTGTGGACTGCGTGGAAAAGTTACCGAATGCTCCTAAGTCCGAAGGTCATTGAAGAGATATTTCGTGTAAATAGTTTTGTATTTAGGTATAATATAATGTCTCAACGGATTGAGCATTGAATTGATTTCAATGCTTATCGAAGAACGATGGTTGATTTGCAACACACTTGGCAATAAAACGATCACTTAAGATAAAACAAAAGGATGATTACGATAAAGAAAATCTTCTTTAGTTCACAGTCGTAGTATTATTTCATTTCCTTTGTAGGAGATGAGTTTGAAATTTTTTTTTTTTTCTGTCATTTTTTTTTGGACTAGCTGATTGTCATTGGGATTTCTGTGCACTTGCTGAGGTTTCCATTATTTCGACCATTGTACAAATTAAATCTTCAACTAGCAAGACATAGAAACGAAGTAGAATTTAATTTTCGGAGTATTCAAGGTCAATTAATGCCATATTTGAGCACCCAAGTTGGAATACTAATCACTTTTCTTTTGTTCTCACACTTTCTCACTATTAATATTTCGGAAAAAGTGCTCCACCTAACGATTCAAATGAAGAAAACCTGAACTCTTCCACGCATATTCGTGCATTTGGATGAACAAATATCTCAACCTGTCCGTAAATAGTTACGTGTAGGTATCTGCACATTGGCTTAAGGGACAGTCAAAAGTTTCTTTCTGAAAAGTTTCACTTATTATAGGAGTGAACATCTAGTAGGGGATTCTCATTTAATATCAATAGCTTTTTCCTTTGTTATTTTAATCTTACCTTACTGATTTGAAGAGACGAAGTTCTTCAATAAATATAATAACCCGGTGTCTCGTGTTTATCAATCTAGGCTATCAAATTGTTGTGCACGCGGACCTCGAAGAGAACAACAATGGCAGTCGACATTGAAGGTATGTTACTTCTGGAAGGGAGTAAATGGAGGAAGAGAAGAGCAAAGAGTTATGTTAATGACGAGCAATCAGATGTAGTAAAGGGTATTAAATCTAATGTATATCGAATATATGTCAGATATCCTTTATTTATCTTCATATTATTGTTATGTTTCTACCCTGACACCCAAGTAACCACAACAATTTATCAAAGGGTGTTTGGTTCTGATTCCAGTATAACAACTCCAGGACTCAGATGCTCATTTATTAGCCGATTCTATCTGTTCTAGCTATTCTTATTCTTATTTTGATAGCAATATCTGTTCAATATATTTTTGTTGGCTGCCTGTRCAAATTACAGGAAATTCCTACTACTTCTTATCACTGTTTCCAGTTCATCTTTCATATTATTTACTAACATCAACAGAGCAAGCAATAAGACAGCGAGTAGCTGTTTCTGATGCTGGCATCAAGAAACTTGCGAAAATATGCACTCAAGCTTTAGATTCTAAAGAAGCAAATGAGCTGTAAGTGGTTTCTGTATATCAGTCATGATTTCTCTGAATTCCAGATCACAGTCTTTCAAGCACACATCGTCTATCACCACCAGTCAGCTCTTTACTAACAACAACCAGCGAACAAATCAATGACACCTTTCGTCTCGAAATTATAAGATATCAAGAATATCTGGATAAAGCCCTGTTGCAATTATCAATGAATGAAAATGAACAGAAACGGTATATTGAACAATTGACATCGATAGAAAGGAACACCGAGAAACTGAAACAGGATACTGTAGTATTACGTGGTAAATTAGAAGAAGCCAAAGTGATTGAAAAGCAAGCAATAGAAATAGAAGAAAARATACAGAAGTTAGAGAATCCGCAGGAAGTTTTGATGAGGCAGTCAGAAATAAGCATTTTGGTAGCTGATGTTCTAGGTGAAGACAAGACTGAAGATTCAAGGGGAGATTCAGCAGAACGAGTGGTTGATCCTGATAGCATGGATGTAGATATTTCTGAAAATGAAGCAAATGGGTCGTCAAACATCGATATAGATCAGCCATCAGAAGGAGAAAATCCACCAGAAAGTGAACGTGGTTATACACCTGTCAGCAATATTATTCCTACAACATCCAACCCGGTATCTGCTAACGGTACCCCGGTACCAGTTTCAAATCCAGCAAACCCTGCACCAGATTCAGTTAAGAAGCTGCTGATAAATCTGAAAGACTCTCAACCAACATTACAAGAGTCAATTAAGAACCTACTGGAAGAAATAGAAGAACTCCGGTCTGTTAACAAGGAATACAACTATAACTGGAAAGACCGTAAGGTGCGATTTTCCAGCATCATGGAAGAATTACATAAGTTTGAAGAAGAAATCCTAGAAGAAAAGAGAGAGGCTGAAAGACATCAAGGATTGGATATTGAGGAAGAAGAGGAAAACGAGGGTGATGCAGATACGTTACCAGGAAGTTCTGGAGCATCCGGAACTAATGGTACAAATGATATAGAACATTCAGAAAGTGGTCATGTAACGGAGAATGAAAGGTGAAGGATAATTAATGTTGGATGTAGCAGAGGTTTAATAATCATAAATTTTTAAAACAGAAGCTGAAATCAAAGTGATTAATTGCCAGTAACGTAGAAGGAAAGTTATTGAACCATGTAACGAAGCTTACATGAAATTTTTCACCATTTCAAACTCGCAAGTATTTCGAAGTTTTTATACAGCAAAAAAAAAGTTTTAGTTTCATCCAATTATCAGATTATTTTAAAAGCATGTATCTTTTTTTACTGTAACAGATGATTTCGGGAGGTTAGCAATATGAGAATTTTGTATCGTGTGTGTTGAAAGAGGACAATGTGGGTTGCCAATATGGAACAGAAGTAAAATTCTAGGTCTGACCCTTTTTGGGAATATAGTGCTTTGCCCAAAATGAATCTGCTTATAATAATTACAAATCAAAACAGACTAATGAAGATATTTAAGTTTTTCATTCGAAATTGTAATGTTTTTCTACTTTCTATCGTAGCAATGGGAATATCTCGTTGGATACAAGATGCAAGATACCAGATATGAAGTGTGTGAACTSTAGTAATAATATCATTAATGAGTTCTCTCTTATGTAGTGGGATAATAATAAATGAATTGCATTTGCAAGGATGATTCAACTTAATAAATAAAATAAATCAATCATAGACCCACGAAAATACATATATTGTCCCTTATCACCTTTTCTCCTCCTAGTTAGACTGKAATTTTCAATTATGTTAAATTATTTGATTGTCAGTCACTGTAGAGACGAATACTATCCCCTACAAATACTATGTCTTATCTGCTAAAGATTCCAAAACTATTGATTATTTTAAGAACAACAGATACTTCATTGTCCACCGTTTATTGTTCATTGTTCACCCATCAAACGATTTAGGATGATGATCTTTTTTACTTTACGGTTCTCGTCGGAAAAATAGGTAGTTTAAGATAAACTCGTTCCGTACTGAAATTATAGGTATATACTATAATAAACTTTCAAACCTTGTTTCGGAAAATCCTATGGATAATTGATGTGAGGTGTCCATCCATAGCATTAGTAAGTGAGTGATCCTCAGATCTATTTTGTTTGAAGAGTATTCCGTGATTGAATCATTTCATAAGTGAAATATTATGGATCGTAGTACTAAAGGGTCTGAAGTTGTTGATATGAAATACTCTACATTATAACAACGTGTACTTGTTATGCCAGTGCCAAGTAGTTATAATATGTTATGAGATTTCTCTGCTAGATCTGAGAAAATGTTATGTAATCTCCCACCTTCATATAAAACTCTCGTTGCACGTGGATTACGAGATAGAATGGGTAAACTTATGTTTCCTCAGTCTTATTAGTTAATGCTTGGAGATTGTATTATAAAAGGTACACCACAATCCAGCGTTGAATAGACCAATCGAAGATCAACCGATACCAAGCATGGAGGTATTCAATTAACCTATTATATTACCCTATTGTTTGATATTTGAAACGGAGGTAGTTTTTAATGAATACTTTTAAGAACAAAAAAATAAGAAAGAGCATAAAAGAGACAATAATAATTGCTACTCGAAGGATAAGCGCTGATCCTATTAAAGCTCAGGGAAGAGTTTATTGCTTCTCCATATGAGTTTCCTAAGTAACAAGTAATAAGTAATCACTAATACTGTATCTCTCAAGTCTTAGCTTTGGTAGCTTAATAATATAGGTACTTTCTATTTACAAATAACAGTTTGCTGCCGCAAATAGAGCTTAGAAGAAAGCTTGGTTATGAT
The DNA here is from genome assembly GCA_001599295.1 of Sporopachydermia quercuum. Lineage (NCBI taxonomy): Eukaryota > Fungi > Ascomycota > Sporopachydermiomycetes > Sporopachydermiales > Sporopachydermiaceae > Sporopachydermia > Sporopachydermia quercuum. The sequence continues at coordinate 401,968 of BCGN01000007.1, forward strand.
AGTAGTAGAACTACTATCATAACCATTACCATATTGATTGATCGCTCCTACAAAGACTAACTGCTGATAGACGGATCTGGGGTTCTACTATTCTATTTCGAGAAGCAGCGCATCCAGCTCTGCTACAGAACCAAAGAATTTAGATTAAAACTAAAAACTATATCTGAACACCTTTGCGGTGGTATTCATTTAATACAGGCTTCTATATTTTGTAACCATTTTCTATAACTGGGGCGATCTTTCCATCGTAGTTCCTTGTATCAGGGGGCAGCCAATTGAAGGTGAACATTCAATGTGAATTATCTTGTACCTAAGGTTTTCGATTAACTTTAAACGCATTGTGGTTAGTTTTCCCAACTTAATATTGCGAACAATGGAATCTCGTTTTCAAGGCGTGGGTGGAATGTAATTGAAAACTATTCATTATTACTCCAGCTATTATTACCTGGTTACATTTTCCTTGTTACTGTTTAATAATAATTTAATAAGATTTCACACCTGCTCTCACGATATGCAATCTTCAGATTACCACCCAACTAGAATCTTCCATTCAAATGGAGGTCAAAATTGAATTAAAGTTAATTTAGTCCGCCTGACATCCAACACTTTCAAACTCAATTACCAGCTACTATGAGAGATATGAAATTTTATTAAATCATAAACTCTTAATTGATGTAGTGATTCACATCACTAAGTACTCAAAATTAGCTCCTTCTTAAGTTTAGTTATTTTACTGGTCCACAACAAGTTAAATCTTATGTAAGCGTAGAAAAGAATCAACCACTGATTTGGTAGATCTTCAGTTTATTRTGCCTCCAATAAAGCATTTGGTCAGCTATTGCCATAGAAAAAGCCCAAAGTGAATCATCCTTGTACAAGATCAATTTAACCAGGTGGTTTCTATTTAATAAGATATTTCTTGAACCAACTTGCTCGCAAACGTCATACAGAAAAATAGATCATAGATCAAATCTTCATACAAAATTGAAATTTTCCATTGTTGAACTCGGGGTGGATGCTCCTTTCTAAACTTACGCTAGTCCTCATAAACTTTCTTTTATAGTTCATTTTTGGCCTGTCTTTTAATCTGATCAACGATCCATTGGCATTGACTGATTACACTCTTTTGCTCAGCAAACTTTACGAAATTATATCTATTATAAATATTTCACTGAAAATTGTATAGAAACCAAGTTTTTCTGATTTCCTACAAGAAAAAACGTTTAGAAAATTGCCTTCTCTCCAGTTATTCTGCCGTCCCGCGTAACAAGGATGCTTCAGTATACCAATTTCTCACCACAACTGCTTTTAGCTCAGTTRCTACTTAACTTTAAATTCTAACTTTTCCTTCTTCATATCAATCCATCACACACTCAGTAACTGCAATAATCTTCCATTATAACAATGAATTGCTGAAGCTTTGTTACATTTATATTTGAATTATTTACTACATCGTATTCTCCTACATTTAACTATTCAAATGATACTAATTTCTCAATTAAAGAGCCTATATAACTTTTGGAAATCGTCTCAATCGAAACACCATCCGGGTTTAACTCTAACTTACAATCTCGTCCCTATTCCATGCGTATTCACTGCATATTAATAACATAACCATGCTTGTTCCTTTCCAACCAAATAATCGACATATCAGTCCTGCACATTGATTCTGAAACAAGGCAATCTGTATCCTGTCTCCATTTATACCAATGCGCATTTCACCGCTATCATTATCAACTACAAGCACCACTCCTTATGCTTCTTCTCGCTTGTCATTCTTCTCTACTAACTATCATCTACCTGATCTACTTCCCCTTCCCTTCCGTACACCTAGGGTTTGTCCTAACCATTTATTTCTCGCATCACATAAAACTATGGCACTTCATCATTCTATCTCAATGTTCTCATGGTCTTCAGTCCCTTCTTCTGTACAGTACAACTATCRCATCATGGGCACTCTTCCTCAGAGTCTTCCTTAATCTTATAATTACATTTCCCTTTGAATCTGACTGCATGGGTAATCTCAATCTCATCTTGCCTCCATCTCTTGTGGTTGTCTTGTATAAATAACACCTGTCATCCTCCTTGCTGATTTCTTCCTTGGTCTCTCCATACGTATATTTTTCGTGTCTATGTTTCTATTTCTTCCTGTTTAAAATTTATTATCCAGTAACTAGTTCCAGTAGCTAATCACGATAAAAAGAAAAACATCTCTAATTCACTCATATATACAATAAAACAAAATGGTTGTCAAGGTCGGTATCAACGGATTCGGTAGAATCGGAAGACTTGTTCTCAGAATTGCCAGTGCTAATCCCGATGTTGAAGTTGTAGCTGTCAACGATCCCTTCATTGGCCCAGATTATGCTGCTTATATGTTCAAATATGACTCTACTCACGGTAGATATAAGGGCACTGTTGAATCCAAGGACGGTGCTCTGATCATCGATGGAAACACCATCAAGGTCTTTGGCGAAAAGGATCCTACTTCGATTCCATGGGGTTCTGTAGGCGCTGACTACATTGTTGAATCCACTGGTGTTTTCACTACTACTGAAAAGGCTGAATTACACTTGAAGGGTGGTGCCAAGAAGGTTGTTATCTCTGCGCCATCAAAGGATGCTCCTATGTTTGTTGTTGGTGTTAACCATACTAAGTACACTCCTGACTTGACTGTCATTTCCAATGCTTCATGTACCACCAATTGTTTGGCTCCTTTAGCTAAGGTTATCAACGATAACTTTGGTATCAAGGAAGGTTTGATGACTACTGTTCACTCTATCACTGCCACTCAAAAGACTGTCGATGGTCCTTCCCACAAGGACTGGAGAGGTGGTAGAACTGCTTCTTACAACATTATTCCTTCCTCCACTGGTGCCGCAAAGGCTGTCGGTAAGGTTATTCCTGAATTGAACGGTAAGCTTACCGGTCTGGCTTTGAGAGTTCCTACTACTGATGTTTCTGTTGTTGACTTGACTTGTAACTTGGCCAAGGAAACCACTTACGATGAAATCAAGTCTGTTGTTAAGGCTGCTTCCGAAGGTCCTTTGAAGGGAATTTTGGGCTACACTGAAGACGCTGTTGTCTCCACTGATTTCATCACTGATGACCATGCTTCAATTTTCGATGCTTCTGCTGGTATTTTATTGACCCCAACCTTTGTCAAGTTGATCGCTTGGTACGATAACGAATACGGTTACTCTGCCAGAGTTGTTGATTTGTTAGTTTACATCGCTGGAATCGATGCTTCTGCTTAAATGCTGGAGAATGTAGAAAATATATTTAGAAGCTGGTATCGGTTTCGAGTATGTTAGTACCTAATAATTTAAAGTAACGTATACAACAAGTTGTAGATTAGTTAACGACTTTGAAAGGAGAGTGACTGGACGAAGTAAATAGACGAAGTAACTGACAGTATCAGTGTAAATGTAGTTACATGAATGTGATGTTCATATCACATTCATGTTATATGAAGTTAGAAAATGAAATAAATGAGTGGAAACCGTTATATTCCGTTCTTGCTTCCTGTGTGAGAGGATGAGTAGTAAATCACGTGATCTCTTACGGGAGTCGGCAAACAGTGCACTCCTGGGAATCACAAGCTTTCACTCCCAACAACTTCGCGCACAGCACAGAATTACGCCGAGGGAGCTTTGCTATAAAACACCGTCATTACTGTGCTGGTTCCATCAGTGGCCAGCTAAGGGACACTGCGATAATGAACCATCTTCTGTAACTAACTGTTATACACTCATCTCTTCGGCTGCAATAAATATCAGTATGAAGAGAATGATTGCCTATTTGAAAGATAAAGGCAATATTTGTATGATTATCATATATTTAAGGGAAATTTGTAAAATATTAAATCGTAATACGTTTTATGTAAAGTTGAATAGCTGCGAATCAGCCCAATCAACCAAATCTTGACGCATATGCATCATAGTTGCAAGCACTTGGGAAATGATCTTTTATGAAGTATTAAGAGAATGAAGATTTACAGTGAACTAATATAAACATAGTCATAATAATTGTAATGAAAGTATTAATTGTATTACATTTATCCTAATTGTTTCAATTGTTTTAATCGTATTAGTTAATGTTTATGTTTATGTGTATGTTTGTTGTGAGGATCTCTTAGTATCAGAAGCAGATCGTACTCTCATATAACAATTACAAACTGCTTACTGCTATTGTCCACTCTTGATATTTGATTGATGATAGCACGAATCTTGTTAAATAGAGTTCTCTGTATTATCAAAATCTATGTAATTGTCTTTATAATATAATAAATAATGTATAATAACTATAAGTATAAATATCCCATCCCAGTGTACCAGTGTACGATATATGAAGCAGAAACGGCCAACACCAGTGAGTAAACCCAGTTAGTAAACTCCAAGATATTATTCGTAATCTTCTCTGGCTCTATTTTTACCATGTCGTTAACACCAGGTGAAAACAGGAGGTTTACTGGTAACAGCTTGTAACCTCTCTACAATGACCCGCTTCGATGCCAGTTCTGTTCCTTCTGCAAAGCCGAATCCTGTATTATTAATATGATCGCCGGCTATGGTAATCGCGCTTTTACTAGGGGCATTGTTATTCGCATTCCCACTTCCGTTTTCACTTCCAGTCTCATTATTATCTTTCAATCTTTCATTAAGCCTTTCTCTTCTATTTCGTTTGCTGTTCTTATTTCCATTAATATTACCAGCCGCCAGATGTTCTTCTCTATCGCTGATCAATTCATCCCAAACTGAAGAAGGGGACGTAATAGGAACAGATGATGCAGCAACAGTAGCACCAGTAGGAACACTGTTAGCATAAACCGCACCACCAGAATCGACATCCTTATTAGCAGCAGAATCATCATAAAATCCATCTTCTTGCTGTATATCTCTATACCTTTCTAGCCATTCTGAGCTTCCTTTCACTCTTCTACCTTTGCTAGCCTTTGCATGAGCTTTATGGATTAAATCGTGATCGGTAACAACTCTCCATTCATCTTTATGCTGTAAAGGTGTGTTAATGGCATTAGATACTACAGCAGGTGGCACATGAACCGGAACATCCATTTCGTCGTCCCAGACCATTACTCTGGGTCTTCTAGCTAATTCTAATGGCCCTTGGTCGTTCGATTTCAATGTTTCGACTACATTGAACGCCTGTCCTTTCATCAATGCCCATTGCTTTTTCCACATGCGTTCTTTGAAATCAGCATCACGAGCAAACAGTTCCCGAAACATAATGGCTGCTTCTTCCCACCAAGCAGTTGAACAAAGCAACGGTAGAAATTCTTTCTTTGTAGTTTCAGAAAATGGGTCACCAATGATGGAAAGCGGTAGAAATAACCATCCAAAGGGATAAGATCTCCATTCATCAGGATGTTTCCAAGGAAATGACAATCCGCTATCAATGGCACCAATTTTCAGTTTGGGGACTTTTCTAAATGTTCTATTGGCATATGAAGAGGCAGCTGCATCAGCTGTAGCTTCAGAAAAATTAACACCACTTTCAGCAGGATCTTCTTCAATCACAGTTTCCCATTCGATCTTAATCATCCAGTTATCCAATCCTCGGTCGGTATTTCTCATTATGTAATCAAGAATCACCAGTTTTTCTAGTTCTATCCGAAACTGCTTCAGCACTTCAGGTGTCCATTTGAACTCTGCATGCTCATCAAGATTGATCAATTGACCTTCGACGTCACTGTAGGTGTTTTCAGCAAAGACTTCTTCAGGAATTGGTGTAATATTGCTACTGGTGGATCTATTTCCATTGATCCTGTGATTGCTAGTAGCACCGTCATCTCGAAAGCTCTCGTGGGTACTGCTGCCCCAAAAGATACCATTCTTATTACCATCAGGCAATGGATACCTTCTGAAAAACTTATCTGCTTCTTCATAACCTTCTAGAAACAGTTGAAAACTGCCAACTTTCCTTCGTAAGGGTGAATGTTTAAACCATCTTTTCTGTTTATCGCAAAATGTGTAGTAGAACGCATCAGAAGATAAATATACAGTGTCTGTAAAAGGTACTATGTATGTACGTAGATGTCTATCAAGAAGACTAGCCGCTGCTTCGGATGTGTACCCATTATTAGGTATTAGACAACTTCTGCCAAAGAAACAAGGAAACAGGTTTCTATGCAGCCATTTGGTCCATTTAGGACTCAAGGGACCATATGGTTCTTCGTCTTGAGGTTTGAACACTCCTGCTATATGTCCTCTTGTATTATAAACGAAGTAAGAACCTGAAGAACCAGCTTTAATACGCTTTGGCTTAATTCCCGAATCTATAGCTTCAATACAATCGTCGATAATGCTATCAAATTCAGCTTTTGTAGTAGGTCCACCATCTAGAAAGCCTCCATAAGGTAACATGCGTAGAGCACGAACTCCGGGTGGAGCTCGAAATACGGAATAATATATTTCTGTTGGTTTACCTTCCATCTCGCTAGACGGCAATACGTACCAGCTTTTAGGGAATGTAGATGAGACTTTATGTGAGAGATCTTTCGTCCATTTGCCTATTGTTTCATTAATCGATCTTAACGACATAATAGACTTTGATCGCTGACGACCTGTATGGTCTGTAGGTGTTTTGAAATCAACATTGGTATTGCCAGAAGTAACATTGTGATTGGGTGGACTGGCGGCATCGCCAACTGGTTGTTCATATTGTGCGTTTGCTGTATTAGCAAGAGGATGAGAAGTGATCACACGACCCCGCGGAGGGTCCATATACGAAGCAAACGGGTTTCCATCCTCATAATTGATACTATTGTCAAGAGTGTTCAACTCATTGCTCAACAGATGATCATAGCCTGTTTCCACTGTCTGCTTTTTGTTGGATTTCTTAGCCATTCTGACGATTATATACTATGGAGTTATATAAAGAACTTAGATATCTTGCAACAACTGTAGCAATTGCTGTTACTGTTTATGAGAGTGATAACAGCAAATGAAAGTAAGACCGAGACCTCCAGCTGATTAGTTGAATTTCCGAGTAACTAGCGGTGTGGTGTTGTACCAAACAGTTGCAACAGACGATCAAATGACCTCACAATTAGTATAAGTTGACTATTAACTGAACAACATAAATCAGCAGCAACTAATTCTTATACAAAGGAACCGTAGAAAAAAAATTGCAGGTCTCTTGATTAATAAATTTGTTGTATTTCGACTCTGAGACCAACTGAGTTTGCTCAATAATAGTCCTGACAGTCAGTGGTAACAATAATTGCAAAAACTAAGCAACAAAAATACTGCAGCAATAACAATAATTACGTGAATATGCAAAAATAACTGTTCTGGTAAATTTTGCGCTAACAGCACTCACAATAATACCAACTACCACAAACAATGATTATCTGAATTGCTCCACAACAAATTGCAGTGTTATGTGGAATGCAAATAGCACAACAGTCGTTTGATAGCAGTGATAGTAGCTAGAAACGCTGTGATGATAACCGTGATAAATAAATATATAAATGTAGAAGGCAACAGCCGCAGCAGTCGCAGCAGCAGAGGTGTTTCTGCACTATTCCGATATATGGTCTCCGGTGACGATAGCAACCAGCTGCTATTAGTCTTGTTAGCGGTAGAAGTAGTAACAGTAACAACTACGAGATTTATGCTATTCAGCTGAATCAGCAGGTTAGGGAATCAACAAAAGTTATTTCGTGGCACCAAGCTAATTCCATGAGCAATGCGTTCATGTTCAGACAAAATTATGAAAACAAAAATGTCTCCAAAGTAGCAAAAATACTATCCTAATAGGGTGCCTCGGTTCCAGGTGATGATGAGCTAGCAAAAACGTTCACGTTCACGTTATCCGGAGAACTTCAAGTACAGATTATTGATGAATTTCAGTACCAAGTTTACAGAAAAGTCACTGATATTGTTGCAGTGAAAATAACGAATTGATGTTCATCTTATCGTCCTTATCACAGCAAGTCAAAGGTCAAACAAAAAGAAGGGAGGCGGTTGGTTATATGAAAGATTACGGAGAAGATTGTAAATCAATTGGATATTGCGGAGAAGATAATGCTGAAATCGGGATGCGGGGGAAATTCAGAAGAACTTAGAAACTACGAGTTAGAAATAAAATATGTTCGGGAATCAGTTAGAGAGCTTTATTTTGCGAGAAAGATTTATCAAAAGCAGGTCAAGAAGATGTGGCTTTTAGTCGTTTAAGCAAAATATCAAAAAAATGAAAAGCTTAGGGGAGTAAGAAAAACATCTATATAGGAGCGAAAGTAAGAGAGTTGTACTATGACATAATAGTCTCCGTAATCACCAAATATCGGAGATTACATAGTCTATAACTTCCTAAATCACAAAGTTTCCGAAATAATTACAATTATTTCCGAGATAATTCACATGTTTACCGGTATCTCACCCTAACACTCCGTTCCATCAATTGATCAATTAAATTCACCATTTTACATCAAATCTCAGGTATAAAGTCATTTCCTAGTAAAGTGGGTTATTCTAAAAGGTCTTGGATAGTTTCGGGTCAGAACCTTTGGRTGATCGTCTCTCATACTCATGTGAAGAAACTCTGTAGAGAGCCTACGACGAAATCAATCACCTTAGGTGCAATGAGATATCTCTTTAACACAAAACGTCCTACTTCCTCATGTTTTCTCTTCTCATATTAATATGCTTTCATCATATTTCCTATAGCTACTATATTCATTAAACTAGCCTCTCTCTCTCCATGTATTTCACACCAGTTTACAACACTCTATTCATTATCAGCAAACTTCCTTAAATCCATTGTAAGAGTCTTGGAACAATTACCATTCTGTTCACGGTAAACACCAACAAGACTTTCACTATTTTCAAACAATCTGTTCTTCAGCGAAATAACAATAAACTGAAATCCTGGGCCTGCATTATTAACAATGTAATTAGAAACCTTGATCACATTGGCATTGTCCAAAGCGGCATCAACTTCATCTAATACAAAGAAAGGACTTGGATGGAAAGAATGGATAGCAAACAATAAAGCCAAAGCTGCAACGGTTTTCTCTCCTCCTGATAACAGCTCCATATCCCTGAATCTTTTCATTGGTGGCATGGCATGATATTTAACTCCAGCAAGGTATGGCTCATCTTCATCTTCAAGCGTAAGATACGCTGATCCTCCAATAGGTGAAGCCTTGGATTTCGTCAAATCCTTATAAATCTTGTCAATCTTATTCGCAATATGTTTAAAAGCCACCATGAACTTTTCTGTTCTCTTCTGTTTCAATTCTTCGAACTCTGACTTGATTTTCTCCTCTTCCCTACGCATTTTGGAGAAATCCTTCTCGGTATCGTGTAACTTGTTCTCCACATCTTGTAAGCGATCAACTGCTTTCAAATTAGGGGCCATTGAATCCAATTCGTTGTTCAGGTTCGAAATTCGTTCGATCAATTGATTTTCTACTTCGTCTGAGCCATCTGATTTCAAATCTTCGGTCAGTTGATCATAATCAGGAATAATATTGGATAAGGCCTTTAGGACATCAGCAGTAGTAGTTGTATTTGCTGCTGCTGTTTGCGCAGCTGCCGAATTGCTACCATTGGTACCATCAATCAGATCAACAACTAGAGGTATGTCAGTTAAGCTTCCTTGTTTTAAAGGGATTGAAATATTCTCCAACTGACAGTTTTTTATTGTGTTAATCATAATGCTCTGCTGCTTGCTGATGTCTTCTTGAATACTATTGGCATGCCGTTTCTTTGCTTCAATCTTCTTATGAAGATCATTCAAAGCCTCTTGGGCATTAGACACCAAATCGACTTGAGTTTCTAGTTTTTTGTTCTGTTCTTCATATTCTTGCTTTAATTCGTCCAATTCAATCTTCATTTTCTCAGTACCACTATCGATCAATTCGTATTCTTCTTTCAATTGTTGYAATGATCTTTCATCCTTTTCGATTATACTATTCATTTTGCTCAAGCGATTCATAGTGTCTCTCAATCTTTCATTCTCCAGATTCAACTGATTGTCTAGTTTTGATTTCTGAATATTGAAGTTCATTCTTTCACTTGCAAAGTCACGTTGCAGTTTGCCAAATGACGATTCATATTCTTTTATTGACGGCAAACCAATTGCTTCACAGAACGGCTGAAAGATTTGGTCTTCAATAGTATTCAATTCAAGACTAACAGTGTTTAATTCTACTTGAATAGAATGAAGATTGTTTTTAGCTGTTTTCGTCTCTTCTTTCAGAGATTTCTTCTTCTCATTATTAATATAATCCACTTCTCTCTTCATATCATCAATTCTACTGCTGATACTGGAAATCTCATCACGTAAATATGGTAAATTTGACTCTATGCCGGCAATCTCTTCAACAATCTTTCTTTCTTCAATATCATTGGCTTTCTCATTATGTATTTCCTTCAATTTAGCTAAAAGCTCATCTTTCAGCTTGTTTAAACCAATAGAAATGTTCTTTTCCCATCGGTGAGCATTATTACTATTCCTTGAAGTACCACCAGTCATAAGACCTGCTTTATGAATAATACTACCGTCAAGAGTAACAGCTTTAACGTCAACTCTCTTCTCCCATCTGATATATTTGGCAACTTTGATGCTATCACATACAATTGAATTACCGCATGCATACATTATTGCCTTTTCATTTGATATGTCATAGTCAACGATATCAACTATAGGTTTTGCCTGTAAATGTAGATTTCTCAGTGAGTTGTTGATTGGTGATACTCTCACATTTTCTAAAGGTATAAACGTGGCAATACCAGCTCTTTGTTCTTTCAAGTAGTTAATACACTTCTGAGCAGTAGATACTGAATCAACAACAATGGCATCAAAGTTTTTACCCAATATCACCGACAGTGCTATTTCGTATTTCTTCATCTTTGCTCTACATAAGTCATGAATCAAACCTTTCACTCCAGGAAAAAGTCTTTTCAAGCTGATCACGTTTTCTCGTAGCTTCCGTTCTCGTTCGGTTTCTCTTTCCGATGCTGAAATATCCAGCAGTTGATTGAGGGTTTCGGTCAAACGTTCGTTGATTTCGATTTCTTTAATTGAAAGCTTTTCGTTCTTTTGCCGTATGCTATTATGGTGTTGCTTCAAATCGGCCAATCTGGCTAGTTCATGGTTCAAATTACTTTGGAACGTTTCCTTGGATTTTGATAATGTTTCTATGTTGGTGGTTAGCTCTGCTTCCCTTTCCTTTTCATGGATCAACGAGTTTTCAATATATGCAAGTTTATCCTTTGCTGCTTTCTCGTTCTTGGTTAAACTGTTCACCTGAGACTTCAAATATGACGCCTGAGTATTGAATTCTGCTTTCAAATCATTATATTGCTGTAAATGTTCGTCCGTTAGGTTGAATTCACCTATGCTGTTTAATTTTTCCTTCACAGAGGCCTCAAATTCTTTGATTGCCTTTTCAACGTGGTTCAGTTGCTTTTTGAATGACTGAATAGCGAAATTCTGTTTATTCTCGTCTTTTAGAAGCACATCTAATTTGGATTTATTCTGATTGATCATTTTACTTGTCATATCTATTTTTGCTTTCACTGGTAACACAGAGTTCTTTTTATCAGCAATAACTCGTTCTCGTTTCTTAATTGATCGTGAAAGCTTCTGAGCTTTCAGTGCTTGTTCGGAATAATTTGATTGCATAGAATTAAATAAATGTTGCTCTTTTCTTGAAGTTTTGTTCATTTTCTTTACTTCGCTTACTTCATTGTTTAATGCACTCTCTAAAGCTATCAGTTTCTCATTACAGTGATACAGCTTCCATAAAATATGTTGTTCTATTTGCTCGTTTCTTTCTCCTAGTTTCTTCTCAAAGTTCTCCACTTCTAGTTTCTGCTCTTTATACTGTCTCAATTCGGTTCCGTAGCTTCTTTTCTTACTGAATGCAAATGTGGTCGCTTCATGAGCTTTCTCTTGTTGGTCTTTAAGCAAATCGTATTGTTTCTTGAATTCAACAGACCCTGAGATTTGTTCGATCAGGTTGGTCAAATCCGTTGGAGATTGCGCAGCAATGGCCTCAACGTCACCTTGGAAAACCAAGAAATTCCTTGCTTTTATTAAAATATTCTCAAGTTTGAGGATATGTGCATATTCATTAGCCGACACTGGTTTGCCGTTGATTCTGTATTCTGTCGATCCTGAGTTTGAAATAGACCTTTTCAGGACTAAAATATCACCGTTTGATTTCTCGTAAGTAGCGGAAACATATGCTTCAGTTGGATCTTCTGTATTTTTAGCACCATCAGTATCAGCCGATTGATCATCGTTTGATGAAACTCTGCCTCTATAGATAAGATCTTTCATATGAGCGCTTCGCAGATGAGAACTTCTTACTCCTAAGACGAACGATATGGCGTCCATCATATTTGATTTCCCTGCACCATTTGGGCCAATAATTGACGTAAAATAGGTATCGCCTAGTGATATAGTACAGGTTCCTCTGTAGGATTTGAAGTTGTGTAGTTCAATGCCAGTTAAGCGACCCATTGTTGAGTTGTGTACTAAATTAATAACGAGACGCGTATTATTGCTTGAATATAACGATTTAGTAATATCTTAGTGGAGAAAATGCGTAAAACAGTGGCTTGAGACTAGAAATAACGCGTCAAATGAGCTATGGTAGCTGAATATTTACCAGCTAATAGACAATGGCTAACTAGCTTTATAAGCGAAACGAACAATGAAACAGGCGCGAGGGCAGATGATTTGTCGTTTATTATCAAGTTGCAATTGCGAGTTTACCAAAACTCTCTTTCACCTAATTCGTGGTATTTCAATCACTGATAAAGCAGATAATCATAATAATGGAAAATCTCGCTTAGGATGATCAGGCTCGCCAGCAGGACGTGTTACGTTTGTGTTTGTATAACGGGACTGAATTTGAATTTTTGCAGGAGATTTTCGTGTTTGTATGTTGTAAGTGAGGAAAGAACAAAAGGGGGCACACAGAAGATGACTAGGGATCTGGAAGAAGCTGATAAGGAAACACAGGGGGTGTTCACAAGCTTGATGCACCGAACAAGGGAGTGCTTCTAGTAAGTATGCATAGAATAATTRACAGAGAAGTATGAATTCAACTGCTTGCTTTATTTTGTTAAGGCGAAAATATTCTACTCATCCTTAGCAAATCCTAGACCAAAGTAGAATACCATAATGCCCTCACACTGATCTTCAGATAACCCCGCCACAGTTGCTAGCAATGATGGCCCTATGACCTTTATACCTTATCTTCTTGCTACATATTTCTACATTTCCACCTTAATACTCCGACAAAAGCTTTCAAATTGTCACTCTTGTCTATTTCCGCGTTGTATGTTCTCACCTTCTCCCGCTTTTCTTACAATTTAGTCTCATTTTCCTGAAAATCAACCTTAACTTCTTCCTAAAACAAGTCTCTCATATACCCCCAGACCTGACAGCTTATCTATCTTGTGAACAACCCTACAACTCACACACAAACCCGATAACCAGGGTGGTAATTTGTGGTTTCGAAGCATCCGCCTGTTTGGCATCCGCATCCGTTCCAGTGTTTGTCAATGTTTATTTGATTATTGCTATTAATCATCCTTCATTAATAGAAATTACTAAACAGTTAGATAGACACTCTGATAATTTACTGTGATACTGGGCAAGTTGAATCTCGTGACTAGTACGAAGAAACGTAGAGTTACTGTCTATTGCATAGATAACTCAATGGCTGGCATGGAAGCTAGCGTTGAATCTGGCGTGGGAGAAGGAAACGGAAAGAAAGACCGAAATGCATCTAATGGAGATTTTTCCACAGCCGATATGGTTTCCAGTTTGGATTCTGTCTCGGAAGACACAAGCGCCCGTCTTTTGAACCTTCGGAAGGAAATGGTACGCCATGGCATATGCGTATATATCATCCCATCGGAAGACGAACACCAAAGCGAATACACATCTCCTGCCGATCAACGTCGAGCTTTCATTTCTGGCTTTACTGGTTCAGCAGGAATAGCGATCGTGACTATTTCCCACAATCCAGATGATGCTGCTCTTGCAGGTAATGCCGCATTATCGACCGATGGGCGCTATTTCCTACAAGCTAAATCTCAACTAGACAAAAACTGGAGACTTTTGAAACAAGGCGCTAAAAACGAACCAACATGGCAAGATTACAGCATTGCTTCTGCTATGAAATATAACAAGGATTCACATGCTATAGGAAGAATAGGCGTTGATCCTCGACTGATCTCTAACTCGTTAGCTACAGATTTCAAAGAGATTATCCGCAACTCGCTTTCCAACAAGTATCAACCGCCAATTGAAATAGAGCTTGTCCCAGTGGTGGAAAATCTAGTTGATATTGTATGGAAAAATTTTGGCGGTCAACCTGAAAGGCCCCATGATACAATCACTATACATCCTCTGAAATACACTGGAATGAGATTTACCAGTAAGATCCTAAGGCTTAGGTGCGAAATGAAGAAAATAAACGCTCATGCTTTTATAGTATCTGCTTTAGACGAAATAGCATGGATTTTAAATCTGAGAGGAAACGATATCCCATACAATCCAGTTTTTTTCGCTTATTTGATAGTGCTGAAGACTCGTGCTGTGTTGTATATACAAGAAGAGAAGCTTAGTGAGGAAGTGAAAGACCATTTGATGGAACTTGATGGACTAAAGGTAAAGAAATATAGCGATATCTGGCTTGATTTGAAGTCTTTAAAGCTTGATGTTGAAAGCGAAAGGTTTCAATTGAGTAAGAATACTAAAGAGATCTCTTATGGAACTCCGCCTTATCTAGCACCTATCAATCTCATGCACGAGGAAACGATATCAAATTCGGGCAAAAATTCAGCATCCACTAGCACTGGAGGTTCTGATTCCGACAAAACATCAATTCCAGATCCTATTATTGCTATGGGATTGACTGCATCCTGGGCTCTAGTTGACTCCATAGGAGAAAGACTAGTTAAGCTAATACCATCACCAGTGGAGATCGCCAAAGGTGTTAAAAACGAAACGGAACTTGCAGGGCATAAAGCTGCTCAAATCAAGGACGGAGTGGCTCTCGTAAGATACTGGGCATGGCTGGAGTCTGAATTGATCAAAGGCACTCAAATCAACGAATACGATGCGGCGTTGAAATCGCTGGAGTTCCGAAAACAATTGCCAAACTTCATGGGCCTTTCGTTTGAAACTATCTCGTCTACTGGCGGAAATGCCTCTATTATTCACTATGCACCACCCAAGGAAAACTCTGCTGTGATTGATATAAATGCTGTTTATTTGAACGATACAGGAGCCCAATTTCTAGAAGGCACAACAGATACTACACGGACGTTTCATTTTGGCAACCCGAAACCTGAAGAGAAGAATGCTTACACACTTGTATTAAAAGGCCACATCGCTATAGCTAGAACTGTGTTCCCTGACGGAAGCAATGGGTACATGCTTGATACACTGGCGCGGCAGTTTCTATGGCAGCAAGGACTGGACTATCGGCACGGAACCGGACACGGAGTCGGATCCTATTTGAACGTTCATGAGGGTCCTTTCGGAATAGGATTCCGAGCTAGCTACCGAGATATCCCGTTCAGAATCGGTAATATATGTTCTAATGAACCAGGATACTACGAAGACGGCAAATTTGGTATACGGATAGAAAGTATTGTAGCCGTCAAGGAAATAGATACTAGGTATAAGTTTGGAGATAAGAAGTATCTTGGTTTTGAAACAGTGACAATGGTTCCGTTATGTTTGAAGTTGATTAATAAAGAAATGCTTAACAAAGAGGAGATTGAATGGGTGAACGAATATCATAGCAAAGTGTATAAAACGTTATTTTCTTACTTGAGGTCTGATGAATATGCGTTGGTTTGGTTGAAGGAGAATACGAGAGGGTTATGAGGTAGTTGAGCTTTGAACAGTGACTTTATCATGGTGAGATAGTTAGAAGGTGTTTATATTGGTCCAATGACATATACAATCTTCAGGACCTAGCGCAAGATTTATGAGGTTGAAGTTTACTGTAGAAAGCTGGCTGTAATAGCCACTAAGAAGCAACGATCCTTTGAGAGTGGATCTAACAATGCCAGCGAGTGTCTTAGGACTGGAAGTGCGGACATATATGATATCGCATGGTAACACTGCTGAGCACTGATATCACATAGGACATTAGGACGGCTGTGTATGATAATATAATGATACAGCAAMGCGTTTATTAGCTAAACGCGTATGTTGAAATAAATGCATTCCAATGGAAAGGTTGCCACTGCTGAACAATAGTAATAATCATGGTAAAAATAGTAGAAATAACAGCAAGTATACTTGATCCTTTATGTTAGTTATCTGCAAGGAAATATACTATTTTCAAATGAATGCAAATAAGTACAAACTCTAAACTACTACCAACAATACAAACAAATCAAGATTGTACTTAACAATTGAAAGATCAAGTGTATTTTCATCAACACGTCCAATTTCACTCACAATTTCACTTCGTGGACCAGTGAATGTCATAAGCTATATAATACTTTAATGAATGTAATTAGAATCAAAGGAGGATGCATTCTTGTCAAATGCTTTAGAAAACTTACTATAATAATTATGTCGCTCATGGCAACACAAGATAATAGTATCAAACTCATGATTTATTCGTTGAACGTCTTTACTTTACTCTATTGAGTAGCATTGTCTTTACAGTGAATAGTAGTATTACCACACTACTTTTGTTCATTCTTCCTTCTGGCTTCTACTCTTCTCCCATGAATAATGATATACCCTTTCACTAGCCGTAGATAATAATATAACGAGTTCTTTTCTTTTATTWAAAACCTATACTATAACTATATAGCAATAGACTAATAAATACCAATATAAATACCAATATAACAGATATCTTCATAAGGCACATTCAATCATATTAATCATTTACTTATCTTTTGCTTGCTGACTAGCTGTTACTGGTTATRAATAGCTACTTTTATGCTTCTACTATGCTTACTGTTATGTTATTATTATACTGAGTAATATGCAAGAAGCTAGTCGTTTGAAAATGATTAATCATTCCTTCTAGTTCATTTTCTACCTGCTGAACTTATCTATCAACAGTACCGTAGGTGGAATTTGATTCAGAATTTGTTGATGCTAAATAGACAGGACGTTCATCAGAAACACGTTCAGAACCAGAAATCAATTCGATTTGTGCTGTGGGTTCCTCCTTTCGATCGCTGTCAGTGTCTAGCTCATCTATTTCATCAATATCATTGCCGAAATCAAGTATTTCAATAGACGTTTCTTCAGCTCTTTGAACAGCAGCGACACATCGTTGGGAATCAAATCTGACTTGCCAGATTCCTGTGGTTTCGCCTCCTAAAAGGTTTTTAACAAGCTCGCCAGATTTAATATCCCATAGTTTTAGCATTTCATCAGATCCTGATATCACTTTACGATCATCGTGCTGGAAACACGTGATAGGCCCAACATGTCCTTCTAGCTTATGGATGCATCTTCCATTATCAGGGTTCCAGACTCTTAACGTTGAATCCGCTGCTGCTGATACTAGTGCCGTTCTGCTTAAATCCAGTAGACCTACCAATGAGGTATGTCCAGTTAGGGTGTATAAACAAGAACCAGTTTTCAAACACCACACTTTTACTTGAGAGTCCATGGATCCTGAAATGCATCTATTTCTTTTGTAATCTATCAAAGTAGAGTAAACCCTTTGCTGATGTCCTGCCAGAAGCCATTTACAAGTCCCGGTTTCGATATCCCATATCCTAACATGAGTGTCATAAGACCCCGACGCAGCAATATTACCGTATCCGGAAATAGCTCTAACAGATTGTGAGTGCCCGACTAGTAACCGAACGAAGTATGGATTAACTCTCTCGCTTCCCGACAAAAAGTCAGGACCGTCCGTTTTAGGCATTTTCCAGACTCGAAGGGTGGAGTCTCGAGACCCAGTGATAATAAGGGGCTCTTTAGGATATATGATTGGTTTTCCGCTGGAATGAACTCCTATTTGAACTGGTTCTAATATATGCAAACATCTCACGGTAGACGTGTGTCCATAGAACACATGGGTGCATCTTCCCTTTTTAATGTCCCATATTCTAACCGTACGATCTGTAGATCCAGATACTAATCGATTACCTGTATACTGTAATGCCCATACTCCACCTTCATGTCCTTTCAGAATTGACCTGACTCTACCAGTTTCCGTATCATACACATTGATGTTCAGATCATCAGAGCCCGTTATAATCTTATCATGATCAAACTGTAGGCATGTAACAACACTTGAACCATGACCTGGGACAGAAAGCTGTTTAGGTCTGAAATGCGGATCCATCCATCTAGCGTTAATTCTTTCCCGCCTTCTGAATGCTAGTTTGTATAGATTCAGAGACTTTCTAGATAATTCGTTAGGTGCATCTGGTTCTAATTTTAAATCCAGAACTGGTTTTGATTCTAGTCGTCGGTTTAGCACCTTTTCAACGCCCCGTGGTGATAGCAATTCCATTCCTTTCACTATAGCTCCGGGGTATCTTTGCCGTTCCCTCCTAAGCATTTTCTCCAGTAGTTTCAGCTCCCAGTTTTCCAGAGCATCTTCATTACGGAAAAAGCTTTTCCAGAGCGTGACTGATGAATCTATCAATCTATTCCAGCTTCTACATACTTGAGCAGCTGCCAAGAGTGATTTATGATCTAAGTACGAGAATATCTGAAGGCCAACCTCTATGGGAACTCCAGTAACAATGTCTCTTCGTAGATTAGGAACAATGGTGTTCGCAATAGCAGAAAGAGTCTTTCGATCGCATTGCTGTAGTAATCGGAACATAAGGCTTCGTTGTGCTGTAGGGTCCATGCAAATGAAGTATCGTTCTAGATCAACCGAAGGAGTAAGTAAAGGTACACTAATTTCCTCCGAAGACACAGTGTCCACCAACATTATGTCTTTTTCTGTTGGAGAGCCTTCAATAATAGGACTGGCCCCAGGAGAAGGAAAAGGCATTTGAGCTGAGTCTGGAGGGCTCGCCGGTGGAGCTGACGGTGATAATGCAGGTGGTTTGCATGGTGTTTCTAAAGTAGCACCAGCAGGCACTCTGGAAACGTGAGATTGGGTCAGCCTTCTTTTGGTGTGTCTATCTGGTTGTAATAGCTCTTGTCTATGGTCTTCTTGATACGTGGTTGTATGATACTCATCATAAGTAGTGGGATCAGAATCTTCCATAATTTCTTCACAAACATCAGATCCTGTGTGCGAAGATCTTCTTTTCCTTCCCACAGAAAATATTTCCTGCGTTKCAACACYTGGCTGAACATTCTCAGCTTCTGGTTTAGAAGAAATACTGAGTAGAGCCCACTTCTGGCTCAGATGATGCTCCGACATCGACACCCCTCTGGAGCTATTGTTAAACGGAAGACATTGGAATATATAGGGCACAGGTATTGATTGTAATGGATATTTGCTGACTTGTTGAACAACATAGCGCTGTTCTTTGCTGTGAATAGTCGCAAGCTCTTCTGTCTCCGTATCAGGCTCAATTTCCATATCCATTTTCATGGCGGTTATAGTTGGTTCGCACTAAGAAAAGATTTGGTTTGTGTTGATAGCACACCGACGCAACATTTCCTGACTCTTCTGTTTCGTGGCAGAAAAAACCACATTAAAAACTGTAGAAAACCCTTATTTGAGTAAAAATGTTTGATGAAATTGACAGCAAAAACAACAGAAAAATAACCAAATATCGAAGCAGGTTGAATGAGATCTCGCTGTTGATGTCTACGTGAAATAAACAGTGTACACAGACTGTTAGGTAGTGCTAAAGCTGATCTTACCAGAAAATCTTTTGCACAAAAGAACCGAGTATAAGTGCAATCAGTTAGTCATTCTAAAGCTCCAGATACCTGCTCTTTTTCGGAGTTTTCACTGATTTGCTAAGGAGGATGTATTGAGCTGGTGTTTATGGTCAGCGAGATGGATTTTATTTTGTTGGACGTTGAGGAGAAAGATAATAATTATATAATCAGGAATAGTTGGAAATATATTTTTGATTGGATAATATAGTATTATGTAATACAATATCATATAGTAATCCATTGTGTTCCCATTATTCTCTTTTCTGTCGGGCAGTCTCAAGACCGGTTCTTGAAACATTTGCTTGGGTTTCAAGCTTTTGTAGTATTTGTCACATCGTATGTTGTACTGGAAAAATGCATAAAAAAAAGTGAATCAAATATCCATGAGTTCTGTTACTTCTTTAATGGAAAATAGAAGGATCTGGCGTTGCATGTACAGAGAACAATTGGAGATTTCTGTATGTTTGTCGTGTACGAATTGGTGATAGTTGTTTGAACCCACTTGCTGGATAGGTAGCAGGCTAATGCAAATTTGGGTACAGTTTCAATCAATCTGTTAGCAAGCATCAAAATAGTGTTTATATCAACAGATTATAAGACGCTTCTCAAGTCGGATAACTTCCATATTTCGGAGAAAAGTTAAATCGTCGTAGAGCAACCTTATAGACAACTGAACACACTACATAGATCAACTGGAAGTGAAAGTGCATGAACGGTCTTCGCTGATAGTGATTGTTAGCTGTTAATCAAAGAAAAAGGAAAGCCATTAACCCTCCGTTATCTCAACATAGGTATACCATTTGGGGTGTGAGCGTGAGCTATTATTTATCTATTACTATACAGCAATAAACACATACGCTACAACGAACAATTCAATCAGCATCAACTCGTATAGCACAGTCGACAGTATATGCCAATCGATGAATTGGCATCAAATAAACAGTTATTGCGGCTTTTAAACTTCATAATATCAAAATGGCTGAAGCTGCGGCCCAACTAGAACAACTAGAAGCAGCCAAATCGTTGGTGAAGTCTAATCCTTCTGTTATTTCTCAAATTCTAAGGTCGGTATTCCCTGTAGCAGGCAGATCAGAACTTTTAATAAGACAATGGTGTATTGGTTTCATTGCGGACCTGTTTACTGGTGATGACAACTCATTAGCATTGAAATCATTGGTTGACCCTCAACAGTATGATTCATTAGTATTAGAATGCCTAGATGTATTAGTTACGTTGGTATCTGATGTTCATGTGTCTATTTTACAACCAACCATTAGGACATTCACATCAATATTTCCTGCAGTATTCTTGCAAGTGTAAGTTTTATTTGATAGCTGTTATAGAAAATTTTGGTGATGACTTTATTAGTGCTTTTTCTAGTATTTTTACGCAATCTATTCTTCCTCTTCATGTTTCTAAGTATACTAACGATTCTACGTAGAGCAAAAAATGAGGCATTAAAACAAGAATGGGAAAAATTAACCTATATTAAAACATTTATCATGGAAAACTTATTCACAATAGAGGATCCAAGCAAATCGGTGTTAATCCCTAAACCTGAATCAAGCCATATAGTATCTTTAAGGCCTATGGTGATCAAATGTTTCCAAGTTATTATCAGCTGCCAAGTTCCTCTATTGAGAGATCCTCGTTTAGCTAGTAGAAACAAATCATTCGATATTTCGTTATCAATGGTCCCATCTGATCATCAATTGATTTCACGGTTTGTTGAAGCTGAAGCACAGGGATTGCTTGATAGAATGTTGCATGTTTTAGTAGAAGCAGACGTGTAAGTGTGGTTTGCAATTATATTTTCTTACTTCATTGATTTTTTGACACTATTTACTGTTCACTATTTATTTTACCATGTCTTTACTAACATAACTAACATACCTTTAGAGAAGCAAATGCTATAACAGCCACTTTAAATGCTCTTCCACCTTTAATGAGGAAAAGACCTTCACTGTTAAGCAAAATCATCAATGGTCTACTACATTTCAACTTCACAGAATTCAGAAGATACCATGGCCTATCAGATGGTAAGCCTTTGGCAATGCCGATCAAGCTACCGGTAAATATCTCTAAAGAGGAATCAGAGATTGCAATGAAACATTGCTTAAGTGTTAAGTTTGTAGAAAAGCAGCTAAACCTTGTGTTGCATAACATACTGAAAAATGGCTATGCTCAACATTTCAATGGCAAATTGCAAAGATTCATACAAGCCTTGAATTCACCGAACCCAGAAGGAGCCAAAAGGCCATCTGCAGCTGTTGATACAAAAGCAGAGCTTCCGGATACTTTACCTGCTTCCAAACGTCAGAAAACAAGCGAAAGCCAGAGCCAGCAAAGTTCTGGTTTGCTTAATGATATATCATCTGTACTACAGAAGGCTGAACCAATAGTGAAATCAAAAGAGCTTGCTGATGCTTTTCGGCTTATTGATTTTAATGATCCATTAGCCTCATTTGATATTTCAACGTTACCGCAGGATATTTTGATCAATCTTGCTCTTACAGCATTAGTCACAGCTGATACTGATCAGCTGCAAAAGGCTGTATCTCTAATACAAGCTAGAATGGCATATCAACAGCAATATGTTCCAACTGAAGAGAAGGAGCCTAAACTAGAAGATTCTGCTAGTGACGATGATTATGATCCTGATGGAATTCTATTGCCTGGCGATAGTATTGATGGTGTAAATCAGCAGGCAGAAGCTACATCAGAAGATCAACGGCAACAGAAGGGAGAGAAAAGTATCGCTGGTGGGTTAAGAGCATCATCAACGTTTACTTTACCTCCACCAAGAAAACTGACCATCAAAGAGAAACGCAAACAAATAGTAAGCATTGTAGAAAGATTTTACAAGCTTAAGGAGTCAGAAATCAACTCATCTTCGGCAAACAATCAACAGGACAAAGCTGGACTGCAAGGGAGAAATCTTGCGGTTGATCGTATGGCTCTGGAAAAATGGACCAGTGATTCCTGGTTGGTGATTTTGACGAGACTGATCACCAGAGGTATCAGTGGAGGAACCATCAAGAACTATGTTATCGGTGATGATGGTATTAATAGTAATGACAGCAAAGAAGGTAAAAAGAATAATCGTGATTATAATAATGAGCTGGCAGAAGTTATGAGAGAATCACTGTTCGACTACTTTGTTGCTAACTATAAAGAAAGATTGGAAGTAGTGATATCATGGTTAAATGAAGAATGGTTCAATGAAACAGTTAGTGAAATTGATGCCAATGGTGAAGTTGAATTAAAGACAAATGGCGAAGATGATAAACGAAACGTGAAGTCTAATGAGCAAACATCAGCATACTCTAAATGGGCTAATAAGATTCTCGACGTTCTATTAGCTTATATTGAACCTACTGATTCTAAGATATTATTACGACTATTGTCTGATTTGCCTTTCATTGAAGAGAATATGGTGATCAAGCTAAGATCTATATGTGTTGACCCTGGAAGGTCTAGTATGGGATTTCGGGCGGTTAAGTTTCTGTTAATGCTGCGTCCCCCTTGTGCAGCTAGTGCTGTTAAGCTTCTAGAATTACTGTACCATGATCATCAGGATGTAAATGAGCAAACAGTTCCATTGCTTAAACGGTTTGGAGGAGAAAAATATAAGGATATTTGATGTGCAATATAATAGACAAAGAGGACTCTAATGTTAGATATATGAGATTTAGAATATCTCGCAAGCTTGCGGCTGCTGTTGTAGCAGATGTGTTCTAGAGTTTTAGGGAGCTTATTTCTTCTAACAAAATCACTAGTTCCAAAATTTTGATGTCTTGATAAGATGAATCGATATAGTTACTTTTATATATTATATGGTTAATCCAAATTCATGAAGCGTTCAGAACTTCTCATCCTATTGTCGTATATCTTCCCTCTAGGTGCATGATTTTGCGTTAATGCAGGAATTCGTCTCCCATTAATTTAATTCATGTTAGGTTGTCGTATGAATAAATATCGTGACACTATCTCTCTTCGTGAATGAAAGGTTTGGGACCAAATTTAGTTTCAAGTTAAACAATAAATGGTAACAACTGATTGACTCAAGAACTAAGACCAATTAAAGAATCGATGTTTTGTGATGCTGTTCTAAGATTTTGGCTATATGGTCGCAAATGTTAAAGAAGAGTGCCTATTTTGAAGGTTATAGCACGAGGAGTACATTTCCTGGAGGCAACGACGAAATTCTCTTACTTTTTTCCCACAACCCTGTTTTGGATTCTCACCCGGATACTTCCTCCGATGATGGGGATATCAACGGTTCGGATGATAACTTCTCCGATTCCGACAGCAAGTGGCTTGGAATCACCWCTGGACTTAACTCCAGAAGCGGAAAGGATGCTACAAACCAGGACTCTGAAAAAAGGGTAAAKAGCGGAATATATGATAGGAAAATTCAGGCTTTGTTCTACTAAGATCTCCGATTTGGCTCTAATAAAAGTCTGRCCAGACATAAATGTTTTAACAGTGAAAACAATGAATTTGAGACTTCCTGCATTTTTGATGCGTTATCCCAGTTTCACAATAACGAGGAAAAAGCCCGCAAAGGTATTAATGGAGTTGTTGATGCTGATAATAGAGGTGTAGCTACTAGCAAGAAAGCAACAGCTAGACCAAATTCAGCCTTGCATACTCATCGCAGTGCATTGCTAGATTAAAATTTGAGAATATTTGATGTTAATTTATGTAGCTTAAAACATAATAATCCCTTTTACTTGATATTAAAATACAGTAAGCTCTTTTATCGGTCTTAATAATCGAATCAGTAGTCTCTTGTTACGTTTCTTACAAAGAAAAAAATTCAAATGATGTAATAGTAAATGAGATTAGTAGTTTTCATGTCTAACTAAATCCAACTTGTCACGGTCGTTTTGTCTTGATTCTCTCAGATCAACACCCAATTTGGCGAATTTGGCCAAGACAAAGAAAACGTTACTGGTGTTGACCACCTCCTTCAACAACCAACTAGTGAACTGTCCCATTTGATATATTTAATTATTACACCAGATATCAGGACTAAACAATAATATATGAAGAAAAAATTCCACATTGGTAAACCATTACAAATCATACTCAATTATCTTCTCCCTTCTCCTCCTTTCTGATCCCTTATCTGTACATCATCTCATATGACAAGCGCCTTAACTCTACCTCACAACTTCCTGACATACCCCTCTGAATCGTGACCTGCACCAACTTGTCATCTTCTGTCCTGGCCCATAATCAATACCAACAAACAACACATCTTCAATAAGCAACATCCACACTTGATCTGATCAAATCATCCTAGTTTTACCTTTGATTCCTATGCTCATAACGGCTGCAAGCTCTCCAAGTTTTCACATTAGTAATTAGTCATCATCAATCAGTTTATTCAGTTGATTGGTTATTAGTGTGGATTGTTTGTTTAGTATTTGTGTTTGTGTTGTTTTGTTATTTGTATCCTGATTTAGTTGACACAAGTCTTAACTCAATCACAAACCAYAGTACAGTTTATATCGCCAGTATTCTTTCTGTTGATCTATCAGTCATCAACAAATACTCAAACATTTTCTCCTTATATAGCGCTGAATCAACAGTCGAATTGGCTTGTTAAGCTTGCTGTTGACGTGTCAAGACTTATAAATCTATTGGACTAACCTAGACCACTGGCAACCTGTCTGGCCATCTGAGAAGCTGCATAAGTAGCTCTAACACCAACATCAACAGCACCAACAGCATCAATTGCATCAATTGCATCAATTGCACATCAACACCGTGTGATACGTTCTTATGGTGCCATTGATTCTTTGTGACTGCTGTTCGCTCTAGTAATCTGATCACGAGGTAGTTCAGGGTATTCGATTCTCAATTGTGCTGTCGTTCACGAAGCAAGTTCGCACTAATTTTTAGCTGTCTAGTTTCTAATTCTCATTGCAACTTACATTCACAATGTCAGGACAACAATCAACCGATGAATTGATCCGCGAGATCAACCAGAAAATAGTCAAACAGAAAAACATCATTGTTGCGGCAAGAAGCATGCAGAAAATATCTTCTCAGTCTTCTGATGTCGGTGCAAGATTCGCTACAACCATTGCCGAGTCAGAGAACGTGATCCAGTACTTAGAATCTACATTGCAATCTCTCAAGCTGGAACAAAAAGTTGCTGTTGAAGGAGACAGCTCGAACAACAGCCAAGGTATCAATGACAACAATGGTGCTAAACCTGGAGATAGAACTAGTACAGGGTCTACCCAATCAAGCACTACTCTGGGTAGTACATCCAATGGAACCTTTGCTGCCTCTAGAACGAAAAGCAGAGATGCTTTAGCGCCTAGTTACTCCCGGTTACAACTCTTGAAACAGGACTGTCCGTCGTTAGGCCAGAAAATCCAGCTGATGCTTCAAATTCTTGAATTCAAACTTTCGGTAGAAGAACAGTACAAAGTAGCGAACGAAAGAATGGCTAAACTGTATAGACTAGAAGGCGATAAACAAAGTAGCTCTCTGGCAGATAATGGTATTCTTGAAAGTACTGAAAAAATTAAACTGTTGAAGAAAGCAGCAAGAAAATACCAACTGATGCGTGTTGGAGATTAYGGTATAGAATCAGATGAATCAAGAGATAAAGTACGGCAAAGACCATTGTCTGGTAAACTTCATGTTTTTGTACACAGTATCAAAAGTGTAGAACATTTTTCAACATCTTCTGCAAGGAAAGGTGAAGCTGTTCTACAGATCAAGGTCGATAATAAGTCTTACCGTACGAGGCCAACTAAGAGCGATACTTTCAATGAGGAATTTGATATCCAAGTCGATAAAGCTAACGAGATTGAGCTCACAGTGCTGGATAAAACAGAAGATGGATACTATCCAGTTGCCATGACATGGATATTACTATCTGACATTGCCGAGGAACTACGTAAACTGAAAATAGCTCAAGATGCGTCATCTGGTTGGGTTTCTGCCGACCGCATGAAGGGAATGAACCAAGCGGTTGCAGGAGGAACTGCTACGGCAAACTCTTATAGCACGAACGTGCCATATGGCCAACCGGCCATAGGCAACTCTGCTGGTGTACCAAACGCTTCCGCTGTTCCTCTTAGTGGCCCTCAACCCTCAGGAACGTCTGCAACCTCGGGAGTTGCAGTATCAACGTCAGTGATTCTATCATTAGAACCAGCAGGACTTGTTTCTCTCACGTTCTCTTTCAACAAGGCAGAAGCACGCAATAAAAGAAGAGACGCCCTGGGAGCTCTAGACCGTCATGGTGCTATTAAGAAACGTAACGAGGAAGTTTACGAACAGCACGGGCATAAATTCATCCAACGCAACCTCTACAATGTTGTTTGCTGTGCCATGTGCGGAGACTTTTTGGGCTCTTCAGGATTCCAGTGCGAAGACTGTCGTTTAATGTGCCATAAGAAATGCTATACTAAATGTATCACCAAGTGCATCTCAAAGTCAAGTGTAGATGTTGATCCAGACGAGGAAAARCTAAACTATCGAATTCCTCACAGGTTTGAAGTGTTCGCCAACAAAGGTACGAAATGGTGTTGTCATTGTGGTTATATTTTACCTTGGAGCAAGAAGTCTGTGCGGAAGTGTGTGGAATGTGGTGTGATGTGTCATGCGAACTGTGCGCATTTGGTGCCAGATTTGTGCGGAATGTCTATGGAGAAAGCTAATGAGCTGCTGAGCACAATCCGAGCTACCAATGAACAGAAACATGCTATGCAACGTCGGAGACAGATCGCCGAAAGCAAAGCTGCTCCGCAGCAACAGAGGCAGTATAAAGGTTTATCTGAAGCGCCTAAACAACAATATGGTTATCCTAATGAACACATTCAGGCTCAGGTTCAGGTTCCAGTTCAAGCCCCGACTCCTACCTACCCACAGGCGCAAAGTAATGTCCGTGGCCAGCCTCCTGCCCAACAGAACCATCAGGATGGCCATTTATCAACTAACCATTTAGACGCAGTAAATGGGCTAGGAGTAGCAAAAACACCAGTGTATTCGGACTATACTCGTCGACCTCCAAACTATGATATGCGTAAAGCACCTCCCGGTCAACAACAGCAGCAACAACAGCAACTACAACAGCAGCAACAACAGCAACAACAACAGCAACTCACTGATGGTTATTCTGAACAGCAGCAGGTGCCAAGGCCGCCACCGAAAGAACAGTATAGCAATGTTGCAACTGGTCTACGCTATCAAACAGAGCAGCAGCAGCAACAACAACAACAACAACAACAACAACAACAACAACAACAACAACAACAACAACAACAACAACAGCAACAGATTGTTACTTCCCTTGAGCAGAACGTTGATTTGGCGCGGGAACTTCGCGCCCAGCTTGCGCAGCACAACCAAATGGATATCATAGCACAAACTGATTCTACTTCTAGTACTAGTACAACCCATCAACATACAAAATCCCGGAGAAGGAAACGAAAGATTGGGTTGGATGATTTCCAGTTTCTAGCTGTTCTCGGTAAAGGAAATTTCGGGAAAGTCATGCTTGCAGAATCCCGAAGCTCAAAACAACTATGCGCCATTAAAGTCCTCAAGAAGGATTTCATCATCGACAACGATGAAGTTGAAAGCGCCCTCAGCGAGAAAAGAGTGTTCCTTATCGCGAATAAAGAACAGCATCCTTTCCTATTGAACCTCCATTGCTGTTTCCAAACCGAAAACAGAATCTACTTTGTAATGGAGTACATCTCAGGCGGAGATCTCATGTGGCATATTCAGAAAGAACGTTTCACTCCTCGCAGAGCTCAATTCTACGCCGCAGAGGTTCTATTAGCACTGAAATACTTCCATGAAAACGGTGTCATCTATAGAGATCTCAAGCTGGATAATATCTTATTGACACTTGACGGACATATCAAAATAGCTGATTATGGCTTATGCAAAGAAAACATGGGCTACGGAGAAACCACAAGAACTTTCTGCGGTACACCAGAATTTATGGCCCCAGAAATTCTCAGTGAACAACGATATGGTAAAGCGATTGACTGGTGGGCTTTTGGAGTGCTGTTGTATCAAATGCTATTAGGACAATCTCCATTCAAGGGAGATGATGAAGAAGAAATCTTTGATTCCATCCTGACAGATGAACCATTATATCCTATTCAAATGCAAAGAGATGCTGTGTCAATCCTACAAGGGCTTTTAACCAGAGACCCTGAAAGGAGATTAGGAGCAAGCGAAAGAGACGCAGCAGAAATTCAGGAACATCCTTATTTCAGTAATATCGATTTTAACGAAATGCTGGCTCTGAGAGTCCCACCACCTTATATCCCTGAGTTCAATGGACCATTGGATATCTCACATTTTGATGAAGAGTTCACAACAGAAGCACCTAAACTGACCCCAGTGAATTCGGTGCTGAGTCCAGATAAGCAAGAGTATTTCAGGGGATTTTCGTATGTTAATGAGAACTTGGTTTGAATGGAAATTGATTGATCTTTTTGTCCTGGTTGTCTTTTGGTTGTCAGAGATGTGCTGTTAGAGTATGAATAATAGTGTGGAGTGGTTTCTCTTCAGAGTGTGTTTTGTTCCTGTTGTTTATAATTAGTGGTAGAATGATGATGATGTCGCTGATTGACTGCAAAACGGATATTCATATTTGTTGTTTCTAATTGATATGCAGAGATGATAGCGTTCTATGAGTAATGCTGAATTATAACTACTAGCTGTGTTGCATTTATTTCTAATATACAACTATTGATTTTGATTGTCTTAATAAACTGAATAGTTGATGGCAATGCAATGAGAGTACATGTTTGAAACCGTGATGGTATTTATTAGCTGTCCATGTGTAAAGGTCTCATTCATCTCTCATATGCTCAGCTACTTAGAAATATTTGATTGCGTTCTTTTATCTAACCGAGCATCGATACATTGATTTACCATTAGGAAAGCATTTTCCTTTGTATCTGATAGAATGTTTTGATCAACATGTTTCGGCCATCACTCCTTCCTTTCTTACTGTTATATCTTTTTACAACAGTCTGGCGTGAGATTAATCATCTGCAAAAAGATTATTGTGAGGTTTGATGATGGATGGTTGTTTATTGACAATGYGAATGCAATAGCACGGCAACAATGTTGATGTTCATCACGTTGATGATGTTCATTTCAATTCCGTTCGTCTCTCATCGCTCTTGAAGGTAATCATATCACAAACTGGTTTAGGCGATGAAATCAAGTTTCAGCACAATCGAACTGTACGGTCAATAGCTAGTCAATCAGTTGTAGGCTGACATATGGATATGGATATGGATATGGTATTCTACATAACTTTATGGCATTTTATTGTATTGTCTATACAATGGCAGAACAGAGATAACCATTAATACCGTCAGAAAAGTTAGAGCGTTTGATTTGATGATAATGAAAGATAAGCTCGATTCGAATTACTAGCATCTATTGCTGTCAATAATGATATTATSAACTAGATAACTACCTTGTTTTTATTATTGTATTTGGCCAAGCTATATTACCTTCGAGTTGATGTTGTTAAGCATTTAAAATGAAATTCCAATAGATATTACTACACTCATAATTATAATCCTTATGATGAAAATTATAGTACATCCCGGGACATTCATCAAAGCATTCCTTGAACTGAGGTGTCTTCAAACGCAGGAACATATTTTAAAATGAGYGAATAGGAATCAGGATTGATAGCGACGTTTTCGTTCCAAGATAGAGCTGTCGATAGGGGCGTTGATGTCTAAGAAATAAAAAATAAGAATCAAGGATTAAGGATCAAGGATTAAGGAATATGAATTTGAATCAGAAGCAGGAAACAGGAAACAGGAAACAGGAATATAAAAAAAAAAACGAATCCGAGTATCCTGGTGTTCTTATTGGTGACCTGGGTTAGGTGTTGATCYGTTTATGGCATTTATGGCATTTTGTTAGAGTAGCCAACAGTTGGAACTTTTGCAATTCTCTGTTACTACTGTTCATTACTACAGAGATTTGATAGAATAGAAATAATCAATATATAATGTAATTCTTATTAGTAAAATAGTAACATTAGGACTGCCAATGTTATTTTATTCCGGTACATGTTATTCGATTAATAATGCCGTTGGAAGACGAGATTGTCCTGTTATTTGCTTTCAGTACTGTCCGTTCCATTCCGTTTTCCGAGCTTTCTTGGTTAAATGTGGCTATCTAAACATTAAACTTGGATGTTAGCCACATTTGACTACGAGAGCTACTTGACTACCAACCAACTTAGTTATGCGGGTTACCCAATTGGGAAATTGCAATAGTATTTAGACATTTTCGGCTGAAGTGGGTCCGATTACTCTAGTTCCGACATTTTCGTCTCTTACTCCTACGGTAGACTCTAACTCTTTGTAGCCATTTCAGCCATTTCAGTCGGTCTCAGCCACACTTTATCCCTACAATTCACAAACTATTCCCGATTCATACACCTAAAACAAAACTCTATTCATAATTTAACCATATCCATAAACCCTAAAAACATATAACCATTTCTATCCGCATTGTATCTGTATATAAACATAAAAAAAGCATAACTGTGTAAAGCCGCTTTCAATATCTTCCGTTCCCTGATCCCATTGGTAGCTCAGCTAAGCAAAATCATATAATCATTCCTAAATTAAGCGAATTTTCTTCCTATTTAGACAATCAAATCGCCACACTTGTTCATATTCCAAAATACACCTAACTTTAAATCATTAACTTTCGTTGTCTTTCTATCTCTAATTTAACCTAATTCCCATCCGGTTGCCAATCTAGCCCCATTCGGGCATAAAGGTGGCTTTGTACCCGAGCCCACACAGCTTGTTTTTCCTCTTTGGTCAATGCTGACCCAATCTTAGCTTTATTCTCCTGTAGTACACCACACTCCCGCTTATAATCCACCCGGCACTGCGCCTCACATGCCAAATTTAGTAGATAATTCTCAATTATATTTCTCCATTCGGGTTTAGTTAAGAGCATACTACCCCGAAGTCCCACGGCTCTTCCACTTGAAATGTACCGAACTCTTGCCGTAGCTACTGTGTGCCGAGCCGTCTGATACCGGAAATCGTTACTAGGAAAATGCTCTCGGTAGATATTGGAATCTAATAAAGCGGAAATTATCTCGGCGTCGGAAGCATCCAGGGGTAAAACTGTAATATGGAATCCCGAAGAAGGTTTGAAAATGATTGGAAGCATGCCGTTCCATTCCGGAAGTAACGACGGTACTATCAGTAAAGACCGAATATCATTTAACTGCCAATCAATTAAATCTCGGTTCGTGAAAGCAGGCCGACCTTGAGGTGTAATTGGTGTAGAGGCAAATACATCCGCCGTGTACATATCAGAATAAACTCTAGGAAGTGCTTCTTCCAAAGTCAATAGTGTAGGCGAGGTCCCAGAACTCGCCGAAACGGCCGAAACGGCCGAAACTGCGGATCCTACTGAAGAAACCGAGCGGGTAGAGAAAATAGAATCCTGGGCGGTTGAAACTGTGGAAAATGTGGACAAAGAAGAAACCGGAATGAGATCTTCCATCATTTCGTAATCTGTGCCGACATTTTTATTGCTGTTCGTTATCTCTGTCTCTGCTTCTGTCTCTGTTTCTGTTGCCGATAACGCAAGCGGACTTCTCCCATGTCGAGAGTAAACGGTTTGAGACTTTAGTACCGCATAGGGAAGCCGGAACCCGGAGCTTTTACTTTTCTTCCGTAGAAACCTCATCCCTCCAGCGCTTCCCGTCCCATTTGTCTGTGGCTCTTCTTGAATAGCCTGTAATTGTGTATGAACCTGTTGCCTGGCCTTTTGCACAAACTCCTTCGGCACATCCGAAGGCCCCCCGCGACCATACGGAGATATAAACATTGTTTTCTATGYACCGATAAATTCCTATGCAGATCCTCCGTGATGTCGGTTTATCCGCGTTTTATATGCTATTTGCTTTCCTGTTGTTGTTATGGAGTTGTTAGAATGCAATGTGGAACGACTTATTATGTAGATTTGATAGAATAACTCATAGTTGCGCGTTGATGATAATTAAGTTGAATTTTAGTAGTTGTTTAAAAGGAAAGTGCGATGAAAGAGTACAAAATAGAGTAAAAATARTGAAATCACAGGAAATGAAAGGAGATGAATGGCAATAAAGGCTTTTTAATAAAGAACACAGATGATTGCTGGAGAGAAAGCGAAAGACATGTGAAAGAGACCCTTTAACCAGTGAGGAGGAGAAGGAAAATCTCAAGGGTCTAGATAAAGTTTTGTGGGCCGTATGATTGTGTTAAGGTTACGGTTAAGATTTGATAATTATATAGTTAAGGTTTAATATAGGATCTGAGGTTTAATTTAGGCTAAAACTAAACCTTAAGTAATATGGATATGGGTGTATAGTTGGTTTAAGAGCATTTGTCGCAACAATGAAATGGTAAAGGATGTGACAGACCCTTGTAAGTAGATCGATTTAATGGATGATTTATCGCGAATGATGGTAATAGACATAAATGGTAGGAATTACAAGGGAAGTAATTTTTTTCGTCTGAACAATCAGAAAACCATATCATGGCAACAACTGGCTAGAATAGAACCTAGTCAGTACTGAGGCTCGCATTTAACAGTAATATGATTAGAAATAGAGATTTTATAGAGGTGTCAGTACGGATAAGTGAAGTGTCAACGTTAGGTGTGTAAATATATCAGATAAGAATAAATAGTAAACGAAACAATTAGTCCTTTATATAAATATACATGTTTATTGTATTCTATTCGATTCTTATTAGATATTCAATTCAATTTAACAACTGATCATCTTTCATTATCGTCCTCTTTCTATTAAAGGAAGAAATCGGAAAAAATATACAATTTGGTTATTCCATACTAAATTACACTTGGACCAAGGATTAATTATTTCTACGGAACAATGAAAAGGGTCTGAAACTTGGCTTATTACAAAGACTTATGATCCATGAGTGACTATTTTTAGCTGGCAGTGCTTTATAGCGAATTAATGAACGAGACTTATGCAATTATGGAACCGGAAGAAATTAGTAATATAGTGAAAGCTGGATTCGAATACATGGATGGCGATTTGCTCAACGGATTAATATTGGGATCCTGTAAATGGAACATAAGTAAGTATTCGGATCATTTCTAAGTAGTCATTGAAAAGTGCTTGTTTGTAGTAAGAATAAGTCGTCACATGACGTTTGGTGAGCATTGCAATTGAAATATTAATTGAATTTTAGTGATAAGCATTATGACTGTTTTCTATGTTTTCTATCAACATATTGATCTGCACAAATATTAATACCTACGTCTAGCTTGACGTTAACTTTCTGGAAGGACAGTTCTCTGAACGGTATTTCTGAAGAGTAAGTTACTCTACAATTCTCACAAGGAAATGTTTTGTATAGGACTCCAGATCTCTCAGATTGATATCAGATCTTCATTCACCTGTTAGGTCGTTTTTCACTGTTATATTTTGAGTTTATATCATTTACCCTAACTAGTGATCTGAAACCTATTTTCATGTTTCTATGGACATTTGTTTCATAATAGTAATGTAAAAGTACACCTTTTGATGTGCTTTTTTAATCAACTCTACCCTAATTTAGGTTTGTGACTTCACTTCAAACGTCTCGTTTGCTATGGATTTTCAGGTCACTTGATAGAAACACTTGTTAGGACATGCCATGAGAAGAAATACCCTCGCTAATTGATGATATAATTTTACTCCACCCTTTTTTTATATAGCTATTAGAGCCTCAAAACCTCTATATTCAGTACATTACACTACAAACCTTCAGTGCATACAGCTCACCTGATTAAATTTCCAATTGCGTCTTGGCTGAAAGGCATTTTATAGTTCCCCAGGTTTTTCAATTCACCGAACACCTGGATTAAGGAAAGCAAACATTGAAGAAAGGATAATCTGGGTAAAGTTGTGGGGTGCGAACTACCTGAATGAACAGCCACTTGTTAGGAAACTCGAATGAAAAAAGTTAATCCGGAGACGTAAAGATTAAGGTTCGAACAAGATTTCACTAACCTTTCGGAAAATTATTATTTCTCCGAGATTTTCCTGAAATTGGCAACATCTAAACTTTAATTTAATATCGTTCTAATCTCAGTCCCTAATGAAATGTCTTAATGTTGAAAGGAAAYGAACGATAATACATATTCGGGTATATGACGATCCATATGAATAAGTAAGTGTAAATAAAATGTAGACTGTGGAGATGAACAACATTATTGATATAGGATTATCATTTGTATACGAAGAGGTCATACAAGCCTGTACTTGAATTAACTATCCTTTGGAATGTGGACTACTGATTAACTCTAAGAGCAAACAATCTGATTCCAATAGTTGATATTATCACAGCTGAATGGCTGTATACGTCCGTTGTTCATAATAATATTAATCTAACTAGCTTTATTGTCTTTCCAATTGAGTTGCTTAAGCAAAAAAGTAAAAATCAATTGCAAACTTTTATAATGTAGACGAGATAATCTTTTCATTCTATTAAAGTTTGTCTTCCAAGATTAAGAGTTTTTCCGAACTGAACTGAAAATGCTGCAAATCAGGACAAAAGACGGTTCCATTCGAAAACTCTATCTGATGAAAATATCCAGCCGGAGCTACGAGAACGTCTAGGGAAAGAGAAAAGGCGTATTGAATAATGCTTGGCTGTATGAAATACGTCAGAAAGTCTGGTGGTATAAGGAAGGTAAGCAATACTACATAAAAGGTATGTAGCGCACACACGTACGCACACACTCATGATAGCGCTGATTAGCACCACTTAGTGCCAAAAGTCTTTTTGTCTCTCTTACTATTCATGAATCGTTGATACTCATTATGTAAGAATAACAAAACCTCTGACTTCTAATTGGATTATCCTATTCAAACTRAAGTGAACCTCTTAGTTAGCCTGAAATGGTAACTTTGCAGCTAAAAAAGAGGTCCCTATCATATTTGAGTTCGGTCTTCTCTTCCCAGGCGATGATTAATGAACAAACTTAGACGTTTCATTACACAATGAAACAGAAGGCGAATCCCCGTTAAGTACGCAGTTATTTAGCAGAAAATTTAGGATACACAGTATCATCTAGATAAAGAATAGATTATTGTTAATGGCTTCCCGTAAATCCAAACTTATGCATGCAGCCGATTCAGTGAATAAGTATATATGGCAAGTATTCCAAATGAAGCCAAGTGAAGACAAATAAGATTTTAACTCAATCACACAGGTATAGATTTCCGATCGGTTAATTAATAAAGCGGTAACAAAAACAGTTCGAGACAAATGTGGAGATACTATAAAGGATTTGGAATGAACTGGAGGAAACAAATGTCAGAAATATTGATCGAAGACGGATGCCGATCAAGAAGAAAGGAAGCTGCGAGACCCTTTTCTTTAATTTCCACTGTGTTCATTTCGACTAATCAAATTGTCTCTGATGGTCTCAATTCTATTGGTTGCTGGTATATAATGTTCATTATAGATGCTTCAATGATGAATGAATACATTGCATATTTTACTAAGTGTTGCTTTAGCATAAAGGAGATAGACTTCCAGACGTAATACTTCAACAAGTTCTTTTAACAATTGACATTAGTTTCTTGTGCTGACTCTGATATCAGAAATTATTGACAAATGATCATATGTTTCATGCTTACCTATCAGGATTTTGTTGTTCTGTTATTCTTCAATACAGCTCCTCTTTTCTCATTTTATTTCCCCGTACTCAGTTTCACTCATCGCTCGGGTTAATTATGAGTGAGAAATCAAGGTTTAACTAGTTCCGGGTTAATTTGCATCAAATGCCGAAAAACATTTCCGAAAGAAAAACTACCAATAGAAGATAATCCGGTGAAGTACAGGGCCGGAATATTGTGATTGATATTGATACTTCAATAATCCGATAAATACGTTTAAGTGGGATGATAGGAATAAGAAAAAAATAGTAATAATCTGAAAATGTGATTCCTCATAACTTGTTTGGAGAGAAACATAATTCCAAGAACCGAAAGTGACTTTATCAAAAAAAAAAAAAATTTAAATAAATAAATAATGGAAAAAAAGTGCTTCGTGGGAGGATCGAACTCTCGACCTTCAGATCACACAGCTTAGTTTATACAGTATGAGACTGACGCTCTACCGACTGAGCCAACGAAGCAATTTTTCGGAGTTTGAAAATTTGGAAACTCAGTTTGTATCTTTCTACTGAATAGAGATTATTGACTGTTCTATGCTGGTGTATTAGAATTATATAAAAAGGTATATTCTTTCTTCATCATTGAACTGAACTTCCTATGTGATCTCGTGAATTCTTCACAATAATGGTTTCCACTCAAATGGGAATCCTGTGATGGCAAACAGGGTTTATTTGTTGACGTCCATCGGTCGTTAGAAGAACATCCACTCTTTTACAACGTTTCATGTAACGTATCTTTCTAGAGGTATCAGATTGGAAATACTTGATGCTTCCTCTGATGATTTGAATCTCGTATTCTGTTCCTGAATAATTCGAAAAAGGATTGGTTTATATATATACTTAAAGCCCTTTTGGTACTCAGTAGCAGACATTGAGCTATAACCATCCAGCATTGGTAATTACAATTGATGTCGACGTAACTATTAGTGATCAAAAGCTCGTTTGATAGAATGGTCTTAATCAGAAAACAGCAGCTTCATTAGTGTCTCGGTGAATTGGATTATTAGCATTGAGCAATTTATTTGAGAATCCATTCAAAGCACCAAAGGGAAAGTTGACAAATATTATCTTAGTGCATTGATGTCATATTGGTTCAGTTCAGCTTACTACTTCACATTATCGCCAAGATCTTTGATTTATGTGGGTTCTGTGCCGGCTTTGATTGAATTGATAAATCGATAAAAGCTTGTGGTGAAAGAATGAAAGCGTTATTGAAAGTACTATAA
The DNA here is from genome assembly GCA_001599295.1 of Sporopachydermia quercuum. Taxonomy (NCBI): domain Eukaryota; kingdom Fungi; phylum Ascomycota; class Sporopachydermiomycetes; order Sporopachydermiales; family Sporopachydermiaceae; genus Sporopachydermia; species Sporopachydermia quercuum. The sequence continues at coordinate 439,773 of BCGN01000007.1, forward strand.
GAAAAATGTTAGTAGTTAATGATTTTCTACTTTTCAAGAGTAGATGGGATTTACTATTATCATCTTAAGTATTCATAAACGAGATGGATGAAGCAATTAATGCTAATGTGATCTTATGGTGTATTCATTCAGCAAATACACTAGCCTGCTTATTTTGGAGAATCGCAGGATTATCTATAAATACCGGAGTCTACTGTAATATATTGATTTATATGAAATCATATCGTATTATTATTGAAAGTTTGATTGAATAAATGACTTRATAGATGTGTTGATATTCCCATATAATGGCATGTACTTGCTAGTTATTCTATGAATTCAGTTCAAACAAAAAATAATAGGATGAATAGAAAGAATGAAATGATCCTCAGTCCAGAAGCTAAATATGAAATGGAACAGAAATATGATTATGATTTTGATTATGAATTAAAATACGTTTTGCTTGCTTTTACTTTTTCATAGAAAGTCAATAATAGCATTTTAGCATTTTCGTTATCAGCTATAGCTCAAACTAGCGGAATTAGTACGTCTCTCTCATTATAACATCCTTATAAATATTCTCAGAAAGAACCAATGTTATCTCCGACGGAACAGTATGAAGAAAGTATTCTTACTATTTGAGTTTGGCAAATAGTTAGAAATTTGACTATTTGTATTATTGGTCTCATAAGTTGACTTCTTACATTCAGCACTAATTGTTAGAACTTCTTATTCACATATATGTGAAAGCATTTAACTATAAGTGTTCTAAATCTATGATTTGATTCGTTTGCAACAATAAAAGAGGACAACGACTGGATTTATTATTGGTATTTATTATTGTCAGTTCAGTATTTCTTATCTCTTCATTGTTCATGTCCAATATGAATATTTGTTGTTGGATTATTTGCTAGCTCCAAAACTTGTTGAACTTCTGTCCCAGCAAGTAGCTATAAACTATTGGTGAGAGCCTGGTAGACAGTAAGATTGCTCGAATAACCAGGTGTGTAGAAAATACGGGAAGACTAATATTTATGATGATGAGACTAGCAAAAGAATGGTAAATGAATATTAATAATACTGATATTGATAGTAGTAAAGATGTTCTTTACCTTTAGCAATCAGGTTATAGGTTTACTATTTAGAGATGATATATTATTTCTTATGTTATTATCATTACTTTGACATTGTTGGCGGACCAAGAAAAGATAAAAAGAAAGAAGTCACTTTGTTAAAACCATGATACTAATACAGCAGAATAAATTATCAAATTCGCTATTTCCACTAGTAAGAACTGTTGTTCAGCCTTGTCCTCAGAAGGTCCCCGACGGTTTGCTTTTATGAGCTCCAGCAGCCAAGTTGGAGTAAACTTGCATAGAAAAAACTGTTCTTATGTAAGAAAGATAGTTATCCGTTATTGAATTAATCAGTGAATTAGTTGTTCTGTATCTGTCCAAATTGTCATGGATAGAAGAAGACAATCTCCACAGATGTGGTCTTCCAATGGTTCCACTAAAACGCAAGAAAGCAGTCATCTCCAGCATTAAAAATCAAATCCGATTTATTGTAAATAGTTTCCAGCAGATTACTAAGAACTTGTACACATAGTAATATTTCCCTAAATATCGCCCTTCTTTCAGTCAACTCTCCACCCGGTTATTCACCGACTTGGGCTTTGTTTAACAAAAGTTTTCATTCTTTCGCAATTTGTTTCTCACATTTATGTATGCTGAATGTTTTCCTCTCCAATTAGCAACACAGAGGATTCGCAGAGAGATAGGTAAAAGCTTAGTTTATCGTTCGAATGAACTGTGATATATTTGCTTTTGAAACAATCGTTGTTTGGCTGTAAGAAATAAATCAAAATAGTAAGRCACTGGATTGTTTTACAGTCAAGAAGAAGACGATATTTCAGTAGGTATATTTCAGAATAAAACACAATACGGTCAAAATTACTTGAATTCTCTAGAAATCAACAAGAGTACTTCAATTGAAGTTATTGGTTCCTTTCTTTTACTACTGACAGCAGTATTGGATTTATTCCGATCCATAGATAATGCTGTTGATGGTCACGCTTACTATAGTTATTTCATTTACAATATTTGCTTTTCTTTTGCGTTGCTTATTCCTGTTTTTTTATCTCCACCAGTTCGTGATTTCCTTGCTTCTTACCAGACAGCAAGTTTCCTGTATCCTGAAATAACGAAAAGAACACGTAAGCCTCTTTAACTGTTTACTCGACTTGTTTTACTGCATTCGTTACTACTRTCAACCACAAATAAAGTAGTTTCTGTATTTGTATGCTCCTTTGCGTAAGCACTTCGTAGCTCACGACTCGATATCCATTTCAAATGATTGAATAAAATACAGTTATCTACTTCCAAGAACTGTCAATATAGCAAAACAGTCAATTCAAAACATATAAYATTCATTACATTAAAATAGAAATTAATAATAGAAATTTACTACCAGTAAGACATTCCTATTTGATAAATAGTCATTAATTATTTAAGCATTTGATGCTGTTTCAACCTGGTCAACTGACTCCTTGATTTTAGTTAAACTTTCAGTTGTGGTCTCTTTGTTGGATTCAACAGAACCTCTGAAATGCATATTATGACTTCTTTCGAATTCAGCCAATTCCTTTCCACCATGAAATCTTTCTGCAAAATACATATCCAAATCTTCCAAGGTCTTGCCCTTGGTTTCAGGGAAGAACCATAAAATGGGAACAAAGGAAGCATTGAAAATACCCAGGATAATGTAATATTTCCAGCTAATGTTTTGAAGAGCAGTAGGTGTGATCTGGACAATAAGGAAATTGAACATCCAGTAGAAAACATTAGCCAAACCCATACCGTGAGATCTTCCCTTCAAAGGTTGGATTTCAGCAGGATACATCCAAGAGGGACCTAACCATGTAGCAGAGAAGATAGCGAAGTAGATGTAAATGAATGAAACGATAGCAATTCCGTAAGCCTTAGAATTTGGTTCGCCGACTTCAGGTAAGTTAGCAAAACAACCTGCAACAATGAAGAAACAAACAGCCTGCATACCAGCCCCAGCAATCAAAATTGGAATTCTACCTAACCTATCAATGAATAGAACTGGGAACCAAGCAAAACTCCACGAGATAACTGAAGTCAAGCCAGCAATCCAAAGAGAGTCAGATCTAGAAGTACCGATGAAAGTGGTTAGCAGGGTAGGAACATAGTAGGTAATTGAATTGACACCAGAAAGCTGTTGGAAAGCAGAAATAGCACAAGCCATGCCGACTCTCTTACCACTTTGGCCAGGATTGGGTTTGAATAGTGAGACAAACCATTCCCAAGATTCAACATCCTCTAATAAAGCAATTTCTTCCATTTCTCTTAAGGTCTTCGTAACATGAGGATCATCTTCAGTAGTGCCAGCGGGAGCAAGTCTGATAAGTGACCTTTTAGCATCGTCAATTCTGTTCCTGCCAACATACCATCTAGGAGATTCTGGAATAATGAAAACAACAGCTATGGTAACGGCCAAGAAAACAATTTGGAATAATAGTGGGAAGATAAATGCAGTTTTCGTAGTGTTACTACCAAAACCATAATTAATCCATTGAGAAAGGAATAAACCGGTTGCACATAATAATAGCTGAATAGCCATCAAACGACCTCTAATTCTGGCTTCAGCAGTTTCGGCTTGATAAATACCAATAGTAGAAGTTAGTTGGCCAACTCCTAAACCAGCAACAATTCTTCCAACTAGCAGTTGAGCAACAGTTTTAGCAGTGGCTTGCAAAATAGCTCCAATAATCGTAATAACACTTCCCATGAAAATTGTTCTTCTTCTACCCAAAATTGTACCTAAGAAAATACAAGAAATACCACCAAAAGCTCCCCCGACATCGAAAATTGCATTAATGAGACCCAATAAATCAGAATCGGGATGGTTGAAGGTTTCCAGAAAATATTCTGAAGTTTGCACACCAGAGAAGACACCCTGATCGTAACCGAAAAGAAGGAAACCTGAACAACAACAGACGGTAATCCAAACTTGAAGGTGTGTGCCGTGCACATTTGTTAAAGGATTGCTGATAGCCATATTCAGCTTCTTTGTATTAAAAATATTAGAAGGATTAATAGTATTGCCAATATAGCAAACTCTGATACTATAATTGAGAAAGCTTTGATATGTTTACTCTTTGATGGTTGTATAAATCAACTTGAATCAAATGATGTTCTAGAAAGGAATTCACCCTTTATATATCTAAAAATTTGAACAAAGGAATGGGAAGTAGAGAAATTTCGAGGTGACTGAAATAGGCAAGTAGAATAGTAGATTTAATGAATTATAAGATGAATCTTAGAGAATCAACCTGAAGTTTGTTTTTTAATTAGTAAGAACTTTTGGTTATTCCTTTTCGTCGTTTAAACTTTAGACACTAAAGACTGGCTAAAAAGAAAGGTTATTTAAATAAAGTTGAGAGGAAAAAGCTGCTACTTTGATGATATATTGTGGAGAAATAAATATGTGCTAGATAATACTGTGCTTGTCAATCTAAGAATGTGATTTGATATGAAAGTAAAATGGGAAAAAAAAAAAATAATGCTTCAGTCAAAACGGGGATGAAAGTTATAGTAGTAAATGGCAAATGTGGAGAAAAAGTTTAATTCTCGTTTGGAGTAAGAATGGCAAAGTTTATATTAGCTTTTACTTGGTAGCCCGGTAAGATGAAAATAATCTTACACAACAGGTAGATGATGTTAAAACGGATATACCAGGCAGTTGAAAGGTGATATCCAGCTCAGACTCTACTCATATAGCTAGTTTATTACAAAAGATATTGTAGTTCTATTGCTGATGTTGATTATTTGATCTGTGCTACTCTCCGCATTTGCCTCCACTTTACTTTCAACAGTTGGTGATTGATTGTCAAATGAGTTCCTTTGCAGTGATATCAGCAAACTTTGATCCGGCAATCTGAATTAACACTAAATTAAATCCGGGGTAAATATAACTAGTTAATAATTAACTTGACGTACTAATAGGATACTAAACAACGCCATGAACAATAGATTCCTGGTGTTTATTGAACGGCTATTAAGAAGCAACAGGTTGAGCGTTAATGGATATCCGAAAATCAAATGTAAAGTTTAATTAGAGTTTAATAGCTGAGCTTAATATATTTAGAGTTCTAAATGTGAGCATCATTGCGTTCGCAAAGTTGAATTTTATCTCATGGAACTGTGTTTGAATATTTAGAACATAAGACTTGTCAGTAGAGGAATACTTAACACTAGTATAGTTCCTATATAAAAAAAAATCATCAAAAAATTTAGAAGAAACTGCTATAAAATCAAGTTGAAATCAAAAATCCCTGAATTTAGTAGAGGTACATTTAGAAGAACTTTTGATCAAATGAGCAATTAAAGTTAAGATTTCAGGAAAATCAGATATCCTGAACTGAAACTTATTTTATCTGACTCAWGTTCATATGAGAAATAAAATCACTAAGCAATAATAGCGGGATACTTCTCATCTCAGCTTTTTGTTTCTATTTATTCACCAGTAATTTGTAAACAAACTGTCCTTCAAGAAATAGGGACAGAGTTTAGTTACCTTTATACATTCGATGGAATATCAGTAACAAGAGCTGGTGTTGTAGATGAATCAGCAACTGTTCCGGTTAATGTCCCGCAAAAAAAAAAGACTCTCAAAGATACCTCAGAAGTTTATATTATCTTTGACAACTKGATGTTGTAAAAAGAGGAAAATAAACTAAGTTTCATGATGATCTTCATTTCCAACGGTTTAATGACTGACATTCTTAGAGTAATTGGTTGATTGGTGGACCTCAGAAATTCCTGATTCTGAGATTTCTAAATCAACATTGAAACCCTTTTTCAATGTTCCCACTTTGTTGATCACAAAAATACCTGCTGATACTCAATCGATCCCTTATTCTGACGATGTGTCCTAAGTATAAGAGAAATTGAGAAGACTTGATTGCAAGTTGCAAGATAAAGTCTCATTACCTCTCCTGAAGCTTAGATAATCGAAATTATGCTTTAATACCCCACAATTTGCATTAGCTTGGGGGAAACGTTAACTTTATACTAGTTTCATTTTCCCTTTCGAGCAATCAAAATGCGGAGAACTAAGATCAAAGATCACAAGGTCAGAAAGATAAAAAAAACCATTCTAATTGAAATGTAAATTGAATCTAATGGCAGGGAAAACTTGGAACTCATAAAAACTACTAAAATTTTTATTTCAGTTATCAAATTTTATTACTGGGTAAAGCTAATTTTGTTGAAAAATGGGAAACCTCCAGTTGAATTAAAGTTTACTCAGGGCATAATTCTGTTTATCCGAAGTACAGTTTGTAGTTCGGGAGGTAAACCTTATTTTCTCTTTGTCAAGTTTGTTTTTGATGGTAAATATTTCTATATATACCCTATTGCTGTAACGATTTAAATGCTGCCTCTTCTACTTCGCAAATATCAATATTAAAAGTAGTTGCAAAATACTAAATTTGTACTGGATATACACTTTTGAAATTCGTAGCATATCCGTAAAACAATGGATCATTCACTCTCTTATCATTTTCTGTTCTTAGTCTTTTTCATTGATGTGGTTTTTAACCTTTAGTTAACATTCTTCAAACTTTATTATACCCGGGTATTCGCTTATCCTCAACTCAAACATTTCCATCTATCTTTCATTTTCTAACATTTCTTTGTTCGACGCATTTCATTCGCTCTATACTCACTCTCATTGTATCTTTCTTTGATAACAGTTTATCCATTATACTCTATCCACCAGTTAATATGTTAGACAGCCGTATRAACTTTGTTGTATCAGTACATAATGCCTACCCCATACTTTTTTTCTCCGTACATAATGTGCTCAGGCTCAATAATCATTCACTCGTTGAAATTTTATCCTTCAMTTAATAGATTTGTTTCCTTTTAAATGCTCGGAATTCGTTTTCTTTAATTTTGTCAAATTTCGGAGAATCTTTCTATCTAAATATCGTGACTGTAATTATCTTTGTTGTTTTCTGAAGGAATCATTTATTGTACTAGTACTATATGATTTTTAATTCAGCTTTTCCTTGCTAATCATTTATAATAATTGATCATACGTTTTTCACTACTCACTTCTTACTGGAAGTTATCAGAGGTTCTGAAAACATATATAAACGATATTCTCTCGTTTGGATTACCGAACTTGTCTTTCAATCTGATTTTTCCTTAACAAGTTTTGATTTCTTTTAAACGAAATTAAGCATAGTAATAATTCGTCTAACAAACAACAATTATTATTCACTTTATATCAAATATATATACAAAATGACTACCTCAGTTATTCCTGAATTCGAAGAAGCTACGCCAGAGAAAAAGCAAATCATCATTATAGGTGCTGGCCCAACTGGTTTGTTCTTAGCTTTGAAGCTTGTTCAAGCAGGAATCAATGTTCTTGTAATTGAAGCAGAGGACCAAATCAATCAATCACCAAGAGCAACCACTTATGTTCCAATTGTCTTGAATGAAATGGAAAAAGTAGGTATCATTGATGATGTTCTGAAAGCTGGTTACACTAATACTGAAGGTATTCTTTTCAGAAAACCTTTCTACAAGGGTGATACAATTCTAGCAAACCAATCTTTAGGTTTGATTCCAAAGGGTGTCTTGAAATATGGACACGCTGGTGTTCACTTAGGGCAACCTTTACTGGCAGCAATCATTCTCAAGCATGCTAAGAACTATCCAAATTTTGAAATTCACTATGGTGAGAGATATGGTGGTGCCAGAGAAGATCCTGTTACTCACGAAATCTCGGTTATCACTACTGATTTCAAAACAAGAAAGGAGAAGTTTTACACCACTGACTACTTGGTTGGATGTGACGGGGCTGGCTCCGCAGTTAGAAAATCGTTAGCAATTCCATTTGAAGGTTTCACATGGCAAGATTTCAGATTCATGGCAACAAACGTTCGTTATAACTTTGAGAAGTATGGTTACTCAGCAGCAAACATGATTGTTGACGAAGAAGATTGGGCAGTCATTGCAAGAGCAGGACCTGCTGATGAAAACATTTGGAGAATTGCTTATGGTGTGAGAACCTCAGTTCCAGATGATAAGTTATTGGATACCATTAAAGACAAGTTTGAGAAGTTGATTCCAGGCCCAAGACCCTTGGAGTATGAATTACTTGCTGCAAATCCTTACTGGGCTCATCAAAGAATTGCCAAAACCTACAGAGTTGGCAGAATAATCCTATGTGGTGATGCTTCTCACTCTAATAACCCAATTGGAGGTTTAGGGTTAACTTCTGGTTTGTTAGACTCTTCCACTCTTGGATCTTGTCTTATCAAGATTATTAATGAAAATGCTGATTCTGAATCATATTTGGAAAGATATGCTGTGGGTAGAAGAACTGCCTAYAAGGAATATACTTACACTCAAAGTATTCAAAACAAATTGAGATTACATTCTGATGATCCTGAAATTGTTAAGAAAAGAGAAGATTTCTTTGACTCGATTAATAACGATCCTGATTTCCATGTTAAGGTAGCTAACATGATGAACGAAGTTCTTCAAGACGACTTTGAGTAATTGAGTCAAATTATGCTCAGGCGCTATAAGCCAAACCTATATATGTTAACGATAGAGAAGTAGATTTTATCTAATTATGAGTATAATGAATTAAATTTGTTAGTTGAAATTTACATAACTCAAGAACGAGTGTCTTCTTAAAAGTAAGTGACAACGCGATCATGGGGATAAGTGAAGTTATGGAGATTAACGAAAAAGAGATCATTGTATATGAAAAATGAGTGGAAGAACTGAAGGAAATTCGTAGCCCTGCTATTTCCATCTTCTATTTGTAGTTTATAGTGACGCTCCTATAGAATTATCATATTATTATTATTCTCCTCAAGCAGTGATTATTGATTCCCATACATTATCACCAGCATTGCTCTCACTCGAGCTGGTTGTGCCCCAACTTCTTGATATTACTTTTCCTTAATATTTAACTCTAAAGTAATATTTAGAGTTGAATAATAAGGTTAACGTTTAGACAAAACTTTAACGGGTTTTTACTTGCCATATGAATTATCACGAATACTTTTATCCGAAAATTAGTTTTTTTCTTTGATGGTTGTTTACACTATCTTCATCTTAACTCTCACCTCTCAGTTCACCGCACAGATACTTTAATATAATAACCTATTTTAAATCGATGATAAATTTCTTCTCTCCGCAATTCCCCAGATTTGAAAGGCTTGTCTCTCTCTCAGCTCCGCAGGAACAAAGGAGCAAAGGAATAGTCCAAGGCTGTCTCCTGGTTCCATATGATTTCTGTCTGCAATTCTCTCATTTTGCCGGCTCCTATTCTTGAAGATTACTCTGAGTAGTTCCATTCTGGCATTGATCTACCTCGCATATCAGGGTTCAGTTTTTTGTTTCCTTTTTACCTCCTCTGTATGTTTCCATTTTTTATGTCTTTACTTCTCTTCATGTCCTTTCTCATCATTTCCTTTTCCAGGATACTACGTAAGCAAAACTAACCGAAACCCTCCGAAAGATAAATGATTACCTTCCGGGGATCTTTCCATTATAGTCTAGGTGTATGGATGTTTTGCCATACTGCAAAGTGAGATCTGATGTTAAAATCGTTCACCTTTCAACTCCCTTTTACTATCAAATGTACGTGATCAAATCCGTATAATATCAACGGTGATTATCTGCACATAACTAGCCACAGATAAGCATCCGTTATATAAAATTGTATAGAAGAGTTTTTGATGGTTACGCAGGATTGAAATACACATCATTAGATACATTTTAATACCAAATAAGGCTATCAGACTATCTTTTATTATATTTATACGTATCAGTTCATTCCATACAATACCTCCACAGTAACGATAGCTAATTGTTGGGATACTTTCTAATGGATTCGCTGGTAAATCATAGATCCAACATTATCAGCAACAGCGCGGTATCTGAGCTGTACGAAAGAAATGAAATCATCGGCAAAGGAAGATTTGGAACTGTCTATAAAGGTGTGAATAAGCAAACAAGCAAAGTAGTAGCAATCAAAGTTCTTGATCTAGATACCGAAGAAGATGAAGTAAGAGAAGTACAGCAGGAAATAACATTCCTCTCGCAGTTAAAACAAGTTCCAAATGTAACAAACTATGAAGGCTGTTATTTAGATGGGTCCAAGATATGGATCGTCATGGATTACTGTGCTGGAGGCAATGTGCGTACACTTCTGAAACCTGGTCCTATAGAAGAAAAATATATTGGGATAATAATGAGAGAACTTCTAATAGCTCTACATTATGTACATAAAAATGGGGTTATTCATCGCGATATCAAAGCTGCAAACGTGTTGATAACGAAAGAAGGCAATGTTCGGTTATCAGATTTTGGAGTAGCCACCCAACTGACTTCCTTTCAGAAGATCACAGCTATGGCTGGAACTCCTTACTGGATGGCACCAGAAGTAATCAAGGAGGACACTTCGTATGATGTTAAAGCAGATGTTTGGTCCTTAGGGATCACCACTTATGAGATAGCATCAGGAAATCCGCCTTACTGTGATAAAGATGCTGCATGGGCTATGCAGTTATTAACGAAAAGCAAACCTCCCAGACTTGATGGCTCACAGTATTCTCCTATACTAAGAGAATTTGTTGCCTTATGTTTAGACGAATCTCCAGAAGAACGGCCAATGGCAGAGGATTTACTGAAATGCAGATTTGTTAAACAATATAAGAATCTTCCAACAATAACTCTCCGTGATCTAATTATACGCTATCGACGTTGGAAGCAAGAAAAACGTAATAACAGGGACAGTATGTCTATTCTTCAACGAGAGGATTCACGTTCGGGCAGTGAAAGATCGCAATCTGATCTTGAGTGGGATTTCAACTCAGCAGGTGATTTCACTACAAATGATGCAACATTAATGAGAGAAACAGGGAAAGTGTTCGATGGACTGGGTAAAAGCAGCACGATGAACGTCACAGGTTCATTACAGAGATCAAATCCTGCTTATAATAACGAGTATGAAGATTCTGTGGGGCCCTTAGGATTAACTGGATCTCCTAAAAGGCATACAGGACAAATGAGTCTCGACCCTAAGGCTAATAGTATGAATTACGGCAATAGCCATAGCATTCATTCTAATGCTCCTTCTTATAAACGAAGTAATCCACATTCAAGCGCTCATTCTCAAAGCAATAATCAGGAACAGGAACCTCTGGAGAAACCAACATTTATGAAAGACATTCCTAAGTCTCTTTCTGAGCTTTTCATCAACCCTGCTGAAGAATCAAATAAGCAACATAATAATCCCAACCATTATCTAGATGGAATTCAACCACCAAACGCATCAATGCTGTCAGGAATGACTCCTACGGCACTATCATCGCCTTCTGTTGAGATTGAAATACCTAATTTCGAAGCTTTACCTGTTGTTCCAACGCCTTCAGCATCAACCACCAGTCTTCCTGTTCAGGCAATTGCATCGCATAAGTCTCAATCATCATTCAAAAGACCACCARCAAGAGTTCATGCTAACACGGTATCAGAACTTGATGTTGTTGACAGCAGCCGCAGTCCTGCCAATTTGATGAATACTACTGCTAATCATAGCACTAGCAAGCTCCAGAGAGATCATGAATCGATGAAATCCAGGAGCTCCGCTAGTATCAACACAAATATGGGTAAATCCATGCATATGCAAATGAATATGAATATGAATGCTCACATGAATCAGAGGGCTAATCCTATTGTAATGCCGCCTCCTGGTGGTACCAATGGTACACCTTCTACTGGAACACCTTTGTCTATCAACACTGCTAATCCTTCTGCTAATACCAACGKCAATGCCTATAATAATACGAATAGTAATACTAGTGTCAGTACTAAGTCTAATACTATTGCTAACGCTAGTGCTAATGCTAATGCTAATTTAGGTGTCGTGTTCTCTCGCAGAACACCATCACCGAAGAGAATGGCGCCTTTATCAACAGGAACTTCTCCGTCTAAAACACTTACGAAGCCAATCGCTTCAAAATCATTCAGCTCAGTAAACATGTCAGCTATGCAATCAGGACCATCACCAAGTGTTGCGTCCACGGGAAAACTCACCCCTGTAACTACCTTGGCCAATGTATCGAAGGATATGAACTCGTTGAAGTCTCCATTATTCAATAAGTTCCCAAATACCAATATTAGCAATGCTGCGCATAGTTCTACCGTTGTTCCCACTGTGAATACACAATGGTCTAGGTCTGACCCCTCTGCAGTTGGGAAATCAGCTCCTTCGCAGTTGTCTAATACATATAATGAGAATAATGGTAAACATAGCTTTGCTCGAGGAACAAAAACTGAAGATGGGAAAATGGGCTCGATGAATAAAGCGAATACTGGGACTCCAATTTCAATGCATACGGGACTAGGCAGAAGACAGCTTTCGTTTAGTTCTGGTATATCACATACGGGTACGAATGCTGCTGCTGCTGCTACTACTGGTAGTTCTCGGATGAACCCCAATGCTCATGCAAACGCTGTTAGTAATAATTTTCAAACCAATCTTCGTCATGAAACTGTGAAAACAATTGAAACTCCATTGGCATTTCCTAGTCTTCCTCCTTTGGATTCTTCTCTTTTGTTGGAAACCACCCCTCATAGCCGAGAATTGTTACTTGAAGGAATTGAAGACTTGGTGTCACGCTTCTACACTGGTTTAACGTGTTTGAGTGATTTAGTAGAGAGAATTGACAGTAGTAAAGTGACGAATTTGAGTACTTAAATTTGGTTTGTTGGACAGTATCGTGATAATAGTAAAGGGATTGGTATGGATAAGGATAAGAATAGGATATGGGTAGGTAAAATAGTTGAATCGGAGTTAATAGCTAATATTTCTTGCATATATGGTTTTAAAATGTCAGCTTATCTGTTGATTAGTCGATTTGGGAAGTTCTAGTGGTAATCATGTACCAAAGTGACTTTGTTCTAATATATCCACGATTACCTCCTGGTCCTCTTCAAATATCAAAACTAAAAACTAAATAATAGAAGCATGTAAATAGTAGTCGAATTACGATAAATAGTGCAATACATACTGAAAACTCATTCAAACTGACAGCTYATTCGGTTGAAACCACTTCCTAGTATGTAGTCAATTCCGGAGATCATGCACTCAGTTCATTATGTTTTCCTGCAGAACTAAGCATGCATATGTTAGCAAAAAAACTGTCATAAATGCGAGAAATGAATACAGGTACTTGTATTTAAGACATTTTCTTTGAATAATACGCATACGGTATTGATTATTTTGTATTAATTTATTAATGCCAAAGTACAACAATTATAATAATATCAATACAACAGTTTTGCCTCTCTTACATATTGTTATCATCTAGCATTAAATAGAATGAAAATCACTGTTAAGGTTATCATCAGATTACATCATCCAATAATTGCTTTTCTGGTATCTCAAAAAATTCGAAAATAATTCAGCCACAAAAGAACCCGCCAAAATTATGAAGAATGCTATACATCCTAGTAAGCCAAGCCACAATTGAAAAGCCACCTATTATTGAGCAAACCTAATTGATTGATCAAACAGACAAATTTCTTTTTCCCACCATGACAATAATCATCGCAATGGTAATCATTACATTAATGCCAATAATTAGACGTTTTCTTCTTATTTTTATACGTTGCATTCATATTAGAAGCTGATTGTAGTATGTTGTTTATCATTTCATACTGATAGCTCTTGTGTATGATTATTTATCATCTGCCTGATTGGTAGGCTATTAGTTCAATTGTTGATGTTCGCGTTTTCTACTTTGCTCTTATCAAGATAGTTAACGTAGAGAAGATAAAGAATCTCTACTGATATTCTCTCGTTATAATAAGAACATCATTTTTTACTCTCAAATATACTGATGCTAATATTATTGACGCCTTCAACTTCATTTATTTGCAATAAGTTTATCCTATATCCAATACCATATGCTCACTCATTAGCCAATGATATAGTCTCACAGTCTATTAGATCGACATGTCACAATAGTATGTTTACCTTTTGAGAACGGCTCATTCATTTTCTAATAACTCACTATATTAGTAACTATCTTACTAACTATTGCTAGTTTCAACGACCTAAAAGATACTATAATCTCTCTTTTCAATCCAACATTGATTCTACCATTAATATCCTCATTCATATTTGATTGGCTATACGTTGCAGTAGGAGCTGTGATATTTCTTTTCTATTTCGAATCAGCTGAACCTTTCCATAGACAATTTGCGCTTAACGATGTCCGAATCATGCACCCTTTCGCCGAAGTCGAGACAGTCTCTGGTGGACTATGTCTAATACTGGCTTCCATGATTCCCTTAACAACTATTGTGGTGATATCCTTTTGGTTTGAGCTTTCATGGATTGGCAGAGCAAAATACAAGTATCTACGAGAAATGAAAACCTTAGATTCTAAACGCACTCACACCAGGTCCAATTCAAGTGCTACATCTGGTCATGTAAACTTGCGAGAACTCATCTGGAAAGCTTTCAATGACACAACTAGAATTGAACCAACATCACTACTTTATCTTTTACATCAGTCTGTTCTTGCACTATGTATGACGTTAATTACCAACGGTATCGTAACAGATATACTAAAGAATTGGATTGGTAATCCTAGACCTGATTTTATTGATAGATGTCAACCTAATTATGCCAAAGCAGAGGAGATTCTTGCTGGCAATCCTTTATATAATAGTAATGGTGAATATCCCTACAATGTGTTGTTCGATATATCAATCTGTACAAGCACTGATATGAATATTTTACAGGATGGATTTAGGAGTACACCGTCTGGACATTCATCATTCAGCTTTGCAGGACTTGGTTTTATTTCTTTATGGCTCTTTGGTCAATTCTCTTTACTAAATGGGTTCTCGCCATACTTTCAAACATCCATAAGTATATTTAGGCTACGAGGAAGAAGCGCAACTTCAGAGCCTACAATTTCCAGTGGAGCAGGTGCTGCAGCTACTACAGCGTCTTTTGGGTTTTCTTATTTATTTGAAAACTTCATTAACACCAGAAATGAGTTTTTCCATAAGGTAAGAACACAACTTGTGCTATTATCTCTTTTACCATCTGCTCTTGCAGCGTTTGTTGCACTATCAAGGACTAGAGATTATAGACATCATAATTTTGATGTCATTAGTGGTAGCATAATTGGCTCAACAGTGGCTTATTTATTCTACAGAAGGTATTTCCCATCGTTATCAGCAGATGATTGCTTTATTCCAAATCTTATAATCAAAAGCGAAGCTGGTGATTATGAAGAATTTAGTTACCAGCCTATAGGAATTAACGACAGTAATTCAGGAAGTGGAGCTGATTCAATATCAACAGATCAAGAGCTTGGTACAATTGTCTAGATGATTTGATAGACATACCAACTGTAAAAGAAAAAAAAACATAGTAGAAGCAATATGAGAAAGGTCTATGAGAGAATTGAGACCTGGATGGTGTTTCCAAAATGACACTTTTATCAATGTGTGAATATTGAATATTCTGAGATTTTGGTTCAATTAGTTTCATGAGAAATATCGTCTAGCTATGGTGAGCCAACGTATAGGAGAGTTATTCAATGACTAAACAACGGAGATTCATTAGACATTTACCTTACACACTTATATTCTCACTTATATTTTGCGACAAAATAAATATATATATTTGTACAGGAAATACGTTACGTAGACTCTTTTCATCCCGTTAATCACCCATTTTCATCAGAGAKCAATAGAGATCAACTTGCTGCTGAGCACGTGGTCTCTCTTCAAAGTGCTATGATATTGCTCATGTGAAAAACATAATACATCTGAAGTGAGACCTCATGTTCACTAAGGGAGATTCCAGCTTTAATTCTGACGCGTAATTCAATACATTGATTACAAGGGAAATTCCTGTAAATAAACAACGTGTATACAGTAATAAATTATTTAAATGCCTATTGTGACGAAATTTCCATCCCGCATTCTTAACATTCTCATCTTGGTTTACCAGACAGTGTACTTGTCAATGGTAACATTCATCAATGGCAATTCGCGTTCTCTCATTCGAAACAAGTATACACGTGACGTACTATACAAAGTGATGCAAATTCAGGTGACTTCTTTAGCCACAAATGYTTTTAAACTTCCTGAAATTCTGTAATTGGAAGAAAACGTGAAATTTCATCACACTCGTATACAACACGCATATGTCTAATTATTGCTCAGAAAGTAACAGAAATCTTATAACAATACCATTAAAAGTACCAGATAAAGTGAATATGTCCAGAAAAGATACAAATATATAGTTAAAAGTTTTGAATCACGTTCAAATCACTCAAAAAATCAACTTTTCGTCATAATTTTCATAACTCTCCTTGTCCAATATCCCATTTCCCAACACCCAGAACGCAGTGCTCTCTTTTCACATGTTATCCTAATTAGACTAAAAACAAACTTTATCTCCAAACTTTATCCCATATTCCCTCAACCTTCAAACCTTCTTTTTATTTTTCACTCGAGATTTCACAAATCTCCAAGCATACATTCTACCACAATTGCAAATAGAAGGCTAACAAAATTTTCTCTTAGTAAATCGACTTGTTGGTCTTTTCATTTCTCTTTCTTCTTTCTAATTATCAGAAAGCATTTGCTATTGACACATTTCTTACTGCTTCTTCTTCTTTTCTATTAACTACAACTATAGTTTGTTTCTACCTGATAACCATAAATCGAAACATCAACTAACTACTGTGTGCAGTATATTGTATATATTTATATCATTCATATATTTATCAAAGATGACCCAAACTAAATACGAAGACACTTTCTTCTTCACCTCTGAATCTGTTGGTGAAGGACATCCTGACAAGATCTGTGATCAAGTCTCCGATGCCATCTTAGACGCCTGCTTGGCAGTTGATCCTTTATCCAAGGTTGCCTGTGAAACTGCTGCTAAGACCGGCATGATAATGGTTTTCGGTGAAATCACCACCAAAGCACAAATTGACTTCCAAAAGGTTGTCCGTGATGCCGTTAAGCACATTGGTTATGACCATTCCGATAAGGGATTTGACTATAAGACCTGTAATGTTTTGGTTGCTATTGAACAGCAATCTCCAGATATTGCCCAAGGTCTTCACTACGAGAAAGCTTTGGAAGATTTAGGAGCTGGTGATCAAGGTATTATGTTCGGTTATGCTACTGATGAAACCGAAGAATTATTACCCTTGACAATTTTACTCGCCCATAAGCTTAATAAGGCTATGGCTGACGCCAGAAGAGACGGCTCTCTTGGCTGGTTGCGACCTGACAGTAAGACTCAAGTTACAATTGAATACGCTAATGTCAATGGTGCCACTATTCCTTTGAGAGTTGATACTGTTGTTATTTCTACTCAGCATGCTGAAGAAATCTCTACTGAAGATTTGAGAACAGAAATTTTGGAAAAAATCATCAAGAAGACCATTCCTGCTAACTTATTAGACGATAAGACCATTTATCACATTCAACCATCAGGAAGATTCGTCATTGGTGGTCCTCAGGGTGACGCTGGTCTTACTGGTCGTAAGATTATTGTTGATACTTATGGTGGATGGGGTGCTCACGGTGGCGGTGCTTTCTCCGGTAAGGATTTCTCAAAGGTCGACAGATCTGCTGCTTATGCTGCCAGATGGGTTGCCAAGTCTATTGTTGCCGCTGGTTTAGCCAAGCGTGCTTTAGTTCAGTTCTCTTACGCCATTGGTGTCGCTGAACCTTTGTCTATTCACGTTGATACCTACGGTACTTCCAAATACTCATCCTCTGAATTGGTTGAAATCGTCAGAAAGAACTTTGACTTGAGACCTGGTGTCATTGTCAAGGAATTGAACTTAGCTCGTCCTATTTACTTCAAGACTGCTTCTTATGGTCATTTCACCAATCAAGAAAATAGCTGGGAAAAGCCAAAGGCTCTTACTTTGTAAGTAAGATCTCTGCCCAGTTTTTCGATCATTACGACACACCCTGGATTTTAACATAGGTTGAGCTTTGTCTCCATGGTTTAACTCCTCTTATGTATATATGAAAAATAACTATTTAATTAACTCAATACTGACGCTCAACTCGTCGTATTGGCCAACAGTTGATTTTCATTCAGGTTATAATAGTTTCGCTGCTATGATTATACCTGGTTGATCTTTACTGTTTGCATCATATTCACGTGCATATTTCTGTTTTTACGTTCATCTTTTTCATAATTACTTAACTGTACCATTTCTCTTTGTTTCTTTCATTATTCTTTATTCTTATATTCAGGCTGGGTCACTTCTTAGAGTTTTTACTGTATGGTGGTTCCTTCATCTTTATTGGTTATCAGGGTTTGGGAGATAAATGATTTACTTTGCAGGTCCTCAACGGGCTTTAATATAATAATGTTTTCATTGGGATTTTTGTAGTTTGTAGGATTAGTATATGATTGATGTAGCAGAATACCCTAAGGGTTTTGTCATTGGTGGCCTTGAAAGRTGTGATTCAGGTGCCACTGAGTTGTGCTGTAAAGTTGATATACTTGAAAAAGAAACATCCAATGGGATATGACTGAAACCACCAAGGTTGGCCCTTTCCCTGAAATTGTTGATGCTGATATCTTCGTAACTGTATTTACTTATCTAAGTCGATTGTGGCGGAGAATTAAAAAAAATAGCATAAAAATAAAGTCAACAGGACAATGAACCTCTAATGGTTTAATTTCTGAGTATAATGTAGGAGAACCAATAGCAATAACAAGTATTGTGCTTCAAGATCATATCAAAGCAAAGGGATAGAAAGGGAGAAGACAGTTAATTAGGTGAAAACGACATCTCAAGTCCTACTACTCAAGTTCTAATAATTTGACTAGAAAATGATACAGAAAAATAATAAAACATCATAGGCATAACAAGCTACAGTAAGCTTTAATAATCTAAGATACATATATGAATCAGGAAAGATCCGATTCTTGGAGGTTGACTGGTTTATTGGTAACAGCCATCAACTACTCGATACAGTATGCTGTTTCTCCTGATGATAAATCTTTTCATTGGGGAATGGATACTCAGGATCATATCAACAATTGATATAGTATTTGTTTAACTGAAGGAAGAAGCAGAGAACTGGTGGGGCGGGGTTACACTTTTTGATCTAGCAATACTCAACAACTAGATGAAAATGCGTGATATAAATACAATTGAACAGAGAAATTAGTATTCAAATTGACATAATAAACTAAAAATACATCAGAGGCATCATCACCTTTCTATGATCGTCATAGTTTTCTTCTTCACTTATCTCGTTCAGTTTAATCACTATCAGAATCACTTTCTTTACTGGAAGCACCAGTTCTGTTACCATTGTCATCACTTTTACTGCTGGTGATTTTGAAACTGAGAATTGGTTTCTTTAATACACTTTCTGATTGCCCATTTTCTCAATTTTCTCAATTTTCTCATTTTCACTCTCCATTTCATCATCATCATCACTACCATCATAATTCTCTCCTCCAATTGTATTACTAGTAACAGTCTTGACACCACTATCCCTATCACTATTATTATCATTATTATCACTATTGTTATCACTATTATCGTTATTATTATCATGACCATTCTCACCTGTGATACGTATTGGACTTCCAGTAGCAATCCCTCCATCATCACTATCAGTATTACTTTCACTATCATTGACATTTAACTTGTTACTCATAACTCCACTCCCATTACTGTTTGCTTTCTTGTCTTCCTCCTCATCATTATCCTTTTCATTATCTGAGTCAAATCCAAACTCCATTTGTACCTCATCATCGTCATCATCATTGAAACCGAAACCAAAACCAAGTTCCACATCGTTCTCCTTAGCTGTTTCCTCCTGTTCTTTCATTGTTTGTAAAACTTCTTCTTTCCTTTCCCTTASCCTGTACTTTGCTCCTAACGCCATTTTCTCATCAATAGCTTCAACACAGCGCATAGCAACGTTCAATTCACTGAAAAACGTCTTACTGAGTTCCTTGTTGATACTTTTCGTTTTAGTATTGATAGCAGATGCTTTGGAGAGGATCTCTAGTTTAATATCGGTATATGGTGATAAGTATTTGCTGATGGTGTACAAAGAATCTCTGGCTCGGAGATCTCTTCTGAGATTTGCTCTGTCGATACGAGATTCCTTTGCATGAATCCGTCTTTTGGCAAATGCTACAAGATCAAACCGATTAGGGTTATTTGATTGGAATGCTGTTTGTTGGCTGGTTCCAGAGGACGTCGATGAATCGTTCAAAGCAGCTGCTAATGGTGTTATAGGTATAGTTGATATTCCAGGGGATGATGCTAACGAGGAAGGAGCTGATGGGTCTAAATCGCTTAATGGTGAGGACATTTCGGTGGTTTTCCCATCACCGTTGTCAGTAGTGTCAATATGTGTTGTTGATTTTGGTGTAGAAGGTTCAAGAGGCCGGGGTAGTTCATCTTCAGGTGCAGCGAACCCTGTAGAGCTTGGCCCCAAATGTCCTGTAGACGCATCATTTTTACCGATAGAAGCACCAGTGGTATTCTGTTCTGATGAAGAAGCACCTGCAAACTTGAGATCTACAAGCCTTTCCTGGTTTCCCGGTAGTTGGCCCAATGGGAGGGAGCCGGTTCCATTGAAGTCTACTCGGAAAACATCCCCTACAAGCTTCTCGATGCCAGCTTGATTCACCAGTTCGTTATTCTCAGTAACAGCTATCAATTTTCTCAAGGCGAATTCACCCAGACGTCCTTCTTGCACGAGGAGCTCTCTTAGTTTCCTTGGATCTGTCTCCCGCTGAGTAGCATTAGTAAGAGTAGACATGTAAGTATGGTCAGGGGGAAAACTTGGCATCCACGAGGGGACATAAGCTGGTCTTTCATGGGAAGGAGGTATCAGTTCAGTGATTTGCTCCCAATCTTGCTTCACTTGAATATCATGGCCAAAATATGATTCTGGTTGTAAAGTACCTTTAGTTTTAAACAGTTGAAGTAGCTTTGATTCCGAAGCTACTAGAATGTTGCAGAATTCCGGAACCTTTTCTTTATATACATATAGTTTCGAATATTCAGCGTATAACGCATTAACGGATATATTTTCCATTTTGATAAGCCCTTGAAGATCTTCTAGACACGGCTGGTGTCTTCTTTGGATAGTGCTGAACTTCTTTAGACTGGAAACCAGCTGATTGAAGTAATCTTCAGCAGAAAAAAACAACTGAACTACCAGTTCGTCTGATACGTCTATGGCAGCAGATTGTAGTAGTAGTTTGATGACAGATTTGAAGGATGCTCTGAAAGCATCTATGCTCGGTTTGCTAATGGCGAACTCATGTTTCAGTTTTGCCTGTATTGATTGTTTCCGCTGACTCCTTCTTCTCTCTAAATCGTTTTCAAAAAAATTTGATGGCGAATTTGGCAATGATAATGGTTTGGTCGCGTCTTTCGCATTAGTTGTGCTAGGAGTTGCAGGAGTTGTAGCAGAAATGATTGATGATGTATTGACGACAATCGAAGTAGTAGCAGAGCTAATAGCAGGATCTGAATCAACTTGAATGTTGCTATTATCATCGTCACCATACTCATCAGCATCAAGATCCTCTTCTTCATCATCAAATTCATAAACTACTCCATCTTCAGGTATATCTTCTATATCATCAATAATAGGTACACTGGTGCCACGAACCACAGTCTCTAGTGAGCTCTCTTTTACAATGCCAGTATCAACGTCATCGCCTTCAAACTCTACAGGAAATTCACTATCAACATCCACATCAATATCCATGCCAGTATTAACATCGTCAATAGTCAGAAAGTCCTTTCCTGGCTTAATTGATAGATCGTTCAGATCTAATGGTTGTGCATTGATAGCATCATTAGATACATCTGTCGAAATATGCTTCAGGTTCGTCTCATCAATCAAGTTGACTGCTTCTATATCGTCTTTTTCGTCGCTCATTTTCTTATCATGGTTGAATTTCGCTTCGCCCTGGGTTGTCTGCCTACAAGCAGCGAATGCTAGATAGATGTAGATGGCGAAAGGAAGGAACAACCAGACTGCAAAGGGGTGCGCTGATTGTTAATTGGTAAACAAATAAAAAAGAGGATTAGAAAGCAGTGGATTGTGTAAGTTATGATTGTGTTTTGTGAATTATTGCGTGAATTATTTTGTGGATAGCATTTTGGTTGATATTATGTGGTTTTGTGGTGATAAATATACAAACCATATATTATATGATTACGCAAACAAATATACATCTAGTAGAATTTCATACTATGGTCTAAAAGCACCTTTACATCTGTTATGGGACAAAGGGACAAAGTGAGACTTTATGTTGATAGTCCATTGAGAGAATAACAATGGAAGATGAATAGTAAGCATTTGATATAAATGTAGAGAAATGCAAATTCTTTTCTACTGGGGAGAGAAGACTTCATGGTGAATTAGCTGCAACAAAAAAGTTGCAAAAAATATTCAGGTAAGATTGCTCCGGGAAAACTGGAAAGAATGAATGTTTATGAGAAGAGTTCTAAACATGCTGATCGGGATCAACGGAATTAAATGACATGAACATCAAATCAGCCGTCACAAGACATAAGTAGTATAATACCAGAGTACGTGTTTTCGAAATAAATCAGCTTCTAAGGCTAGCTGGCGTGGAATGGAATCGTTGATAATATACGCATATTCAGCGCCTCTAGATCTTGTTGTCTATGACAGCAATGACCATCTGGCTTGATTCATTGCAGTCCATTTGGAGGTAATTGACTAAATATGATAACAAAAGGATCCAGTTATTGCATGTAATCCAATGAGATATTTCCCAGCTAATGGTCATAATAAATCCATCCCCTATACTATTGTCCACCAATACCACTATTACTTCCTACTCCTACCAATGCAAGCCARACAAAATTCAAACAGTACAATGATGTTTTATTCAGAATGTCGAAAGTTCTCCTAATCAATATATCTAATCTCCTAAAAAATAGCATAATACAGACTCTCATTCCTCTAAACTCCCTTCAAATACTTCACTTCACTTTATGTACTCTTTCCATTTGACTTTTACCCATCATACAACAAACTATTTAGACAAGATTATCAAGTAATGCTTCGATGGCCCCTTGAACATTACCACCGGATCGTCTTAGAGCTCGTACGTTCTTGTCAAAATCAAAGAAACCCAATTCATTCAATTGTCTTAACTGCGATTCATATCTTTCTTCTGGAGGACGAGTATCTTCTGGTGGAGGAGCTGCAGCAGGGGATGCTCCTGGTTGAGCAAGATTACCCAAGTTTAAGAAAGGATTAAATGGCATTTGGCCAAAAGGATTGGCCAAAGGAGTTGCATCTTGTGGAGTCGACCCTGCAGCACCAGTGCTAGCAGCAGTATTTCCTGTTGATGTATTAGGAGGGTTTGATCCAAGACTAGGGAATCCTGCGTTACCTAATTGTGATTGCATGTTCAACATATCTCTCATGAATTGTGGGTTTGCTAGCATGCTTCTAAATGATTCATTTTGTAGCATTGCTCTCATTTGATCTCTCATAGGTCCTGTTAGCCCTGGTTGCGAGTTGATAATAAAATCGATCATTTGAGGATTAGAAAGCATAGCTTGCATTGACTCTTGCATCATTGGATTTGAAAGCATGTCTGAAAGTTGGGCAGGATCAGGTAATTGCATACCTCCATCGGGACCAAATGCAGAGGTTGGGGGTAGATTGACACGACCTGCATATCTAGCAGACGTTAGATCAGCCAAAGGATTGAAAGTACCTGTTCCTGTAGCCATTGGTATTGAAGGTGTAGGGATACTAGTAGCAGAAGTATTAGTGTTATCTCCGGTAGTGGATGCTGCGGCTGTTGACAAGGACGATGAGCCAGTTGAAACATTAGGTTTAGCTGCGGATTTTACTAAATGAATGGTCATTCCATCTTTGATTTTATATGATTCTAATGTCTCTTCATCCTTTAACACTCTACCAGAGAAGATCAATCGTTGTCTTTCTACTGCGATTTCACTTGTGTCAGCTATTTTACCCTTTAACTCAGCAACTGTATTAGTTGGCTCCACATCAATGGTGAACTTTTTGTCAGCTGATGATTTGATTGACACTTGCATTGTGTTTTTAATTATCCGGATCGTTTGTTGAGCTGCGTTAATTGATCAGCAATAAACACTTGATGGTCCAGTTTGCAACCAGAATTACACTATGGAGTTCTTGATCTTAACTTGTGACCAAAGGATATTTCCGTACAGTTTCATACAAAACCCACTTACAGTTTGTTTGAATAACTGATTGGGTAGAATATGCTTTTTCATAGCTTTGAATAAATCCTTATCAGTTGGTTGTTCAGTGAATGCAACGTTGTCAATTTTAATGCTTTTGAGATCTGGAAGGCGTTTATGAGAAACGTCCCAATACTCGTAGAAGGTACTAGAAAAGGAGAATAAAAGATTACGTGAACAAGTGATTAAAACTGGGAATTACATAATCAAGTCACGTGAATATCAGCAAGTGCTTGTTAGCTGTGTTCTGTGTGGTACTAATCCCAATATCGGTATGGTCCGATAGTTGGCATAAGATATGAATTACAACAGAGGTAATGCTGAAATAGGCCGACATTTCGTAAATTCGGTAAATCACACCTTAAAGGTATAATTATTAAGCTAGAAACAAAATATTCATGCAACAACAAACAACTTACTCAAATATCATAGAGAACATGATTGTTGTTGAGACTCTTTTCAGCACGCGAAAGTCGAGTCATTATTCCGTAATTGTTTTGATCATGCTATATAATGCACAATTATGCTTGTCGCGATATTTATCTATTTATCTTTTTGACAAGTAAAAGCTTATTAAACTTTCATATAATATTTTGAATGTCATCAACTTTTCTATAACAAGCAAACCCTATTTTTTCAGGGTCGTACTAGACTTCGAAGTAAAGTTTTGTCCTGAAACAGCAGATCACTTGAATCTTGGATCTTGGTTTATGGGGTGCAAGACCAATTATATCCTGATTAGGTCTTGAATAACTAATGGATCGTTTTGATAGTATTATTCATAATGATGCTAAGGAAATGCAATGATATTATGAGCCATTTTAAACTGGGTATTAAATTCTGTATCAACGGCAGTAGTTTTTCGAAAACGTCAGCAACACCTTTGGCTATTCAACGAAGACCAAAGTATCCTGACAGATTCAGGACCGGAGACTTCGCTGGCATCAGAACTTCTAATGAAACACTTCCTTTTCTGATAAATTGGACAAACTAATGATCAATTTGGTAAATTAGCTCAGTTGTTCCTTCAACTTTTGCCTGCAAAATTTATGCAGAAACCAGTTCATGCATTCTGATTTCAAAGCATATTTGCTTGGCTTACATGTTGGTCATAAGTTACCCCAAGTTCAATTATCTTGTTTGCAATCGTTGCGAAGTGAAGATATTCACGGTTCAAAGMTTGCAAGGACATGAGAAAGGCTAAAAGCCTCAAATTGAKCATTTAACAAAAATAGGAGTGTTCTATTATGGAAACAATTCACCAAGCTGACATGATATAACTAAGCAAGCATGAYTGTACGAACAAAAGCTCCGGTTTAAAATGTCACACGATACTAGTAGGCGAAAGACCATCATAATTGTAGAATAGCCAAAGCCAGACGTTTTGTTTTATCTCGTGATCTGGAGAGTACTGCTACTTCTGTTCTAGACAAATTAATAACACCGGTTTTCGCTATAATTTATCCAGTTTGATCTTCCCCTGCCAAAAGCTATAGGCATTAGTTTCCATAGTGTTTCCCCAGCGGATTCGGCTGGAATTTCTACCCCATTCTCCAATATATCACCAAGAAAACAACAATGGCTGAATCTCTTTACACTTATTATTGAGCTCACACTACACTTTTAAACTCATATCCAGCAAATATCGTATATATATGTTGACTGATATATGAACCCTCATAACTCATTTACTTTTTCTTTATCTATTCTTCTCCTTCCATTTCCTGTACCAACATGCATCTCTCATGCACTCTATCGTATACCATGTCAAATTGTCACAAACTCTAATTGTCAGTTAGTCCCGCATCCATGTAAAATAAAACCTTGCCAAAGCTTTGTTTCCTCCTCTTCTTCTCTCGCGCCCTTTTACTTTTACTTGTATACTTTGTTTGTTACAGTTAGAATGAATCAAATATGTAATCTCATCGACAGTTGAAACGATATACAATATACATTATCACTATATCTACGACACTGCAAGCAATATATCTCAAGTTTCACGCAATTGTTTCCTGTTCCATCAGATAGCCTGTGTGATTGATTGAGAGTCCTTTTTCTGTTGTATTTCCTATACAATTAACCCATTGACACAAACTGGTGCTTTGTTTATTGGTATCTCATCATTATCCTCATCGTATATCAACCATAAACATATTTTGGTATCAAAGCAAAGTGGTTTTCTCTATTTACTTGCTGAAATACTGAGTTACCTCCTGACTTGAATTGGATCGAATTAGAACGATAGATTGATAGATAAATAGAAAGCTGTGATCATCGCAGAAGGAAATAATTAATTAGCTAGGCTAGTTAATTGCATAATATACTGCATAGTTAATTGCATTATTTGTTTGTCAGTTTGTCAGTTGTTTTACCAAGATTTGATTTCTATGGTTTCAAAGGGTGAAAATACAACCAGAAGAAAACAAGAAAAGAACAAAAGAGACTGAATTGTTTGCTGATTGGATTCTGTTCATTCCGTTGACCTTAGTCAGCATACTCTGGGTTTATGGCTAGTGCTACAGGTATTGATACTATTAACACTATTTTTGCTAACTGATAATTCAAACTATCGGCAATAACTGGCATCTGCTATAACTATCACCAACACTTCCTGACATTGGATATCACCAGACAACCAGCCCCATCCAGACAGACTACCACTATCACTATCACCATCACCATCTGCAACCAGCATCTTTCCCCACAAATAAGAAAAATGGCTTCAGAAGACATTTCAACACCTCAAGCAACTTTGGAGATGGAGGCAAGAGCCCTTCAGAGCTTACGACGGAAAACTGACGCTATTCTCGCTACGAATCCCCTGTTTTTCGACCATCGCAAGAAAAGAAAACTTACACAGCTGTCGGCAAGAGAAAAGAAATTAAAGCTTCTTTTGCAGAGCAAAAAAGATACCAGCAGTCACAACCTTTCTAACGATCATCAACAGAACGATGGTACTGACAGTTTACTGAAAAATGACAGTGATAAACTAGTCGCTGGTGGTAGCGGTTCGGTGCCATTACCAGGATCAGCGTCTGATGCGTCTGATGCTACTGATCCAAGTTTAGGCGGGAAAGCAAAGGTGCCCCCGTCGTTGGTGAACTCTACCACCTTGAAATCCTTGGGTTCTGTTTCTCTTACGCCAGAACAACAGGCAAACTTGCTAAGTAGTGCGAAAAACACCCGGAAGGACTACCAATCCTGTGTCAGGTTCTGGAACAAATGGTGCGACGATTGGTACAGCCACTTGCCAGAGCCCTTCCGGTATCATGTCACAAGCATTAAAACCCTGGCATTTCTTACTTATTTGGTGAACAGAGGGAACGACAAAATACAGCCGCCTATTGATTTGGCAGAAATCGAGATGGCAAACGCTGCCAAAAAGGATAAACCCGGCTTAGATACCGATGACAAACTCACTGATCTGGGGGATGAACCCGATGTGTCGTTAATAGATGCTACTATCAAACAGCAGCAGCAGCAGCAGCAACAACAACCACAACAATCACAACAGCAACAACAGCAAGAGCAACTACTGCAACAATTACAGCACCAGAACCAAAATCAGTTACAACAACATCAACTACAACAGCAACAACCACCCCAGAAATTCAAACCATACGCTTACTCCACCATAGACGGCTACCTTTCTGCACTGGTAGATCTATACTATAACCAAATAGACACTGCTATTGAGAACATGATGAACACTTGGGATCCTCCCCGGGACGAGAAAGTGATTTATTTCATGGATATTCTCAAACATGAACACGGTCCTGTTCGTAGTAAGAAAAGGAAACAGAAAGACGAGTCGAAGCTAGAAGATAAGCTGGGAGATAGCGGCGATCTTGCCTCTGGGCAGGATTTGCTCGGAATTGATGCTCATGAGAGTAAAGGAAAAGGCATGCGTATGAAATCCCGTCGTTCGCGCAGCGTGAAGTCGAAACTGGACTCCCAGCACGATGTTTTGGCATCTCCTTCCCAAGCTCAAGCAGTTGCCCAGGCGCAGGCGCAGGCCCAAGCCCAAGCGCAGGCGCAAGCTCAGGCCGTTGCCCAGGCACAAGCTCAAGCCCAAGCCCAATCGCAAGCATTCAATATCAATACCAATCCCAATATGCCAATGATGCCTTTTACCTCAAAAGAAGAATACGAAAAGTATATGATGCATTACCCTATGTATATGCCGATGATGAACATTTCTCCTCAACTGCAAATGCCAATGATGTCAGTTCAGCAAATGGGGAGTAATGTAAATGTGTCTAATTCACCATCAGGACAATCGTCATCTGCTTCTAATCAGACTTCACATAGACGTCAACAGTCTGATTTTTTCTAGTATGCGTATACAATAAAATCGAATGGAATGGAGCAAATTTACTGGAATCAAATGAATTGAACGAATGAGCGGATAGAATAGGATGGAAAATAATTTCACTATGATGTTTGATAGTTATTTGATGCTTATATGATGCTTATCAAGTAGTTATTACTACGGTTATTACTGTTCATATGGTAGTTATTCCTACTATTATTGCCATAGTATAGCTACTGGTTTACTGCGGTTATTAGTACGGTTGTTACTGCAGTCATTCATATATGTCGTATGATCCATAGTATATATATTATCCATTAATTTTCTATTATTCATCTTGTTACTTCTTTATCATCCATCTACTCTCCTTACCACTCCTTTACGACTCTTCATGTTTATATCACTTATTTATTACTATATAACAAGTACATTAAATGAATATCAAAGTATTTTGGAATTAGGAATATTAGCTTTTAGTTACTGGTTAAACATTTAAGTACTTCTTTTACACTTGATCTAATGATTTGACACTCAGATTAATGAAGACATCTCCATACTTACTGTTTTTCTCCTAAGGGTAGTAAGGAGTTTGTAGGAGTAGGAGGCTGTGCTCAGTTCGATTCAACTTGTCAAGTTAATTTAAGGACGGATTATGGCTACGAACATATGGTAGATTCCTGATTATAGCTATTGAACTTGATATAATGTGAAGCATCAATTGTATCAACAATAGTTTGATTTGATTCGGTATTTTACTTACTAGATGCTAGAGGATGTTATTTATTAGATGCTATCGATCAAGTACTATTTAATGAAAATATTTCATGTAGTAGTTAGTATTTATCACAGCTATCATATTTATTATCATTGTCTCACATTATTATTCCTGTTTTTCAGGATTCATGTTGTTGCTTTAGCTGTTGTGTTCACTTTTTCTATGATGCTGAAAGTCAATTTAAATGTTAATAAAAATAGTCAGAAAATGTGGATATTTTGCCTGGTGAACAGCCATTAAATCAAGATTATTTCTTGGTAGTAATAATACTTAAATATTTGAGAGAGCAAGAAAGAAAACTGAGTAGAAAACAAGAGTTAAAAGATAAAAGATAAAAGACAAAAGAAACGCAAAGACTTTCTATATTTGACAGATAATCAGCTTAATATCAACGGATTGCCAGGAGGTTTCAGCTGGTTTCAACAACTTATCAACTAAGGATTGGAATATAATTCACTGATGATTTCGAGGTTTCACTCACTCACTCTTCCATTGCTTGTTCTTTCTGTTTCAAAAGATTTACTGGCTTTGAGCCTTTTCATTTCTTTGCTTTCTTTGACTGAAACCCGCAAATGATTTTCTTTGAGCTTGGAAAAGCAATGAGGATATTTATAAGGATACTTATAGGGAGATTTCAAAAGATTTTGTAATTATATGAACACTTATAGAGATATTTCTAGAGTATAATAACAAACAACGATCTACATAAATCGTACACATCAAAAACACTAATCGAAATTACGAACTTCCTTCTCAGTTCTCATACAGGACTAAAAGCCAGTGACTAATAACTAATTGAAGTAGAGTTTTTGTTAGTTTTCAGAAGGATTTTGAATAGGAAAGTAGTAGTAGATGAGCTTGTTCCCTCTGAGCTTTCAGATGATAGTCATCCAAGAAAGTACTGAAATGTGCCTCAGGAAAAGAATCTGGTCTAAAATCCAAATTCCTCGTCTATTATCTATTTCTATTCAATCACACTAATTCTGGCTTGTCGTCTCTGGTAAAACAACAGCTATCACCACTATGTCTATTATATTCCTCAGTTTGAACTTTATAGCATTTATAGCATTCTCACGTACAGATTCCTCCCATATACAGTACAAGAGAGCAGAACTTTTGCTGATATTTCATTGTTTTCAGTACATCTTTTTCAAAATTCACTAAATATTTCCGCTCTTCTTTCGGCAGACCCGACAGACTTAAACAAAACAGTTTTACACCTTGCTCTTCTTCTTCTGAGCTATTCAACATGAAAGATTTCTATTGCCTTTGATTTTTTCATCACCATAGCATATAAATGCCCAAAACAACAATATATACATATATGCAGGCGAAACATCATGAGGTGTCTTTCAGTGAAATGTAAATTCATTTAATACCAGAGGAACCAGAGGAACCAGAGGTTCTAGTTTCTTCTGAGTTCCAAGTTCCGTATTCATATTCAGTCCCGTCCTCATTCCATGATGTGAGATATCCTGCTCTGCCAGAAACCTTCCGTTAAGTACTATATAAACAGCATCTGCTTCCGAACCCTGAGTATCTCTTTCTCATTCACAATCAAATATCCTGATATTGAAGGATGAAGCATAATGTTCAAAAGGTATTTTGCTCTCAAGAGTATCACTGACAGACCATTCCGGTCCAGTCATGAGATTAATACGAATAATACTGGAATAACAGCACTGAAARGTGGAAAGAGGCCATTTCCTATATCAAATGCTTCATATAATGATTCAGGTTCCTTCATAGGTTTCTTCGAAGGTTCCTTTCTATTCAAATCTAGTAGTTATTCATCTGCTGGCCCTTTCCTAGGCTCTCCTAGTTCTCTTCTACTCCCAGATTTACCTATTAACGCACCACCATGCTTACCATAACTTATCTACTTCTCAAATAAACCCTCTAGTAAGCAAAACATGCACTTTGCTTCCCTGGCCAAAACTGATTGTATATTTAGGTATAGGAACAGGTAATTCCACACCAGAACCAGCATTACCAAACGCTACAATATCATCTCGGGTTTCTCCCCAAATGTTCTTACTTTTAACGGTAGAAAGCTTAGGCGTTCCTAATAARTACTCCTGTTCCGTATGAGCGAACACTTCTCCTGACTCTGACTGATTTTCATGCACAACGTTCAATGGCACAGTCAGACTGATAGTAGGACCTGCAGTGAACATGCAGTCTATCTGCAGGTCGTAGAACCTTGATATTAAACATGTATGAAAGTCAGGAAGAAACGTCATGCCACTTGGTTGGCTTAGTGGGATTTGGATTTCCTGTTTGAAGCCGATTGGGTCACCTGACACGGCGTTGTAGATACAGTTCGGAGGCACGTGACAGAGATCCGAGATTTCTGATGATGTCATCAACGACCAGTTGTTGCCAGCAGAGGCTCCGACGCGGATGTTTCGAGTGACATTTATACTTTCCCGAGCCACGGCTAGATCCCGTTTCAACTCCGATAGTCGAGAAGTCGGGATAAACGGAATGGAAAGTACGTCGTAAGTAGTGTACGCTTTAATTTTTATGGTTAAATTTGTCAGATTCGGTATTGTGAAGTAGTTGGCAAGTGGACAGTTTGAGTTTATGTCGGGATTGGCAGAAGCGGTAGGATCAAATCCGCCAGGCTGAGGGAAAAACACCATTTTTATAGGTAGCATTTCGGATATGCCGGATGCTTCAGCTTCAGCTTCGGAATAAGTCGGAGGTTCGACAGCGGCAGCAAAGCTACTCAGAGGCTCCGAACGATGTTCCGAAGTAGATTCCGCGTTTGTGGGTCCCGGAAACAAGGTTTCTGACTGAGGTTCCCCTGGAAACTYATCTTCTATAGTAGATTCCGATATTTTATCGGATATCCCTTTATCTATTCCAGAATTAGAACCGGAACTGGAGCCGGAATTAGAGCCAAAGGAAAACTTCCGGAAAATTTTCGATAACGATGATTTCCGTTTCTTGGCATCCGAGTTTCGCCGGGGACTGTTGTTCCCCGAATTTTGGGGCTCAGCGTCATTACTCGTTGAGCTATGATCTCCGTCTTTATTAGGACCGGGGAGTTTATGTGAGATAACGTTTGGAGGGGCATTTTTTCTAGGATTCCGATAAACAAACGGGTTCGGAACCGGCACGTCCACCCGCATTACTCCGAGGTCTTGTTGGTTTCCAAAATCCAGATAAAAATTTCCGACTTTCTGAATATTCGCCGTTTTGAGTACTTCTGCTAAGTTTTCCTGTGGTATTGGTTCATCTTCTCCGGTTTCCGGACTCTCTATTTGGTTATCGTTCTGACTGTTAGTTCCGTTACTACTGCTTAAAGATACAAATGAATCTTTTCCGCTATCTTTGCCGCTATCCTTTCCGCTATCTTTTCCACTATGACTTCCTTTCTCACTACCAAAAACGGATAACAGCGTTTTCTTCTTCTTTTTGATTATCCGATACTTATGAAACGTAATTCTCTGAGTAGTCGGATTCACATAGTTTCCCATACTCCGTTCCGTCTTAGCGACAAGCTTCCGAATAGCCGATTGAGTTCCCATACTGCCCATACCGGATAATCGGATTGTATTAGCTGGAACCGGATAGGACGGAACGATTCGGATCTCTCTTCGGGACTCTTGAATCATCCGAAAATTATGCTCCGGTTTTATGTTTATTTGCACATCCGACGGGTGAACATCCTGAGATGTCTGTCCCATATCCTGTATGTCTAATTCTTCCTCAGTCCGGGCTTCTTCATAAGGCGACGATCCATTCATTGATCGTTCAAAGTATTCGGTGATTAATGTTTGAGTGGACACGTAACGGAACGAGGATGCTACTGATGATGATGTTCTTCTTATCGTTTCACGGGCTCTGCCAGCGGCAGAACTAGATGCGTCAGCATAAGTAGAAGTAGCAGTATTGGGTAGCGGTTGAGGCTCGTATCCAGGGACACTTTGATCCGAATCGGAGCTAATAGCTGTTCYTTGCTCGGTCAATCTCGGGCCATCTTCTGAGTCCAGGTAGGGATCGATCTCGGGATCAGCTTCGACGTCGGAGTCTCGGTCGGAATCTGAYTCCCCAGGTAGTGTAACTATCATAGGTTCTATTCCGACATTATCTCCTATTTGGTCGTAATTGTTACGAATATCGTTTCCGTTATTTCTTCTTTCAGTGGTAGTTGGCATTTGATTTCTTGAATCCAAAGTTCGTAATCGTTGCAAATCCGTCTCGGATATACCTATATTGCTACCCGATAATTCTGTTTGAAGTACTGGCGCGGAACCTCTTCTCCGTTGAGGATCTTTCGGAACGTCTTTATTCCGAGCCAATGCGACTTTAATACAATACGATATACATGTCATTCCAGGCGCTCTGTCATTGATGCTAGTCACAAGATACTGGGGAATAAGCTTCTCGGGTGTAATCTCCTCACGGGTTTCACTGGATTTACCGGTTTCTTCCGAACTCTCGCTTATAATCGGATCAGATTCTGCTAAATGCTTCCGAATGGTTTCTAACGTATGCTTCGGAATCGGATCTGCATGTCCTGATTCAATCATGTCTTCCGTTACAGAAGTGCCAATGGCATTGCTAATGTTATAACTAGGTAAACCACCAGTCCGAGGTATTTCGCCATTGCCAATAAAACTGGCTTCTGTAGGCATAACAGCAATAGAAGAACCAACCGCCTGATTCAGCAGTAAGGATTCAGAGTTTCCGAATGTCGGCGGTAGTCTTCTATGAGGCAATAAATCGTACTTGCAAGTTGTTTCTAGTATGGTGAACGGAATAACAAACATAAAGTCAAATACATAGACAGCCCCTGCTTTAGCTATACGATCTTTTGGCAATTTATGCCTTGGAACTATATCCAATAGCTTTAAGAATGTATGAGTAATTGATATTCTGGATGAAGCAGTATCACGGAAAGTAGAACTTGAACCTTCTAGAGTTATCAACACGTCGTCAATAATAGTATCTCTATTGGATGTGACGGTCACTTTGCCTTTAACGACATCTCCAAGGTTGAATTCTGGTTTATCATTATCTATTATAATTGAGATTTGGGCACCATGCCAGTAGAATTTTCCTGGATTGACCAGCGAAGTCAATCGAGGTCTTCTATGGAATTGAGGAAGACTGTACATTGCATATTCTTTTATAAGTGAGCGATATGTCTGTTAGATGGTAGGGTATATTCCAGTAGACAGTATGCAATAGGCTCCAATAGACTGCAACGGTATGATGATTATGTGATTATTGAGTCCAATTCAGTGGTATAGAGAGTATTGTTTGGAGATCGCTATTAATATTGCAGTCAAAAAAAGGAAACTATGCAGTTGATAGTATATTCGCAATATGATCAGATACTGAAGAGTAACACCAAACACTGAAATTGAAACCAATTTAGTAGTGTCAACTGGAATCAAATAAATCAATAATGTTATCTTTATAATCTACTAATCATCCAACGTGATCTAATTAGACCTAATCAATAACCTGACTTGCCAGCAAAACAAACGAAACAATCACTTCAATATTCGCAACTAGCTGAATCTCTTCTACTATCGTCAGCCAGCTAATTCAACAGCACACCAACAATCACAGCTGCTCTTCCTATCCCTATCCTTTTTTCTTCTCCTTTTCTCGTTTTTCCAGTTTTCTTCGTCTTTTCTCCAATCTGGATCAACAATACTAAAACCACACGTGTGATCTATAGTGTAATMYTATTGTGAGATCTCCTATCTGTAAAAGTATCATCAACAGCAGTAAAATTGTGATTGCTGTTCAATCGTAAGGCAATAAATACGGTGAAAACCAACCAAAATAAATAGATCCTTCCGTTTTATGCACCAATCTATTTCTTATCTACACTCCTGATTTTTACCACTCTATCTCTCCACTGCTGCTACATATACATCAAATTAACAGAAAAAACCTTACGCAAGCTGCCAGAGAAGCCACCAAACAACAACTGGGCTTGAACAATAACTATCACTACTATCTTTCAGCTTGAAGCCTATGCTTCTATAGTAATAACGCTACAAATACTTGATAACAGTTGTGATAGATAGAAAGAGCAACCAAAAAGGATTTCCTGGTTATGTGAATTGCTGATGAGCGGCTGAGAAGTTTAAGATTCTGGGTTTGGTAACTTAGTGTTTTGTGGATGTTGTTGGGGGATCATTTTATCATGTGAATTGGGAATATAGGAAAAGATGAAACCTATTGTTTCCAGAAATGTTTTGTGGTAGATCATGTGATCTAGTAGAGAGAAGAGTATAGAGTAATAGAAGGATTGGAGGCAGATTTTTCAGTATCAGATCACGTGAGAGCTCACATAATCTAGAAGGGAGGGAGAGCGCAGGGTGAAGGAGATTGGATATTTACGGTAATGCTCCTACATGAGTATAATAATTACCATCCAAAAAAACCGTTTGATATTTAATTATTTTCTAAACAACACCAACCATATATTTGCTAAAATTTGCCTAAATCCCAAAAGCTTTATCCCAAAAGCTTTATCAAAAACTTTTCCACACTTATCAAAACATAGTTCATTGTCACCAACTTACTCCACAAAGTTCAGACTAATTGAATCCCAATCAACATCAGCAGAATCAATTTGCTTCTTGGTCTTAGAATCATATGCCTTATAGTACTTTCTCTTGTTTTCCTCAAACAGCTCATTCAATGCGTTTGAATACAATCCATGATAATGATTCACCTCTTTAGTCGTAGGGCTAGGAAGGTAAGGAACGTGAATTGGCTTTCCAATTACCAAATCAACAGGCCTTCTGTATGGCATCATGCCAAAGTCATAATTAAATACTCCACGAGCATGGAAAATAGGTAATGTGAAGCCAAACTTATCCTTGATGAAAATTTGGGCTTTGCGTAAAAGAGAGGTTGAATCAGTCTCCACGGTTTCATAAAGCTCATTTTCACCAAACGCATACATAGGCACTAAACAAACATTTCCAACTTCACAAGCAATCTTGATAAAACCTTTGCGACGTTTTAATACGATATCGGTCTTGTTTGGCGCTGCCAACAAACTTTCCTGAGCACCTCCTACAACAATACAGCATGATTGGCCTAATCTCAGCAGCTTGAGTATATTCCGCCTTGCTACCGAGGAAATACCCAGCGCAAGTAAATAATCTCGATAAATTGGTATCCGGAACTGGTTGACAAGTGTCAATACGCTTATTTTGATACCAGGAAACAATTGGTCCCAACATGCCCCATTGGTAGCTACACCTGACATAACTCCCATACCAACAACTCCATGAGGGTGATAGCCAAATATATACGTAGGTCCTTCTTTTTTTCCCTCTTTCTCATTATTTGAACCTTTCACAAAAGTTGGTTCAAGGTCAACAGTTTTATGGATTTTTTGTGGAAAATAATTCACAAAATGTTTCCATATTGATAGATCTCTTACCCATTCGCTTTGGCGATAGAATGCACCTCCATTAACTGGCGATCTATCTAAGAGGTAGTAGATCGTATAAATTATAAGCACAGGCCATAATGGAATAAATGACCAGAGTAAAATAGATATAGAGCTAAATATAGGTATAGAGATTGAATGGTATAAAACCATCAAAGTCTCTAGTCTTCTATTGAACGGAATATTCACTGGGGCGTGATTCCGTGCAGATTTCTCCGCGTGGTCACCGTTTTTCACACTCATAATTGGAGATTACTTATACAAATGGTTCGCAAGCAAAAAGTCCAAAGTCGAAGTCCGACGAGCAAATTTTGTTGTTGACTGCAAACTGAATGATTGATTAATTGATTGATTGATTGATCCTATTGTTCTTGTTATCAATCCCATAAGTACTTGGCAACTGTYTCGTTCTTATCCCTAGATACACTGAGAAACAACTCCAGACAACACTTTCTGAAGAATCAACACAGTAAGTCAAATCCCTGTATTAATACAACGATCAGCTCTTTTTCACGTATATATCTATACCTGTCCACGCAATCAACAACCCCAACAATTGGTCAAATCAGTACAACCTTTTCTCATTTCCAACTGAACCGAACAACCGGCGTCGAAGTCCCATAAGAAATGCTTCTATTCTTTATGATCCTAGACACCGCCTAATCGGACAATAAGTTAATTACTATAAGATTATTTAGTATACTAAGATAAGCTAATGTCCGGTAAGCTTAATGCTAGCTGTGAAAGAAGTCTCATTTAAGAAACTACAGGTTAATACTGGAATAAATAAGTATTTTACTACTGTTTTTCAATATATTCTATCTATTGATTTATAATACAAGACTTGAAAGATTATTATGCCTTTTTTAGGGAAGTAAAACATATAATATAACATTGTAGCAGTTCCCTTGTCGCTAGGAGCATGTATCGTATATATCCCAATTAGGTCCACATGCACCTAAAATGATCACTAATTAACGATTCTCATTGTTCAACTTGTAGACTGCGTTGTTAAAAGAAATAATGATTTTGGCTTCTTTAGTAGGAAATAGAAAGGGATGATTTTGGAAAGGAAAGTGGTGGGTTCTTTAAACCTTTTATTAAAAGAGCAAACTTCAAAATAACAATGAAACCAAACTGTTTGTTTCAACATAGACCCTCAAAGACCAAAGCGGGCAGTTTTACTACCTTTCCGCTTTAACTATCAAAATTTCAGACAAATATACAAATGCAGCCTTAAATAGTATATAAGAATAAAAGACATTTTAACTCAACGTTTTTGCACTTTTCAAGAAATATCATATTCTATTTTCCACCCAACTAACAGAACTCTCTTCGCAGTCATCATATCTTCTCCGTTCTGTTCTCGCCCACCCACAACTCAAGTCTTCGTATTGTATCCTATTTAGGAAACATTTCATTCTTATCACTTATCTCCCGATACACCCCTACCTTTTTACTAATTTCTTTATGTGGTTTGTGATTTTTTCAGTTAATCAACCACAAACTAGAAAAAGCTCTTAGTAATCAAAAACAAATCACTTTTCTGTTCGCCGTTCTTTCTTTATTTGTATCTTTCGTTTGCTATCCATTAGTAGAAACTACTTTATGAAGGAACTATTATTGTAACTGATAACAACTTTTTGAGTAATATTTAGTTGCTTCAAATATTTATCAAACAGTTCCAACGAGGACATTTTGGTACATCTCTCAGTAGATTGAGTACATTTCTAAGCATAACTCTCAGTATATCTCAAGCGTTTCACTGTTGACATAATGCTGGCAGTTTCCAGTTCGAATTCACATCTACCGGCAGCTGAACCAGAGCACTGTCCAGGACCAGAATCAGAATCAGCAGGCAAAGATGACGCCTGTCAGGGATGCCCAAACCAAGCTATATGTGCATCTCAAACGCCAAAAGGACCCGATCCTGATATTCCTGCTATTACAGAAAAGCTAGCACCCATAAGGCATAAAATCTTAGTGCTGAGTGGTAAAGGAGGTGTAGGCAAATCAACATTCACATCTATGCTAGGATGGGCGTTTTCCTCGGACGAAAACTCAGAAGTTGGAATCATGGATTTAGATATATGTGGACCTTCAATGAGTAAAATCATGGGCACTGAAGGAGAGCAAATTCACTCATCAAACTCTGGATGGACACCTGTGTATGTAGCTGACAATTTAGCCATGATGAGTATCAGTTATATGCTTCCAAACGAAGAAGATGCTATTATTTGGAGAGGGGCTAAGAAGAATGGTCTGATCAAGCAGTTTCTGCGTGATGTAGAATGGGGTCCTTTAGATTATTTGATCGTAGATACACCACCGGGAACATCAGATGAACATTTGAGTGTGCACCAGTATTTGAAAGGCTCTGGTATTTCAGGAGCAGTTATCATCACGACACCGCAGGAAGTTGCATTGTTAGACGTTAGAAAGGAGATCAATTTTTGTTTCAAGGCAGGAATTCCAGTGATAGGCCTAGTGGAGAATATGAGTGGATTTATTTGTCCTAGCTGTAAAGGGCAAAATGATATCTTTATCCCAACAACCGGTGGAGGTGAGGGATTAGCTAAAGAAATGAAGATTCCATTCCTGGGTAAAGTTCCTTTAGATCCAAGAATTGGAAAATGTTGTGATGAGGGTGAATCATTCTTAGATGAATATCCTGATTCTCCTTCTTGTAGCGCTATTTTAGATATCATTACTAGTATTAAGAAGGAGTTAGGTGAAGAGAGGTAATTCAAATGTGTGTATATAATGGATTGTATTTTATTTGACACTTTCTCATAACAGGAAGACTATACAACCATGGCATCTGATGATAGGCATTATCCAACCTCCATTTTGACTGCCAGAACAGTATAAACAGTAGTATGTCTCACTAATTTTATCATCAGAACTCTCTCCCGATGACTTTTGGTTGGAGGATAAACAATGCATGGGATTCAATGRCAAAAAAATTGGGTAGTTCTATAAAGGTATACACAAGATATAGTATTATCCACCACCAAAGTTCAACGTTGAGTTGTCCACAGCACAGTCCATAACAAAATGATAGTAAGTGGTCTAGTTGATGGTGGTCTAGTTGATGAACTATGCCATTGGAAGAAACAGTACTCAGGCATGATTTACTTAATAATGCATTTTCAATCCTTATCTATTGTTTTCCATTTGACAGCTACATGGGAAATCGAAACAGTTCTTTCAATTGGTGCCGCTTAACTGATTTACAATAAAATGTCACTTAACTCACTTGATATAGTCATATGCTTCGATTCATGCAGCGATGAACTTTCAAAATTGTAGATACAATAATGTTCGTTTACAGCTACAAAGTATTMTATAATGGAAAGGAATATAATTATACCAATTTTCATAGTGACTAGTATCACATCAATGTTCCACCCCATATTTTTCAACATTGAAGTCGATGTAATGAATGCATCATAACCCATTTCACCACTGTGAATCCCCAAAAACTATAATTAACATCAGCATCATCATACAATTGCCAGACTTTCATACAAGTACTCTGTACCAACAGCCGAAAGCTTCTTTCTAAGCTCATTAGAACTCAACTCAAGCTTCAAAGCATCTCTAAAGTTAACTTTGGCTTCATAATTCACTAGATCATCTCTGTACAACCTTTCGAGCCTCAACTTATCAATTATATAATCCACAACGTAAYCTTTCATTATAGTCAATCCTGCATTTTCATATCTTCCTTTAAGCTTACAAGCTTTACTGAATCGTTCTAATTTTTTCAAAGAAACAACAGCAGAATATATCAGGGAATCAAACTGCAAAACCAACTCCTGGATGGTATTTTCGTTGATTTTATATTGTGGCGATCGGAATTTCCTTAGCTTAGCATAATTGGCAAAAACATCTCCACCAACAGACCATAGACCATTGCTCACATGAACAGCGTAAGGTTGTCTGAATCTGTTAATGGTAGCTTCCATTTTGTCTAGTGACTCGTTGTTATCATTTATCACCAATTGAGGACCCGTATGGTGAATCAGAATATTATTAGCATAATTGTAGTTACCTGCTTGCAGATAGTATTCCAAACTGTTATCGTATTCTTCTTTATAGGTATACAGCACGCCAATAGCATTAGTTACCACTGGCTCGGGGATTTTCAGTACTTGGGTTAAACTGGTGATTGCAAAACCTATATTGGTTTCAGCAGAGTCAAAGCTGATAGCAACAAACCTGTTGATGATCTCAGTGATTATTTTCTCAGTAGCAGCATCAGAAGACAAGTGAGACGCTACGAAAATAGCTTCAGCCCACATTCTGTTATTGAGCAGAGAGTAACATAGATTACCGCTTAACCAGCGATTTATGTCATCTAGGCTTCCTACTGTCGCTTTGTCAATGTGAGATGCTGACTCTTCTGTTACTACAACAGGTTTCAGCAGGTGATAGGTAATCCATTGGCTGAAAATCCCCATCAGGGTGTTGGGATTAGAAACGGCGAGCCAATCGTTCGTGAAAGCATGAAGGTCATATTTCTGGTTGACTCTAGAACAGAACAGCGAGAGAAGAAGCACGCAGGTTCTATCGATTTCTTTCTGGACAGCTTTTTGACCACTGATTAGCTCTACGCTATCAACCCCAGTTTTCCGGACTTCAGCAAGGAAGTTTTTCATAAAGACATTGAATCCAGACTTTCTACCTATTTCCGTGAAACGAAGTTGTAATCCTAACACAAATTTCCAATTCAATTCATCCCAGTTCATCTCTTTGTCTGTATAATCAACTTTACCGGAGAACAACGAGAATATCCTCCTAAGATTCAATGGAAAGATATTTCCAGCTGTGCTTTTGATCTGGTTCACCCAGGCTTCTAATCTTTGATACGTACTAGCTGTTAAACCATCCGAAAGACTCTTTTCAATATGTAAAGATCCTCCAAATGTAAGACTGTGTAAGTACTGAATAAGCACAGCCAAATCAGGTGTACCTAGATCTAAAGCTTTGTCAGTAGCTTGAGACAATTGGAAACCACAAATATAATAGAAGATTTTATCCACATTACTCAGATCATCTTTTTGAAGTAGTTCTAGTGTCTCTGATTGCGTGGAAACCTCCAACCAGTTGATGATAGCTTTCTTCGTTCTCAGGTCAGACTCTTCCTGTGTTAAATCAGTCGTTAGACCGTCTTCTAATTCACTAAGCAGTTTTAACAGGTCCCAGAAATATGTTATAATACTAGATTTGTTTTCCAGACTGATTTTTGCATTGCCCGAGACTAACTTGCTAAGCAATTGACTAGATCCTTTCTTAGACAGTCCAGCAATCTTCGGYAATTCATTTGAGCTTCTGGTGAGAAATTTTGCCAACTGGAGTTTCGTTCCCAAACATGCAAGTACCAATTCTTTCTCCTTATCAAGAGCTTTATTGATGTCTTTCAAGGTCACTCGAGGTACTATTGCATCAGTATATATCAATTTGCCGTCACCAGACCATCGTAAACCTGAACAGGATTGGATCTTCTCTCTCTTCAACTTCTTGGCTATTCGCTGACTCTCTAAACCACTCTCCAAGTTAAAGCTATCTTGTTTCAGAAGAGCACCTGGAATAGTTAAACCGTCTAAATCATCATCACCAATGCCATAAAATACTGAGGCTGCTTTGGAAGCAGGTTTGCTACCAGCGGATAGGTTTTTAATCCAAATACTTGCCATTGATGGTCACTTTGGATTGAGATTCGATTAGAATGCCCACAGCGTGTCGGACCGAGCCAAGATTAACTAACAAACAGCCAATGATATTACCGTCAATTAGTGTATACGTACTACAGCACAAGAAAAACAGTCAATGATACCTAAACTGGTTTAAAACTTTGATACAATCAATAATAGCCGATTTGACTGTCTAAATGGATCAATGATTTGGAATGTTTGTTTATGTTTAGTTCTTGTGGTGAGAAATGAGAGGAGATACGAKGTTGTTATTACTGATAGGGTCTGGGATATGGGACGAGACGGAGCATTGTAATATGCAGATATCTAGGTATCTGGAAGATATATGAACATTTAGAATTAGTAGTTTAATAGCTGATATAATCTATCTATATTATTATTAGATTCTCTGATACATTTTCCTAATATTACAGTTTTACCTCTATCTTCTATCTGCAGAAATAATCTTTTATCTCTGGTTCCGAATACCTATCCCATCTCAAATAATAACATGCTTACGTAATACAAAATCCGCACCGTCCCATCACAGCCCCCTCTACACATTCGTTTCCACAAATATAGCTTCACCTACTAAAAATTTTTTATTTTATATCTATCACCTTTATCATCTCTCGTTTTCATATTTCATTATCCGTATTTACTAACAAAACTTGCAATGAATTCTGAAATTCAGAGTTAATCGAATGGTAGATATAACTGGCAACTAACTGGAACAAGAAGTGGACACCAGTACCTTATCAGAAGACCATCATTGGATATTTGTTACCAATCGTCAGTTAGGACAAAGCCAGAATAAGATAGGCCCGCCTGTCTGCTGAATGAACTATTATTCCTATTTTTGTTGACATTATCATTGGCTATACTATAACTAGTTTGAGCATTAATCATCA
This sequence comes from Sporopachydermia quercuum, assembly GCA_001599295.1. Taxonomy (NCBI): domain Eukaryota; kingdom Fungi; phylum Ascomycota; class Sporopachydermiomycetes; order Sporopachydermiales; family Sporopachydermiaceae; genus Sporopachydermia; species Sporopachydermia quercuum. The sequence continues at coordinate 483,281 of BCGN01000007.1, forward strand.
TTGATCGTCAGCAGTTATAGCATTGTATTATCCTACTCCTACCCTTGTACTGTGCAAGCATTCAGTATCCCACTTAGAATCTCCTTTCTGATTACAGTATTTATATAAGATCATGGATATCGCTAAACCCATTGGCACAGAAATCACATCAGTGGATTTTGGGTTTCTCACGTCCAAAGAGATCAGACATTTATCCACCAAACAAATCACCAATCCCCAAGTATTCGATTCCCTTGGAAACCCAACTCCTTCTGGTTTATATGATTTGGCATTAGGTGCTTTCCTAAGAAATCTCTGTGCCACCTGTGGACTTGATGAAAAGGCTTGTCCCGGTCATTTAGGCCATATCGAACTACCAATCCCGGTATATAATCCATTATTTTTCAGCCATATGTATGTCTTGCTTAGATCGGTGTGTGTCCATTGCTATGATTTCCGACTTTCACGATCTGAAACACATAAGTATATGTGTAAACTACGCCTTTTACAGTACGGATTAGTTTTAGAGGCCGAAGAAATAGACAATTTTCGCGTTAAGTCTGAGGACGACACTTCCGATATTGGTTCCGAGGCTGAAGAAGCCGAAGATGATGGAGATATCCGAATGAGTTCTCGGAATTCTGGAAACGATAAGGATACAGAAACTCTATTCAAACTAAGAGAAGCCTTTGTTATTACCGCTATTGGCAAAGCAATTGCTGACGGCAGAACTTCCGAACTTGGTACTATCTCTTCCGTTCTAAACGAAGAACGGAAACAGCTTATCCATGATTTCTACAAATCATTAATTTCTCGTACCAGATGCTTCAACTGTGGCTTATTTTCTCCGGGKTTCAGAAATGACGGTTATTCTAAAATCTTCTTAATGCCTCTAAAAGAAAAACAACAAGCACACAATAGAGCGAAAGGTGTCCATTCCGGTTTAAAAGCTGGTGCGGAAACTATTTTCCAAACTCCATCAACAACATCCAAATACGTCATTTCTTCCGAAATCAGAAATCTGTTCCGCAATCTGTTCCGAATTCAACCGGATCTACTCAAATTCCTCTTCAACTCAAGACCGAAAGCTACCAAACCGGTTTCTCCCGACATGTTCTTTATCTCATATGTAGTTGTTCCTGCTACTCGGTTTAGATTACCATCCAAGCTAGGAGAAGAAATCCATGAGAACTTCCAAAATGAGCTGTTATCGAAGATTTTAACAACCTCTTTACGAATCAGAGATATCAACGATACCATTGCGGGTTTTGTCAATGAAAAGAACGTTGCTGTTGAACGTTCTAATGCTTTTAATCAGCTTATGAATGCTTTCGTCACGCTTCAAAACGATGTGAACTCCTTCCTCGATTCTACCAAAGCTCAAGCTCCTGCTGGAAAATTACCTTTGCCTGGTGTTAAACAGGCTTTGGAGAAGAAAGAAGGTCTTTTCCGAAAGCACATGATGGGTAAACGAGTGAATTACGCTGCTAGATCGGTCATTTCTCCTGATCCCAACTTGAGCACCAATGAGGTTGGTGTCCCACCAGTGTTTGCTGTGAAATTGACATACCCGGAACCAGTCACAGCTCACAATGTAGCGGAATTGCGTCAAGCTGTAATCAATGGTCCTACAGTTTGGCCTGGTGCTACCCAGATCCAAAGGGAAGATGGTTCTATTGTCTCCTTAACTGCTATGACGTTAGAACAGCGAACAGCTCTTGCCAACCAGTTATTGACTCCTACAGCTGGAGCTCCTCCTGGTGTGAACAAGAAAGTGTATCGTCATATCAAAAACAACGATGTGGTTTTAATGAATAGACAGCCTACTCTGCATAAGGCTTCCATGATGGGTCATAAAGTAAGAGTGTTGCCTGGCGAGAAGACATTGAGACTTCATTACGCTAATACTGGTGCCTACAACGCTGATTTCGATGGTGATGAAATGAATATGCATTTCCCTCAGAACGAGGCCGCTAGAGCGGAAGCCTTGTTTTTGGCTAATACCGACTCTCAATATCTAACTCCTACATCTGGTAAGCCCTTGAGAGGTTTGATTCAGGATCACATTACTGCTGGTGTATGGTTGACTAATAAAGACTCATTTTTTGACAGAGAAACGTATCAACAGCTTGTTTATTCCTGCTTGAGACCTGAAGATGGCCATACTTCTGCCGGACGGTTGAAGAGCTTACCACCAGTTATAGTGAAACCAAAGTCTCTATGGACGGGAAAGCAAGTCATATCTACAGTTTTATTGAATATCCAGCCTCTGGAACAACCTGGTTTGTTTCTCAAGAGCAAAAACAAAGTGAAAAATGAGTATTGGGGTTCTAAATCAGAAGAGAACACTGTTCTGTTTCATAACGGCGCTTTGCTCCAAGGTATTCTCGATAAGTCTCAATACGGTGCTGCTGATTATGGGTTGGTACATGCCGTCCATGAAGTTTATGGGCCAGCTATCGCCGGACAGCTTCTTTCAGCTCTAGGAAGATTATTCACAACTTACATGCTCCGAACAGGTTTCACCTGTGGTATGGATGATTTAAGACTCACAGAAGACGGCAATCGCTTACGACAGGATATTCTTGCTAAAGCCGATACAGCAGGTGGTGCAGCAGCAGCAGAAGTTGTTGGCCTTGTTGAAGAAGAAGCCAAGAAAAACCCTGCCGAATTAAAGCGTCGTCTTGAGGAAATCCTCCGTGATGACGGTAAATTAGCTATTCTAGATGCCATTTCCCAGTCTAAGGTCAATGCTGTCTCATCCGAGGTTGTCTCCCGATGTGTYCCGTCCGGTACTCTCAAGAAATTCCCTGCCAACTCTATGCARCTTATGGCGTTGTCCGGTGCTAAAGGGTCCAATGTAAACGTGTCCCAAATCATGTGTCTTCTCGGACAGCAAGCTTTAGAAGGCCGCAGGGTCCCAGTTATGGTCTCGGGAAAGACCCTCCCTAGTTTTAAACCATTAGAAACAAATGCTCGGGCTGGCGGTTATATCCGAGGCCGGTTTTATTCTGGTATTAGACCTCAGGAGTATTATTTCCATTGTATGGCTGGCCGAGAAGGTCTGATTGATACCGCCGTTAAAACATCCCGTTCAGGATATCTTCAGAGGTGTCTTATTAAACAGCTTGAAGGTGTTCATGTTGGATACGATTCTACAGTTAGAGACAACGATGGAATGGTGATTCAATTTTTGTATGGTGGAGACGCAGTTGACGTCACCAAGGAATCGTATTTGAATCAGTTTGGTTTCTGTGCCGATAATTATGGCGCCTTACTGGGAAAACATCATCCAGAACGAATAGAAGCATTAAATACTGAAGATGCTATTGGATACGGCAAAAAGGTCAAGAAACAACTGAAAAAGAACCCGAACGCTGAAGTTGACCCAATTCTAGCGAAATTCAACCCTGGAAAATATTTAGGAGCTGTTTCCGAAAGATTCCAAACCGAACTGGATGCTTTCATTAAGGGAAGTGGTTCAAGATTCAGTAAAAAGGGCTCTCATGGTTCACTCACTGATAAGAAGTTCAAAGCATTGATGCAATTGAAGTATCAACAATCTCTAGTTAATCCTGGTGAAGCCGTTGGCATTATTGCTGCTCAATCCATTGGTGAACCTTCTACTCAAATGACCCTGAACACATTCCATTTCGCTGGTCACGGTGCTGCTAATGTTACATTGGGTATTCCTCGTATGAGAGAAATTATTATGACAGCTTCTGCTTCCATCAAGACGCCCCAAATGACTTTACCAATTCTTGAAGACGTCACTGATGAACAAGCCGACAGTTTCTGTAAGTCTGTGGCTAGAATTGTTATCTCAGAGCTTATTGATAAGGTCACTGTTGTGGAAACTTCAGGAACTTCAGAAGATGGAACAACAGCTAGACAATACACAGTAAAGGTTCAATTCTACACGCGGGAAGAATATGAAAACGAGTACGATGTCGATTCCAAGCAATTAGAAGGCGTTATTACTAGTAAATTGCTTACACAACTTGAAAAGCAATTGAAGCTTGAATTGAAGAAACAAAAGAAATCCAATGCCGAACTTCCAACCATTGGAAGAGCTAGTAGAAAGGTTCAACAAACAAGCGGGAAGATAGATGATGGTGATAATGATGATGAGCGACAAAAGACCACTGGTAAACAGTCTGTTTCTTATGATGAACCTGATGAGGAGGAACTTGAAGCTATGAAGAAGGCTGAAGTAAGCGATAGTGAAGAAGGGGAATTAGAAGATAGTTCTGCTTCCGAAGCGTCGGACTCGGACTCGGACTCAGACCCAGATTCCGATTCCGATTCCGATTCTGAAGATACTGAGGCCTCCGATGCTGTCTCTAAAGCTGCCAGAGAACGGGAAATCGCTGTAATTGGCTCCCACTCTTTCATCACCAAGTATAAATTTGATGACAAAGCAGGTGAATGGTGCGAATTTCAATTGGAATTACCTGCCGGCAGTCAGAAATTGCTTATGGTGAACATCATTGAAACAATCTGTCAATCAGTAATCGTCAGGGAAATCCCTCATATTGGTAGGTGTTTAAGACCTAGCAGCCAAGGCAATAAACGTGTTTTACTCACTGAAGGTGTCAACTTCAAAGCTATGTGGGATCAAGACGATTTCATTAACGTAGATGGCATCAGATCTAACGATATTGCCGCGGTATTGAGAACTTATGGTGTTGAAGCTGCCAGAAACACCATTGTTAATGAAATCAACAATGTGTTTTCCACTTACGCTATTACCGTCAACCTTAGACATTTGGATCTTATTGCTGATTTGATGACAAGAGAAGGTAGCTATTTACCTTTTAATCGTCAAGGTATTGATTCATGTACATCACCATTCAAGAAGATGAGTTATGAGACAACCTGTCAATTTCTAACTAAAACCGTATTAAATGGTGACAGTGATGAATTGGATAGTCCTAGTAGTAAGATTGTGGTTGGTGGATTAGCAGATGTTGGTACAGGATCATTTGGTGTCTATACAGGAAGTATCGGAAGTAATTAATTTTAATTAAGGCGACTTGCATTGTGGATGAATACTGAATTGGAATAGGTGGGTTAAAGCTTGTATAGTGTATATAAATAGACATTCTGATGTATATGATATGATTTGGTGTGTTTTAAGATTATCATAAATTRTGTAATTAGTTTTTTTTTACGGCATAATAGAAACATGTTATAGTTTTGCATTATTCTATATTTCCAATGAAGAAGAGGTTAGGTACAAGTTGCAGCGGTTACTTAGTTTAGACGTCAACCTAACAAAGGCATTTAAGGTTAATATTRATGCAAATTACTGTATGTGTATGCAAGATATTTTGCAGTAGTGGTATTGCTGAGCTGGAGCTGTATTTTACTATCATTCAGAAGRTATTCTACCAAATAAAATGGGTAATCTAAGATTAAATTCAATGAGCTTAATATTTATATAGTTGAAATACTTGTCAATACATTCAACATATCTGATCATTCAGACTCAAAACCTCACATGGAAATAACCTTAAAGCTCGTTATGTATGATCCTCAAACCTTAATTAATTATCTTTTTTGGGATTCGTTCTTCACCTCTTTCAACATGATCCAGCTAAAGTTCCGATTGAATACCCGTCATTACTACTAATAAACCAACTATATCAAATGCCAGCTTTCAATATAAACCAACTATTGTCTAAATAAGACTACTCGCTCACTATTTAGTATATCAACGCCTCAATCTTCATTCCCCTTACGTTTACTCAATATCTAACACAGGTTTCAGATTTCTCATCAATAACCAATCTTCACGTGCCACTGTATCTCTAAACATAGGATCCTTCAATGTATCGATACTCTTTCTTGAGATCAATGAATATAATGTATCCTTCTCATCAACATGTCTACCCCATACTGGTTGTTGTCCAGATGGACCATCCAATCTCATTGCCACACCTTGATTAGTTTGCCCTTTCTTTACGAGATCAATTGGTTTATGGTTGACTTCCAGACTCACCACTTTACCTAATTCCAAGATTTGCTTTTGTTTGGTTTCAGGATCAATCTTGACAGCAGCAATAGGTGTACCAATTCGAACACTTCCTTCAACAACATCAACACCAATAATCATAGGATTTCTCTTGTTGATGATTTGTAAAGTCTTCAATACGCATGGGAAAATGGCTTGACCAATATTATCTTTACGTTTTGCTTCCAAGAGTTTCTTTTGATGAGCTGTGAATTCATCAAACAAATGATAAATGATATCCGCATTGAAGATCTTCACTCCTTGTTCTTCTGCGTATTGTTCGGCCTCTTTATCGATCTTCACATCGAAACAGAGCATAACTGCAAATTCCTTAGCTTTATCAAGCATTGCCGCTGCCTTCATGACATCTCTTTTAAAAACAGGACCAATGCCAATAGACATCACTGGAATCTTCATATCTTTGAGGAAATCCAATAAAGCTTCCAAAGCACCTAAAGTAGATGCTTGAACAGTGACACCTCTGCCTGAGGAGTCTACAGAGTCTAAAAGACCAGTCAAATCATCCATAACGTCATCCATGAGTTCTTCTTCATCGTCACTAGGTCCAACAACAAGCAGCTGGGAACCAGCAACAGCCTTTTCTAAATCATTAGCAGCAATCTTCACACCCAAAGCAGCCTTCACTTCCTTATGATGAACATATTGTGATTTAATACGTAATTCACGTAACGGTTGTGGTGTAAGCAGCGCTCGAATATTCGTAGCAATAGGTCCATTGAGACCGCATAAAACTATCCTGTCACCTTCTTTGAGAATACCATTAGAAAGAATAACGTCAATAGTAGTACCAAGACCTTCTACGACCTTAACTTCGAGAATAGTAGCCTCAATAGATGATAAGTACATCAATTGTTTGCTCATACGTTTCTGAGTTAACTCTAAGAGTAACCATAGTAAATCTGGGACACCTTCACCAGTTACAGCAGATGTAGGAACAATAGAAACAAACTTGGATAAATTCTTGTTTTGATAGTATAATTCAGAGTTCAACCCTTGTTCAGCTAATGCTAATTTGATTTGGTCTAAACGATCTTTGAATTCATTTATAACACCTTTGTTTTGTCTAGAAAGTGAATCACGGAATGCATTGTTAGGAGTAGTTTCCCAACCATATAAACGATCGATTTTATTGAGAGCCACAATGAATGGAGTTTTTCTGTCTCTTAAAAGTCTGATGGATTCCAAAGTTTGTTGTTCTAAACCGTGAGTAATATCAATAACAAGAATAGCAATGTTACATAATGAAGAACCTCTGGAACGGAGATTAGAGAAGGACTCGTGACCTGGAGTATCAATGATCAGAAGACCTGGAACAGAATAGTCTTGAGTTTCGTATTTATTCATAACTTGAGTCTTTTGTTCAATGGCTTCGATAGGGAAATAGGTGGCACCGATTTGCTGAGTAATACCACCGGCTTCTCCTTCCTGGACGTTGGTTTGACGGATCTTATCAAGCAATTTGGTCTTACCAGTATCTACATGACCAAGAATACAACAGATAGGAGATCTGAGGTTTTCTGTACGTTTTGATTTGGGTGCTTTCTTTTCTGTCTCTTGTTTGCTGACAGATGAATTGGTGACTACTGCAGCAGGAGCACTCGCAGTGGTAGAGGTAGCCTTCGCAGCTTCAGCTTTGGCGGCAGCTTTAGCCTCGGCTTCGGTTTCAGCTTTAGTAGTCTCAGCTTCAGTGTCTTTGGTGGTTTTAGTTTCATCATCACTGAGGGCACCAGCTTCCCAGCTGTCCAAAACACCATCATCTTCAGCGGCATCTTCCCAGCTTTCCACTAAAGGAGCTTCCTCAACTACTTCCGGTTCCTCCTCCTCTTTTGCAGATTCAGCAGCAGGTTTTATTTCTGGCTCGGGAGTAGCAGTGCCCTTCTTCTTCTTATTGCCATACACAGGTCGTTTTGGCTTATTATCATTTGTATTTAAACCTTCAACAACAACACCCGATTGCAGGAGTTCTTCCCTTCTTTTTTCCATCAATCGTTTTTGTTCCTTTTGCTTCTTAGTAAGTAATAAACCAGCGGCCTTCTTTTCTTCTCGCTTTTGTCTTTCGCGTTCCTTCTTTCTCAAACGAGCCTCTTCTTTAGCTTTTTCTTCTTCTTCTGATTTCTTTTCTTCTTCAGCTAAACGTTTCAGCTCTTCTTCCTCAGCACGCTTCTGTTCTTCTTCTAAAGCCTTTTGAGCAGCTAAACGTTTCTGTAAAGCAGCAATATGAGCAGGTACTTTCTTACCAGCTGCTGTAGCTGCTGCATCAGTTGAGGCAGCAGCAGAAGCACTAGCAGCTTTCTCATTAGCTTTGGCACTGGCATCTCCTTTAGCAGCTTGCAGAGCTGCTTTTTTGGCCTTTTCCTTTTCCTTCTTCTTTGCCTTTTCTTTTTCCTTCTTTTCCTTTTCCTTCTCCTTTTTACTCTTCAGCTGCACAGCAGGCTTATTTGAACCATTGCTCTTCTCATTGCTGTCGTCTGTCTTGATGTCCTTCTTCTTTTTTGATTTTCTCAAAGCTGAAAGAAAATCATCTTCAGGGAAATCTTCCTCTGCAGTAGCTACTTCAAATCCAGATTCTGCTGTGGGTTCAGGAGTAGCCTCCGTAGCAGATTCAACCTCCTTAGAGACTCCGAACTCTTCTGCCTGAGGAGCATCTTCTTCAAAGTCCTCGTCCCAGTAATCGCCACCAGATTTTCCTTTGGCTCTAAACGATACAGTTAGTATACATCGTAATGTTCAAATGACACAATCAATGGAGAGTACCTGTGATTACGCTAGGTACAGAAATAATAAACACTAGGCATTTGATGACCAGCAAAATAGCACAAGAAATAATAAATAATAAATGAGAAAAATAAAAAGAGAATAGTAAAAAACATCATAGAACTCTGCAACGCTTTCCAAGTGCGTTCTGACGCTTTTCCCAGACTCCAAGCTACTAGATCTCCGATTTCCCTGGTCATTCATCGTTTATTTTGCCCTTATGGTACGTCTCAAAGCTTCGATACATACTTCTTACCCATTTTCACTGATTAATGCAATAAATATGTGTTCAAACAAACACAAATCAGTTTCTAAAAACGATGGAGCAGCTGTATAATAAACTGTCCTAATTTGAATACTTGTTCTGTAGATTCTACAAATTTTCTCGATCCTCAATAAACCTTTCAGTATGCTAATTGATGATGCGATGTATGCTGATACCTTCTTTCACCGATTCTGCTTACGATTTTGTGTTTGAAAAAAGGATGAAAAAAATTGAAATGTGAAAAGTTTCAAACATTACCCGGCAGAGGAACTATTCAGGGGGTACATAGTAGATATATATTGTGTCCCATATAGGGGGGAGAAACATCTCATATCGCACCAAATTTTTTTATGTGTTAACTTAGCGAAAACTTACACAAAGCTTACAGTGAAAGTTCAAGATGAGACTCATTAATATGGAAGACCAATCGTTAGAAATTTTGTTCCTGTTCGTATATTAATGTTGCGAAGAGAACCTATTGAAGCATTTATATTGAGTATAAAGGTATAATTCAGTATTTTTTGTTTGCTGAAGCTTGTTGTTTGTTTTTTGTTGAACTTGCTGTGTACCGGAAAGCAAGGAAAAAGATAGCAAGACAAACCGTTTCCACCATGTCGACTACTGTAGAAAAAGTATGTTCAACCATAAGAAGAGTTCATCAGTGTCATTTGAGTATCCAGTTTGCTGTAAGTCACAGTTATCATGACTAACCAACTTTATAGATTAAAGAAATAGAGCTGGAGATGTCTCGTACCCAGAAAAACAAAGCCACAAGTTTCCATCTGGGTCAACTGAAGGCTAAGCTTGGTAAGTATAATACAGAGGTCGCAGCAGTATACTTTATGTCCCACCACTAACAATTACAGCAAAATTAAGAAGAGAACTACTGGCACCTTCTGGTGGCTCTGGCGGTGGTTCAGGTGGTGCAGGCTTTGATGTAGCTAGAACAGGTGTGGCTTCCGTAGGATTTATTGGTTTCCCTTCCGTAGGTAAATCAACTTTACTATCAAAGTTAACTGGCACCCATTCTGAAGCTGCTGCCTACGAATTCACAACTTTGACCACCGTTCCTGGTACTATTAAATTTAAAGGTGCCAAGATCCAAATGCTTGATTTGCCTGGTATTATCGAAGGTGCCAAAGATGGTAAAGGTAGAGGTAAACAAGTTATTGCTGTAGCTAGAACTTGCAACCTGATTTTCATTGTGTTGGATGTCAACAAACCTTTGATTCATAAGCAGATCATTGAGAAGGAATTGGAAGGTTTCGGCATTCGCATCAACAAAGTTCCTCCTAATATAGTTTTCCAAAAGAAAGAACGAGGTGGTATCAATATCACCAATACTGTGCCATTAACACATTTAGATCCTGGTGAGATCAAAGCTGTTATGGGTGAATATAGAATCAACTCTGCTAATATTGCTTTCAGATGTGATGCCACTGTTGATGACTTGATTGATGTTTTAGAAGCTCAAAACAGAAAATATATTCCGGTGATTTATGTCCTTAATAAGATCGATTCTATCTCTATAGAAGAATTAGATCTACTATACAGAATTCCCAACGCTGTACCCATTTCCTCGGAGCATGGTTGGAATCTTGATGAGTTATTGGAAGAAATGTGGAAGAAATTGAACTTGGTAAGAGTGTACACCAAACCAAAGGGTCGTATGCCTGACTATACGGATCCTGTGGTGTTGAGGAAGAGTGCATCAACTGTTGAGGACTTTTGTAATCAAATTCATAAGTCGCTGGTGGAGGATTTCAAAACTGCCGTGGTTTATGGTACGAGTGTCAAGCATCAACCTCAATACGTTGGTTTATCTCATACGTTGGAGGACGAAGACGTTGTTACTATTTTGAAGAAGTAAAAGAAGAAATGTAATTAATGATGAAGGTATGAATATGGGAATAATTAGGCAAGCGACGAGGAGGAAGAAGACTAATACGAGGTAAATATCGATGAGCTGGGAAAAGAAACTATTGTTCCAATAGTGTTTATTTTAGTATTCAGAGGAATATTATTAATTTTTATTATTCATTTTGAAGGTAATGATGGTTGTAACTACAATGTATGACAATCTGTATACAGTTTTTCTTTAACATAATGATTTTATCATGTTTCGTTGCATCACATTTCTTGTTTTAAAGACACAATGCATACCATTATATAGATAACGAACGAAAAGGAGGTAAAATATATAAAATCATTCTTTTGCGTCCCTGATTATTGCTTTGTATCAGCCATACGCATTATCGACAGTTCATTCATTTATAACAGAATTATACCTATGAGATTTGTGGCATATACTTTCAGTTTGCATAATAATAACGTTATGCTCATCTCATCATCAAGCAATCCTCGGCTCAAGCACTTTGAAGACATCAACATTAGGGATTATAAGATCTTTAGCAATATAAAATTCCACTTTTATCACAATTTATATTTTCTGCGTTGTTCCCATTTATTCTTAAGATCTCTCCGCTTATAAACAAAATTCCACCAGTTTCCACACAGTCTTAAACCAGCCTTCATTTCCTGTATGGCAAATTACTTTCTTTCTTAGCTGCTACGCTGCTAGTTCCTCCAACTTCTCCTTCAACGAAAACATCTCGAACACTTCTCTTCTGCAGCCGACCAGTAGATCTTAAACTACCTATCGTCGTGGAACCTGAGCCTGCCCCTGAGCACCCACTATAGCCTGATCCCTCCTGAATATTTTGAGCATTTTGAGCATTCAGTAGCCCGAAATTTGATTGCAAAGAATCATAAGAACTACTGTTTGATCCTAGATTGCTGTTTCCTCTTGAATGGGAATCCTCGGTGTCGTTAAGCCTTATCTGTCTTCTAGCTTTACATATATCTTCAAATGCTAACAAATAATGGCGTAGAGAATTATCAACAGTTATGCACAATCTTTTTGATTGAACAAATTGAAATGCTTCCTGAAACCCGATATTGAATGTCTCCATCAGATAGGCAATTATCAAAGCTGCGCTTTTATTATTTCCATTCTCACAGAGAAACAGCACTGACTTAGATGAATTGTAGGCAAGTGACTGGTTAACTATCTTATTCACAGTTGATAGAATACTAACAAAAGGAAGTGAATGAATCAAGGGAGATTTAACGGAGTATATCAGTGAGAGTCTCACGTTATTGTTGAGATAATGATTTAGGAACTTTTCCATTTCCATTTGATCAATCTCCAATGTATTGTCTTCAAGAAATAATGGATTCCCAGGAATATATTCATCGTCAATAAGGAAAGGATGGAAATTGGGAAACTTAATATTTTTCTGGCTCAGCCAAAATGCGTTTTGAATACAAGGGCCAATTAGTATTACTGTTGATATGTTTTTCTCCTGAAGAAAAGCTGTGTCGTCAGTAGTAGATAAAGGCCCAAGGAATACTCTGGATGCTATTTCTTGGGCCTTAGATCTGTCATTGTAATTCCAATCGGCAGAAGAAAAAGATCGATTAAGAAAAGATGGTTCAACATCCACTCTAGGAAAAGAAACAGTGGCCTCAGGGATCATCCTTGTTGTTTTGTTAGAAGCTAAAATGGATTGATGATAAGATCTGCCGGAAGTAGCTCATGCGGTTATTGATAGTCTCCAGTGGAAGAGGCTAACATTTAGAAGTTTCCTAAAGGAAACAAATGCAGAAATTTATTGAGAATTGTGTTCCAGTGGTTAGGGATATAATAAGTATAATTCAGTTATCTTTTGTTATACACAGCTAAAGACTCTAATCAATCAGCTTCGTTAGCTAGTAAATGGGTTGATTCCTTAACAAACACAGCACAAGAAAGTCTGGAGTGTCTAACCATATTTATGCATATATATGCATAGTTAATGCAAGCTAAGTTTTAGAGAGAAACGCAAAGGGTTAATTGTGTATTGTGGAGATTATGAGAATTGAGAATATAAAGTAGGACTAAAAAATTACAACATCAATTTTGATAGGGAGACTATTATATCACATTATTTCAGTAGTGAAAATGTTCTTTTGAGGTTTATTGAAAAGAAAAGTGAAAAGTTGTGCGGAGTGATGCCATGCTCAAATAGCATTGTACTTCGCCAAAAGAGAAAAAAATAAAGTTGTCCATCTGCATACTCGCTTAATTTTCCGATTGGGGTTGTAGTTTGGGAGCGCACGTGAGATAACAGTTCATGCATAATCATGCAGGCACCTGGGAATAGAAGATTGATTTTAGAATAAGTACCTTCAATCTGATCATGTAATATTATTTCGAATATTACATAGTACGATAAGTCGGACTTCTAAAATATTATTCAATTAAAACTTTGAGCACTACTTTATCTCTTGGTTTTAAAAGCGTGTTCTCAGCTCAAACTGGTGCACTAATAACGGTTGTTGAATGAGGACTTAGATTCCAACGAATGTACAACAAAATGTCATTTATAACAATTTTGCAACGCTTATCTGTGATGAAACCCAAACCATTTTCCAGTTGCCATTGTTACCTACCTTGATAAACTCCCAAAATTTTATCAYTCTAGTGGATGTTAATCATTCATGTTGAACTCATCTTCTTCCTGGTTCTAGATTTCTCACCTCTTTAGTAGCTGCTCGCTAAGAGAGTAAGAGACAACCCTCTTGAATCTTTCAATATGTTTATGAATGCTTTAACGCAGAGACTTGCACTGTTTTAAGTGAAAGTTAATTAATAATCAATAGGGACACACTGCCCTCATAATTTTAATATCTACCAAATGTCCAAACGGCATTTCGAGTCATGAATTGATTATGTCTGTTGATGCTCACCGGTTTCTTATCTGAAATCTAGGATTAAAGTTTTTATTTCTCTTTCGTAGTGATTTGTCAGGATAATTTGTCAGGATTATTTTAGGTCCTATAATCATTCTTGTCTTTGCCTACTCTCTTTCAACATCCTACTTTTTTAGGACCATATTGATAGACAAGGTAACTACTATTTTACCCAGAGCGCAAAATAGTTGTGCGATATAGGTTATAGGTTATTGCTAATTTGGATGTTGGAGTACGTCCTTCTTGCTTAGTCTGTCCAGCCCCCGATCGCGTGATTAAAAGGACATACAATATGTAGGAATATGCACTCAAACTCAACATCAAGAATTTTAACTTAAAAGGTATATGTAAAAGCCTGACAATCCTGACGTTGCTCGATATTAATTTCAACCCAATTAAGATTGAAGTTCACTTAAATGCATACTGTCTACATATCATCTAAAACCCTATTTTCCTATTTGAATAAGGATCAACTATATTTTCTTCAAACAGYTGAGATAAGTTTAAAGAAAAATAAACAAACATAGAGAAAAGTATTTGAATCATTAGAATATTAGTATCTTTATTTGCTTGGGATATGCGTAGACTGTCATGGATTTTGATTCTACTGGCCTGAAGTGAATACGATGGAACGTCCYATAGATGAAGAGCAGAGTAAATGGTGAAGAAGACTAGCAAGATAAAGTAATAAAAAAATTGTTATTGCATATATATTTCTTTCCAATATGGAAGATGGAAGTAAGACAGTAGTAGTAGTATCAGGGGCGGCATGAACAGATAAGACAACAATAGGACCCCGCCTCATACATGGAAGGTGATAAACACAATAGTTATTCTAGCAGAGACATTTCATTTTCTCATCAATCGCTTTAAAATATAACAAACGTGTGATTTCGTTGAATATTAAGCTCTGTAGTTAATTTAAGTGTAGAACTCTATGTTCGTAGACCGTTAAATCTGTTTAGTTCTTCCTTTGGCTAAAGAAACAAATGTTGGTCGTTTCAAATTGATAGTCGCAATTAGCCTAGACTTCGTCATAAGCAGAGAGTGTACGTTAAAACTGAAACATGTTCTAGAGTTTGAATAAATAATATCATTCTTAGAATCTATCGTGGACATCCACCGTTATTCAAACAATCCTCAATATGTTTACAGTCTGTCAAGTTTGGTTCTTACATAACTAGTAGATTGCATTTCCGGGTCATATCTACCCTGTATTTCCTATTTGAAATTCTACCATCTGGTATTGAAAACTAGAAAAAAGCTAATTAAGTTATACCTACTCGCACAGCTAGTTCTTTCCACAATTTGATTCCACATTACCATTTCTTCTTGTTTTCTTTCCTTTCAAGACATTTGAGTTCTGGAAGTCTTTTTTGATTCTCCAAATTCAAACCCGAATCTTATTTCAATTTAAACCCTTAAAAAGTAGAAAGGAATCCAATAACTCCAGAACAATATTTATTTAGTTCATCCAAGCTTTCAAGACTCTTTCTTTGGATAACTTCCCATTCTTTCAAACTCTCCATCAACTGTGGTGACCGCTCTTTATTACTGATGATAACGTCTCCATGAGCACGAAGGAACATCTTCATCCAAGCTTGTGCCAAATCAAAATTAGCTTTACTTTCAGCAGCAAATGTCATTGCTTCAATGAATGCAATCAACTCTATGAACGGATGGAACATGTTGAGTGACTTAATCTCTAAATCAGTTAAAGCTGGGGATAAATTTGTCAGGTAAGTAATAAGTGGTTCATATTCGGAGTTGGCATGAGAGGTCATAAGGAGATCCGTAAAAGTAGAGGAAACCGAGATAGCGGAAGCTAAAGCCGAGACAGGTGTTGATTTGGAAATAGACGAGGTGAGAGTTCTCGAGTCTCCGATAAGACTTCCGRTATCACCATTTGCTCCGTTATTGTTTCTGTTTTCATGGCCAAGATTCGCTCCGGCGCTTCCTAAGAAAAACGGCAGCTTTTCCGGCTTCTTTGGAGCCTCTTTTGGCTTACTACGCATTTTTATCGTATCCAGATGTACTAGAGTATTGAACCGCGTTTTTGGTCCAACACTAAGAGTAACCAAATCTTTAGAAAGCTGGGTGACAGTTGAATTCTTTCCACCGGTGCCCTCGATATTATCCTCATCATCGCTGTTATTATCAAACAAACCAGCTAATATACCTTCAGAACTACCTCCAACCGTTGGAACAGCTGTTATTTCATTATGYCCATTGCTGCTTCTATTACTATTCAAATCCTCTTCTCTAACGCCATATGCAATTCCCCCAAACTGAGCTCTGTTGCTCCATAGACTAACACCAACATTGTTAACATCAGCAGTAGCAATCAATGCTCCATTAGGACTAAACGCAACATCTACCACAACACTGCTCATTTTCATGATATCAATACAGGTACCAGTAGGTATATCCCATATTCTAACAGTTGCATCCAATGAACTAGAAATGATCCATCTGCTATCAGGACTAAAAGCAATAGATGTTATTCTATTATCATGGCCCCATAGCTCTCTGATGATTTTCTTAGTTGTGAGATCAATAATCACCACAGAAAAATTGTCAACAGCAAGTGCAACCAATTGTGAGCTTTCATGAAGAATCATTTTAGTTACTGGAGCATCTAATTGGATTTTCCCAAATGCTGTACCTTTCTTGAAATTGAAAAACCTGATAACCCCAGAGAGTGAAGTAGCCACCAAGTCCTGGTTCATAGAAGTAATACAAATCCCAGTCACTGGCGATCCAGGAAAAGCAGAGTACGATTTTCTAAGGATCCCACTTTGAAGATTATAAACAGCAATTGATCCTTTGACTGATCCAATCAAACCAAAGTTGCCGCACGACGAAACGCAGACAGAACTAATAGGAGCATTGTCGGGAGTATTTAATTTCCAACGACCAATTCTTCCAGTAGAACTTCTCCATGTTCTAGCAAACAGTTCTCCTTTATGAGCCGTAATRATATTTTCCCAGTCGGATTCTCTTCGGCTTTGATAAGCAACGGAAATAATTTCGGGAAGTTTCTCGCCTAATGAACTGAGACTGCTTGCGGCTCGGCCTTTTGGTTTATTGATTCCTGTTATTTTGGGCTCCCTTTGAGAAAATTCAGCTGACTGAGCATCTTTACGAAGAGAAAACCTCCAGAAGGATCTATCGCGGGAAGCCGAGAGTAAGAAATGAGAATCATCGTCAGAAAATGAAATTGAGCTTGGTGGAGCGGAATGGCCACCTCGAGAACGAAGATATCTTGGTGGGGAAATGATCACCCCTCCAGAGAACACATCAGAGCTCATTGGAGGGTCAAAAACGTATTCTTTCAATTGGTTGTCTCCTCCAGAAGTGACAATGATTGGTTGATTAGGTAAGAAATAAGCAGAAGCGATACCTCCGTGGGTTTCCGAATGAAGCTGTTTTTGAATATGTATTCGCTTCTTGCGAGCTAGATCATAGAAAAACAAATCCCCCGAGGCYACACCAACAGCAAGAACTGATATTCCGTCTGTTCGGAAGGTGATAGCTGTAACTGAACTACCAGATGAGGTAGTATTGGTGGTAGTTGTAGAAATACCTCCAGTAGTGAAAGAACGAATAACTGTTGCTTTCCGGATGTTGTATAGCAAAATCTCACCATTAGAGGTTCCTAATGCAATTATATCAAGCACAGGAGCACAAGTAGCTGTTGTGAGAGTTGCGTTATCTCCACCTTTACTAATATCAATAGGATTCGTGGTAAAAAGAACATTACCAGTTTTCACATTTATTAACAAYAATGATTTCTCGGTGACTGCTACAATCTTATTCAAATAAGTAGCTGGATGGATTAGAGAAATCAATGGACCGCTTTCTTCATTGATTCTAATAGTAGTGTAAAGCTCAGAAGGGTACTTTGTAATATTGGCGCCAGTTGTATTGTTTTTGAATACATACAAAGTATCTTTAGTGGCAGCAATCAAATAATCACCTAAAATGCAAATCTGGGTAATAAATGAATCATTTGCTAGTTCAATTTSAAGCAAATGTAACAATTTCCCTCGCTTGAAAATACCTATTTGGTTGCTCCAGGCAGCATAAACATAGTGGAAATGTGCTTGCAGRGCGGTAATCTTACCAGTTATATCATTTGAAGAAACAAATAATAGATGAAGATTTGCTGCATCAAATATTTGTAAGGCACGTCCAACAGATGTCACAATGTAGAAATTAGAGCCCAAAGAGCTTGAAGCAAACGGTATTTCATTACATACTAAACCAACTATTCTGTATGGTGATAGTAGATGCTTTTCATCCTTGTGTTTCTGAGTATGTTGTAATGAAGAACTTTCACTATTTTGCTGCAATTTTCTTCTTTTAGTACTTTCATCAGTAACAGAAGGCATTTTAAAATATGTTGTGCAACACGTTCGTTTCTATTATACTTCTGTCAATAGTATATTGCTGGTATAAGAATGAACGAATGGATAGTTGATTATTCTGGGGCAATTTTGTGAAAGAGTTCCTAATTATTAGCAAGATGACTTTGAATAAATTGGAATCAAAAAACAAACGGTTTTCAGTGATTGATTCTGTAGAAATACTAGTATTAAACGGTATAAAACGTAGGTATTGTTAATAACAATGAATGCTGAATGGTAAGTTAAAATGTTTTTAGTTAGTCGATTTTTCACTGGTAAATAAAAATTTTGTTTAATGTGTAAAATAAGCTTTGAGACCAAGGTGTTCGACTTTATATTTTATATTGATCTATTATACTATTATATAATAAAGGAATATGCATAGATATGTAGTGTTGCTAAGTCTTTATGCATTATTGTGCGCTTATACTTTTACATAAATATGCATAAAGATATGTCTTACGTGAAAATGTATGGACAGTTGATGTTAAAGTGTATGCCCAGAAATAGTACCAGAAAAGTACTTCGATAATAAAATTGCTTTAAGAAAACAAAAAGAAAAGAATAAACATTTTTGTTCAAATATAATTATCATTTCTTTACTTTTTTGCATGTTTTTCAGTACATCAGCTGAAGAAGATCTTCCCTTCATGTACCGCTAATGCGAGATCCTGCATTAATCCTCTTCACATGTACAATCAGCCTATTCCATGTGGCCAACAACCTCTACTGATAAGACAAACGTCTTCGCATTGCTATGTAAGTAACAACAGACTACTATTTGATATGATGCTAAGGATCCATCATAATAAGCTATTTATTTCTGTTTATAGTGACTGATTAGAGGCATTTTATTTTAGAAAGAGTTTTATCGACGCTGCAAGAAATATTAAACTTGAAACAGTTGTAGAGTAGCATAAGGGTTACAATTGASAACAGAGGAGTCATAAAAAGTCATAGCAACAATCCAGCGGTAAACCAGCAATAATTCAGTTTGTGATAATATCCGAGAATTTACTGGAATAAAGGCATTGTCATAAAAAATCACCCAAGTGAATTAGCGAGTATATCAAAAGATTACACCATGTCTAGTAACAATACATCGCCTCATAAACCTTTTCAAGCATTTGATGGAGGAAAATCTCCATCAGGAAAAGGATTTGATGCCAGACCAAAAATCAAACAGCAAACATTTGATGAGATTTATGGGGTACCCGAAAATTTCTTAGAAATCGAAGTGAAGAATCCTCAGACACATGGCGTTGGTAGAAAGATGTATACAGATTATGAAATTGTGTGCAGAGTAAGTTGACTAGCTACGTTTGCTTAGAGAGTATTTTTTTCTTTATCTTCATGAAAATTCAATAACTAACAGCTTTTCAGACAAATATTCCTGCTTTTAAACTACGACAATCTTCAGTAAGAAGGCGATATAGTGATTTTGAAGTGTTTAGAGATATTTTGGAAAGAGAATCAACTAGAGTAACTATTTCACCGCTTCCGGGTAAAGTTTTTACAAACAGATTCTCAGATGAAGTTATCGAACATCGGCGACAGGGACTAGAAAAGTTCTTGACCTTGACTGCTGGTCACCCATTACTACAAACTGGATCAAAAGTTCTATCTGCTTTTATTCAAGATCCAAACTGGGATAAAAACCAGTGGATGTAAAGTTGACTGGATAGCTAGATGGTATGAAAAATGAATTGTCGTAATTATTTGAGATATATCAAGAGTTATTTGATGATTTAGTTGTATGAAAATAGTCCGTGGGTTTATGTATAAAGATGTTCTATATGATTTGATCTGGATTGTGGTTGTACTCAAGTAAATGATAGGAATGGTTTCCAAGTTTGGATTGAGCTCTGGCCTTTAATTGTTGATGCTATTGTAATCTCACTCGAAAGATCTCTAATATTTAAATAGTAAATAAATATATTCATCTCTTATAATAAATTGTGTTAAATGAACAAAAACCATCGTAAGACACTATTATAGGTGTTGTTAGATTACGTGATCCGATTCCAACTTGGGTAGAAAGTACAGTTGATTATGCATACTCGTGCATAATCTATAGATATATCCTTCATTTCAACAAACTCATAAACATATTCAATATCACGAAGTTATGAAAATGAAACACGGATTGTTTTAAGTATTAAAATGCAGAAAGTAAAGCATTTCAATCAACAATTAAGCTCTATATTCTTATTCCTGTTTACCTTTACCTATCCTCCTCTTGAACTCTCAGGAACGTCAATTCTACATAGTCCTTGCATGATATACAAAACTCTATTACTATTGCCTTCCATCCTCTATTTATTTCCTCTTTGAACTACCAGTTACTTTCATTCATTATTTATTCTCACATCTGGTTAAGTGTTAACAAGCTCTTGTTTCTCATAAATGGCCAGTTACCTTATTTTATCATTTACTATCTACCACAGCTAACTCCGTTCAGTTTCAACTCTTTCTATCCTCTTTCCTATAAGGATTTCATACAATCAATATGATTATTATCCTGAGAGGAGGAGTATCATTGCTATGACCTCGGTTTTCGAACAAATACCAAACAAAGACTTAAATCATGTACGATTTCTTACCTTCAACGTCTGCGGAGTCAAAAATGTGTTTAAATACTATCCTTGGTGTGAAAATCGGACTTTGAATGTAGGTATTTTGCTGTCATTGGGATGATTGATACGAATATCTATTCATTGTCTCTTATCATATACATGACATTCTATGCATCTGTACTAACCTAGCACTATTTCTAGTATTTGTTCAACACATTACAAACAGACATAATAGGACTTCAGGAGCTCAAACTATCAAAACATGATATTGACTCGTCTATATCAAGTGTTCCGGGATTTCAAGCTTATATTTCAATTCCCCAAGCAAAAAAAGGTTATAGCGGTGTAGCTGTATACATTAGAGATGATCTAACAGTAAACGGTAAGCCGTTAAGAGTGATCAAAGCCGAAGAAGGATTGACTGGATATCTCCAATCAAGGGATGATTCTACTAAAACATATCGGCAGTTATATGATTTTGAGAATGAAAGCCAAACTACCTCTACTAATGATGATGGCCCATGGGCTATTGGAGGATACCCTGATGTTACCTCCAACGAAGGATTGGAAATTGATGCTGAAGGTAGAGCAATTGTTCTAGAGTTTACAGGAAATATAATACTTATCAATGTTTATTGTCCTGCTAATTCCAACGGAGAAAAAGAGAAATTGCGTGATGATTTTATTACTATTCTCCTAGATAGAATCAGCCGTTTAATAAAACTAGGGAAAAGGGTAATACTCATGGGTGATATCAACATAGCCAGAGATTTGATTGATTCTGCTGATGGTATCACGGGATGGAAAAAAGAAGGGAAAGTATCCATGCTTCATTCTGAACTAGTTGCTTCTTTGAGTACTCCTAACGATATTGGCAGAGCTTTTGAGAAGGTGAATGCCAAAGCTGTGAGCCAATGGAGATCTCTGACATACTATAGATCTATATTCAACAGTATGATCACTGATGATCATTCTAATGCTGAGAAGCTTACCAAAGGTGAAAAACTAATAGATCTTGTTAGATTCTTTCAAGGTAGAACGCAGGCTTTATACACATGTTGGAATATCTTGAAGAACTGTCGGCCAGGTAATTATGGATCTCGAATTGATTATATCCTTGCTTCTGGTAGTTTATATGAATGTTTCAATGCTTGTCAAGCGAATATAATGCCATATGTAAATGGTAGTGATCATTGCCCAGTTTATGGAGATTTTCAGTTTGATAAGTTGCCAGAGTTTGCTGAGAGTGGTTGCAGGGAAACCAGAATTGATGATAATGGTGGCAGTTTACGATCTAGCTATAATGATAAGAATAATGATAATGCCAGTGATATTAATGGTCGTAATAATACGATTACTGTTGATAAACATAACGCCTCTACAACTGGCAGTTATAGACTTCCTGGTTTATGCACTGCTTCAAAAAGAACCCAGAAGCATTTCCAACACCAATCAAAATCTATGGGGCCTTTAGATATGTTTCTCAGTAAAAAGAAAAAGGTTGAWAGCAAATCATCTTCACCAAATGGCAGTACTCCTACTAGCGAATTCAACTCAGAAAGAGAAACAGATAACGATATCGTGAAACAAGAATCGTCCCGTAAACTCAATGAACAACCATTTTCTCAAACACAAGCTTCATCTTATTCCAGCCAACAGTCTCTACCATCCTCCACAGCGACAAGTAGACCATCCACATCTTTCAAGTATAAAAGCAGCAAGAAAACTAGAGAGAAGAAAAGAAACAACCAGTCGTTTCTTGATGGGTTTCTTCTCAGCAAGAAGACCAAATTAAGGGGAACTGCTGATAACTCCACTAATTCTGCTACTAGTTCTTCTACTAATAGTGTTGTTCCTACCAATAACTCTACGGCCAATAACCAATATTCATTGTCTCAATCTCCTTCATCGTCACAGGCAATCGTTATATCGAATGAATCTCCAGCTTGTTCTCAGCCAGATGTACAAACTGAAAGCAAAGCATCCATTTCAATCAATTCATTTGCAGCCATTAAAAACTTCCAATCAGTTAAATTAAATGCACCTCTATGTTCAGGTCATTCAACTCCATGTATATTGAAAATAGCGAATAAACCAAGCAAAATAGAAAACAAAGGTAGAAGATTTTGGATTTGTTCCAAACCATATGGAGATTATGATCATGAGCCTGAGAAGTATCGATGTAACTACTTCAAATGGGTTGTATAATATGAATGAGGATTAAATGTTAGATGTAATACGAGCAAGGAATAGTACCGTTAATTTAGTGAGAGCAATGGTTGTACTAGTAAGGTACGATTGGTAGATAAATAAAGGATATAATGTATTTAAGTAAGGTAATAGAAATGAACAGAATAGAATTACTGATAAGATGATCATTTGCTAGCACTATATTCATACGCTATTCAAATAGGCTGTTTTACCAGTACAGTTAGTCCTAGCAATACTGATTGCTGTTGCAATATTAATATATATCTCCACTATAGTACCTGACAGCACTTTTTTCATAGTTGAAAACTAAGGGTTTATGGACATAAGAAGGCATTATCAATATAGCAATATATGTTTTGCAGAGCATCTAGGTTTCTCCAACTATCTCCGGCATTATTGTCAGCAGTTCAGATGAACCAGAAAACCCATTGGATTAATGCTTTGTCTTACTGCTAGAAGTGACAATAGTAGCAGCTGTGGCATGTACTCTAGCAGTAGTACACGCGCCTATTTGTTGAATGCCATTTAGATCCCTTGGGTTATCTACTAAATGTAAAGCAATAGCAGTTTTTAATGATACATCATAAATAACAATTGTATCTTCATTCGCTTGGGAGTTTGGTTGTTGCTCAGCTTTTATTCTCTTTATAAATTTGCTCACCTGTAGTAGGATCAAATTTCGAGTGTTGTTGATTTGATTATTGAATTCAGCCAAGTTTTCATTTCAGGAATCTTCTTCTTCTCCTATAATCTTCTTATGATTGATTGGTGATACTCTGAAGGATCACTTGCAGATAGGGAACAGCTAATAATGACTGTTGCTTTATTCCGTTACTCCAACATAGTTTGTTTCAATGGTCGCTAGATTAGTTATCATTATAGCTATCACAATTCCTTGCCTCCCAAATTCAGCTCCTATTTCCTATTTCCCACTTCCTATAGTTATCCATGAATCTCTACCTAAATTGTTCAGAGCTGCTAGCACAATTGATTCTCCTATAACTGTAAATGATGCTGTACTAGCAATAGTATCTAACTCAAATGTATAGGACGTGATAGCACTATGGAATTCCTGCTGATCATCAATCGCTATTCTAACCCAAACAATTGGACCTATAAATTGTTTTTTACCATTGCTTAAATTTCGAATTCTTGATGGTGATGAATGTAGTAAATCAAATACAATGGCACCTCCAAATGAACCGTATAGTCTTGTTAATGCAGCTGTGAGTTTTTGCTTCCAAGTGAGTAGATCAATTGCTAGTTCTTCTTTGTTATCTAGTAATTTTTGCTGGGATTTGGAGTCAATCTTACTGCAAAACTGTCAGTAACTGTTTGATTGACGATACTGATAGATTTCAGTACATGAAGTAGGATTTTAAGTAGGAAAATTAATACGGTACTTGCTCCTGATGATAGTACAATACTTACAGTTCGATTTGAAAGTAGTAAAACTCTGGAGAGTTCAAAGTGAGCTTTTTTATAGGCATCTTTTTGTTATGAGAAGTCTCGAATTAGCAATTCACTGTTATTGTATTGGTTGAATCATAAGAGTAGTTGGGAGGTACGCTGCTGATGTATTGATGTATTCGCATTGGCAAGATCAACAGTGGTGATGATAGCCTCTATTAGAAACTTTCACAGCCGGAAACTAGGGAAAGTTCAATTAGAGTGAATAATAGAGAACAAAAAAAAAAATAAGAAGAAGAAAAATAAGAAGAAGAGCGATGAATGCATTATTGTTAGAATCCGATTATTTATTGTAAGAAAAAGTGCTATAAAGGAAAGAAAAGCAATAATAAATGGAGAAATGAAATGAAAAAGGAAAATATTTCGGAGATTATAATATCACGTGGAAACATTACCTCGGATTTTACATGTTCGAATATTTCAGAGCTTTTCAGATAACTAATCATTTACTCGAAAACCAGTACATTATTGAATTCTCTGATGTACATAGGTTAACATATAATCGATAATTATACATATTCCAGAAACCTAAGGCCATACTAGTTCAAAGATTTTTGATCATCAAACCTCAAATCCCAACCAATCTTTGGTCCTAACCTAGGTAGAACTTCGGCCACACTTTGAACATCTTTATCACCTCTACCAGAAACACAGATCACCAAGTTTTGGTCTTTGCTCATAGTCTTAGCTAATTGAACAGCTCCATAAACAGCATGTGATGATTCTAAAGCAGGAATAATACCCTCAAATTGAGATAACCATTTGAAGCCTAATAAAGCATCGGCATCAGTAGCAGCTACAAATTGAGCTCTGCCACTGGCTTTCCAGGCTGCGAGTTCAGGTCCAACACCAGGATAATCTAAACCAGCAGATACTGAATGAGTGTCTTGAATTTGTCCATCTTTATTCTGTAGAACGTATGTCTTCACGCCATGGAATACACCTTTAACACCAGCTGTCAACGTAGCTGAGTGTCTATCAGTATCGAGACCATCGCCACCAGCTTCAACACCAAGTAACTTGACACTCGAATCTTTCTCAAATGGTGAAAACATACCTGTGGAGTTACTACCACCACCAACACATGCAACCACAGCATCAGGAAGTTTGCCATCGTTCAAAGCTTTGAATTGTTCCTTTGTCTCATTACCGATAACTGATTGGAAGGTTCTAACTAGAGTAGGGTAAGGATGAGGTCCAATAGCAGAACCTACAACGTAATGTGTAGTAGCTAGGTTAGAAACCCAGAATCTGAAAGCTTCTGAAGTTGCATCACGTAAAGTTTGAGTACCGGCTGTGATAGGAATAACCTTAGCGCCTAGTAATTTCATTCTAAATACGTTCAAAGCTTGTCTTCTTACGTCTTCAGCTCCCATAAACACTGTACATTCCAAACCAAATTTAGCTGCTGCAGTTGCAGTTGCAACACCATGTTGACCTGCCCCTGTTTCAGCAATAACCTTGTTTTTACCTAGTCTCTTAGCAATCAATACTTGAGCCATAGCGTTATTGATCTTGTGAGAACCAGTATGGTTTAAATCTTCACGTTTTAACCAGATCTTAGCCCCACCAGAAAATTCAGTTAATCTCGGAGCTTCATGTAAAGATGAGGGTCTTGACATATATGGATAGTATGATTTTAATTCAGCCCAGAACTCCGGATCAGCAGTTGCTGATTCAAAAGCTCTTTCGAGTTCTAATAAACACGTATGCATAGCTTCGGGAACGTATTGACCACCAAATTCACCAAATCTGGGGTTATATTTGGAACTCACATCAGCATCTGGCTTGTTTTCCAGTTCTTCAGTTGCTGCTGCACTGCCAGCACTATTACTGCTATCAATAATCTTTGGTGACTCACCACCTTTAAGAATATCTTCAACAAAAGCTTTAGCAGCTTCTTGCCTGCTTCCTTCTGGTGCTTGTTCAATGGTGGTAACAAGCTTAGAGCCAATGACTACACCATCAGCAGCAGCAGCAAATTTAAGGAAATGCTCTCTAGTACTAACCCCAAAACCAACAGCAAGAGGAATCTCCTTGGTGAACCTYCTGACATGTCGAACAAGCTCAGGTACACTGTCACTGACAGTTTGTAAAGCACCAGTAGTAGCCATACGGGATACAACGTAGATGAATGAATCAGCGATTTCTGCAAGTACTTTCAATCTATCATCTTCAGTGGATGGAGCCACTAAAGGAATGTATGATATACCAACAGCGGCACATTGACCTCTAAATTTGATAGCTTCCTCAGGTGGCAAATCAACAATGATAAACCCATTTGCGCCAGCATCAAATGAATCTTGAATCATTTTTTCTTCTCCGTAATTAAGAATAGGATTATAATACCCCATAAGAACAATAGGTACGGTTACACCAGAAGCACGAGCCTTTCTAACTAATTCCAAACATAGTGGTACATTTACACCGTTTGCCAAAGCAACGTTATTTGAATGCTGAATAGTGGGTCCGTCAGCAATTGGATCTGAGAATGGAATACCTAATTCAATAACATCAACACCACCGGCTTGTAATCCTTGAAGAATCGGCACTGTCTCTACAATAGTAGGATGACCAGCGGTAACAAAGGTGACTAAGGCCGTGCGACCTGTAATTGGAAATAAGTTAGGATTMTATGACTAGGGCTAGCATGAAAATCATGTGTGCAGCATTGTGATCTTTATTCGAATTACAGAAGATCAACAACTAGTTTAATGGAATGGCAACATACCTTCTTCTTTGCACTTGGCAAATGTTTGTTTCAATAGAGCAGACATCGTTACTAATATTGCTGAATAAACATGTGTCAATAGTAGTTATTCTGATACTATTTAACTATCAACTATCAATAAGGTATTCAATCTAAACAAATAGATTCTTGTATAACCTAACAATTGTTCTTATAAAATAGCTTTGGAAAATGTTGATCGATGAGTAGTGAGTCACATTTTGTAAAATGACCAGAATGGCCCTCTGAAACTTTTCACTGAGTTATGGTGCATCAATATGCGGTTTGATGTATATTTATGCAATGTTTAGATAAGGTTGAGATGGTCATGTGAGGGAAAGTGTGGAGAAATAAACTTTAGATGCACTACATGATTATGCAGGAGTATGCATCAAATAGGTGTAAGAATGAATGAAGTGATTGAATATAGTTATTGGATCACTGATGAAATTGAGATTAGTTCAACTAGTAGATGATACTAATTGGCATAATTGAAGTAACTTGTAGGTAGATGTAGATCTTAGATGTAGATCTTAGATGTACTATTTGAAAATAGGGGTATTTTTCTGTCGGAAGTTTGGGGATCGAAATGTCACAAGGGTGGAATTAAAGTAAGATCATATATGATTCATGCCTAATATAGTTTATCGGAAGTCTGCCATGAATTACCTTCCGACCAATAGGTCAAAAGAATGGTTATACTTGTTTCAAACATTTGAGGAGGAAAACATCTTGCAAAACAATTCCAGACTATTTTCAGCCTAATGCGTTATTTTAAAGTACTTATATGCTATCAATCCACTGTATCATGAAAGGGGCTCTTAAGGCACACTATTTCTCCACATTTTATGTTGCCACCGATAAATCTCAATTGAATAACTGAATCAAGCGTGAATCAATTAAGTTGCATATACATACATTAATTGTTTCCTTTTCTGTCACTTTATTTCACATGTTCCCACATCAAATCCTTTTCTATCTGCTTTGTAATGCACGTCTTGCATACACTCTATTGAGTTTCATTCGGGATAAGTGGTCAAAATTACCTAGTCGACGATATCATTTGCCACATCACTAAGCCACCATTGTTGTCAATCAATTGATTATCTTTATATAAATCGATTCATATCAGCAATCTGGTCTATTCAAATATCAGGTTTATTCAAAATCAGGTTTACTCAAATATCAGGTTTATTCAAATATCAGGTTGCCACCGATAAGTCTCAATTGAATAACTGAATCAAACGTGAATCAATTAAGTTGCACATACATACATTAATTGTTTCCTTTTCTGTCACTTTATTTCACATGTTCCCACATCAAATCCTTTTCTATCTGCTTTGTAATGCACGTCTTGCATACACTCACTCTATTGAGTTTCAGTCGGGATAAGTGGTCAAAATTACCTAGTCGATGATACAATTTGCCATATTATTAATCCACTATTGTTGTCAATCAATTGATTATCTTCGTATAAATAGATTCATATCTCGCTTTTTCGATTTTCAAACGTTGCTGCTTTAATTTTCAAGGGAAGTTACTTTATAGAATTAAAGCAAAATCATCTATTTCAATTGACTTGCTACTATAGAATTCAGACTACTTATCAATTGATTCGAATTATCTACAAAATCTGATTTGAAATGTCTATCCCATCTACTCAAAAAGTCATTCTTATCCGTGAAAACGGTGGATTGGATGTTCTGAAGTACGAGGATTATCCTGTTCCTTCAGTCAAGGAAGACCAGGTYTTAGTCAAAAATAAGTATACTGGTGTTAACTTTATTGAAACTTACTTTCGTATCGGCTTATATCCTAGTGAGAAACCGTATATTCTTGGTAGGGAAGCAGCAGGAGTCGTAGTTGCAGTTGGTGATAAAGTAACCAAGTTCAAAGTTGGTGATAAGATTGCGTACAGCTTGCCTGGCTGTTTTGCACAATATACAGCTGTCAGTGTTAATGCTGACAATGCACAGGTATTCAAATTGCCTGATGATGCTACAGATGAACAATTAAAGCTTATGGCTGGTACTTTGATTCAAGGTTTGACTGCTTATACTTTTATACATGAAGCATATGAGGTAAAGAAGGGCGACTACATTTTGGTGCACGCTGCTGCTGGTGGTTGTGGATTGATCTTCACTCAATTGATTAAGCTAAAAGGTGCTCATGTTATCGGTACTGTTTCAACTGATGAAAAGGCCAAGCTAGCTAAAGAAGCTGGTGCCGATTACATTATCAACTATTCTGAACCAGGTATTGATATTGCTACAGAAGTTAAGAAAATTGTTCCTGACGGAGTAGAAGCCGTTTTCGATGGTGTTGGAAAGGACACCTTCGAAGCTTCTTTAGCATCACTCAAGCGAAAGGGTACTTTAGTTTCTTTTGGCAATGCTAGTGGACCTGTTCCTCCTTTATCACTACTAAAACTCACTCCAAAGAACATCAAAGTTGTTCGACCTACTGTTCTCAATTATCTGGAGACACCTGAAGAACTTAAAAAATACAGCTCTGAGTTATTCAATTTGATCTCCAGTGGTAAATTGAAGATCAACATCTCAAAGGTTTATCCATTGAAAGATTATAAGCAAGCTGCTGCTGAGTTGGAAGGAAGAAAGACAACTGGTAAATTGATTTTAGAAATTGATTGACTATCTTGCACTTCCCTGTTATAATGGAAGGTGAAGGAAAGTGAGCTAATTCTATTGGCTTGATAGTAGAAAGTTGGAATTGATTTATAGTTTAGATCATAATTTGAGTAGTTAATAAGACATGATTATGTGCTGCGGTCATACGGGATTCCAGCACTTCAAATTCCATTTAGAGACCTCAATTGAAAATGTTTATTCCATAGAAATACACGTAGAAAAAC
This sequence comes from Sporopachydermia quercuum, assembly GCA_001599295.1. NCBI lineage: Eukaryota > Fungi > Ascomycota > Sporopachydermiomycetes > Sporopachydermiales > Sporopachydermiaceae > Sporopachydermia > Sporopachydermia quercuum. The sequence goes on from BCGN01000007.1 coordinate 513,376, forward strand.
ATTATTTATCATAAATAAAAGGATCCGTTATCACTTTCTGAAACCTCTTCGCCTTGGTTTCACCCCAGCCACTGATAGATTCAGCATTCCTTCCTTCGTCCAGTATTGCGTCCTTCAAACTGCCAAAATTACTCACTAAACTAATGGCATCATTCTTATTTATTCCTCTAATCGACGTCAGAGTCTCTATCACACGAGTGGCATAATCATCCTTCTTGACACCTTGAATTGCAGTTGGGGGCACTTTTTCCATGCTTTTCAGTAATGAGATATAATTAGCAGCTTCATCAAAAGACCACGCCAGTAATATCGTCAAATCATTGACCAGACTGGTCTTTGTAAGTTGTCTAATAGATTCCTCATGATTCTCGATATCAACCAGTACAAGTAGTATTCGGCATTGGAAATTGAATCTTCCAAGTTTACTTATTCTATTGAAAATATATTCCGGTTTGATCCTATGGTACTTCAAACTGAGAAATAGAATGCAAGTGCTGCTGCCAACTATATAATCAGCTCTCATAGGTTCACCAGATATTGTTTTATCATAAAACAGCCATGGAACATTCCGTAGTTTATTCAGCAAAGGGTTCAATCTTTGAGACTCTGCGACTATCACTGAATTTGCTCCGCTTGGTCTGACTCTTGTATTTTCAATTTTACTTAATTGAGAAGCATTAGTTCTGATAATTTTCTGCTCAGGCTTATAAGTGCTTTTGATCGGTGTAGAAAATTCTGTTAAATCAACTACATTATTTTGAGACTGTTGATCTGGCGCATTCTTGCTTTGACTTGAATTATTTGTTTCACAGTAACTTGTACTAGAAAATGCATTATCATTAATATTACTTCTAAAATTTTCTGTTGTTTGAGTAGAGGATTTACTGTTGGAATTCCTTAGGGTGTTGACACCTTGTAGGATCTTCTTGACATCAATACCATCCATAGAGATAAGAGTTGATGCGGTAGTTGCTGACAATGGTCAGGGAATAGAGCAGTCACTTTAAAACGAGAAGAATAGCTCTTCAGTATTCGAAAGTCACTAGTGGTATGGTTTCCTTTATAAATTTACGGTTAAACCTTCGTTACACCATAGTGTCGTATCATATGTAAATTGAATCATTCATCATAATGTTGAGATAGTGTAATTGCTTATCTAAGAGAGGGCAAAGGCATATAGAAATTTCGGAGACTATGTCTAAACACCTGATATTGATCATGTGACAGGGCACTCAACTCTCCATAGAATCAGAGATTATTGTTGGTTTTGGTTCTTTTTACCAACATAGATCCTATTAAGTAGATACATATCCGTGTATTTCAATGTATTTTGATGTAATTCATTGACTAAAATAGCTTATGATGAATAATGATGAATAATATATATCTATTGTATATTCTTATGACTCAACTTATTCCTCGTCTCACTGTGAAGTTAAAATAAAGGAAATGATAATGTTATTGCTCATTATCTTCTCCTAAAACATGAAACATTTTCAAGCTTCCAAGGTAAATGAAAATAACATAAAATGGTTGATGTCAGAAGCATAGATTAATCAGCTATTGACAATACTTTAATGGCTACCGTAACATATAGTATAAGAACTAAATTTGATCTAACCGTTCACAGAGTATTTGATCAGAAATGTCTCAAAAAGGTTTGTTACTGCTTAGAGATCATGTGTTATACAGTATAGAAGAGCAATGAGCCGTGTGTTGTTGAGGATTAGGATGAATGACTACTAACCAAAGGTAAAACTTTAGTTGATTTAACATCACTACCTCCCCAGCAGCTAAATGAGATCAAGCAACAGTTCCAACAGGAATTGGAACATTTGAGTGCATCTCTAGATGCCTTAATTCAAGCCCAACAGAAGTTTTCGGATTGCGTGAATGACATAAAGAAGATATCCAAGACAGAGAATGAAAGTACGTACGGTTTTCTATAACTATGTGCTCTGTTGATGAAAGAAATGGACTATTTATGTACATATAGATTGAAAACTAACGGCTCATAAGAAACTGAGATACTGGTGCCTTTAACAAGTTCATTATATGTTCCTGGTGTGGTGAAAGATAATAGCATATTTCTTGTTGATGTAGGTACTGGATACTATGTGGAGAAAGTATGTTATGCTAAATTCGTATCTGACAGATAGTCATTTTTCTCCTGTATCAATCATACTAACAATTTTGATGTTTAGAGTGCGGATAAGTCGATACAGTTCTACCAAAAGAAGATTGATAAGCTAAAGAAGGATTTGGTGGAGCTTCAAAAGCTGATTCAAACAAAATCTGTAAATATTCAATCTGTTGATCAAGGTACGTGTCAGCTTTTTTGTTACCGTTTTTGTTTATTCCTTTGTGACTCTTTTACTAACATTTGTCATGTAAAGTATTACAAGAAAAGATCCTAGAGTACACGAAACAGAATTCTGCTCCTCAAAAGGCCTGAAGATAACTGAGCTAGTCTGTCGATAATAAATGCTAGTTATTCAATGAACTTCAGGTGTGGATATATGCGGTAGATTACATAGATTTCTTATACTTCTCATCTTTACAATCGAATACAATCGAATACACTTATATGCTATTCGACTTCTGCTTCTCCATTTTCCCTGTTTCCATAATCGCAGTTTTTCCCTCCATTAATATTTACCATCTACAGTTCACCTGCGCAAGAGTCTTCCACGATCAATTGAGTTGTCACCAATTAAACAAGTATCACATGCTAATATCTTCTTTGTTTTTGTTTTGATTGATGATTTGAGTTACTGTTTTGTGTAAAATAATAGTAAACAAAATTATCAAGTTTGTGTGTTGTTTCCTATTTTTTGTGTCAAACATCACTCATCTCTTCAACCGCCCAGTCCATAAAGGCAATTCCCCACTGTTTCTTCTTCTTATAACATCCATCGCTCTTTGGATAACAAATTATCAAAGAGTGAATCCTACACATAATGAAGATCTATTATAGCATATTCAACTGGAAACCCAAAGCGTTAATAATCAGATTATTCGAACGTAATATCTACTATGATCAACAGCACAATGTTTGTAATACCAAATGATAACTTTGAGCTATCTGAAGCGTTGACTAACACGTTGGGAAATTTGATAGCGGTGATAGTTACAAGGCCGAAGGGAAATTTTATTGGTATTTGGTGATTCTTTTCAACTGGCTATATAGAATGCTGAAAAGGATATCTCACTGTCTAGTGGTTCAAAACCCGTTGGAAAATGGAGAAGAAACTACTGTTGGTGAGACTGAGTCAATTGCAGCTACAACAGCCGAGGACCATAAGGAGAAAAATGTAATAGATCAGACAATTTTCACGCCTGAAAGAAATATATGTCTGTTCTCAAAGATCACAGAGCCAACAGTTGAGGAATTCCGCCCAGATATAGATTTCAGGGTTGATAACAGTTTATCATGTAAGGCTAAAAAGTCTCGATTGTTAGTTGGCTCGCTGAAACATTTGGTTGAATCAAATGGTCATGGAGGTAACGAAGAGAATGCCGTTGTTGATACCAAAAACGTTGATGATAGTGACAGGCCTGGTACATTTTTTGGTCTTYCAGCGACCAACATACCCAATAACGTTGAATTACAAAGAAATAGCTCGCCAGTTGGACATGACTCGACTCAAATGTCTGGAAGCCTTATGAGTGAAGAAGATGGTAACAGTGATCCCTCTTTTCATATTGAGAGTAGAAAGGTTAGTGAGTCTACTCAATTGTCAAGTTATCCTGAAGTTATTTCGAATGATGAGTCATCTCATTTGATGAAGAAAAGTCCATTCATATTTGATAGAGAGAATGTAGGAAGTGCCAGCCAGGCACAGATGGTAAGCCATGATCCGGGTACKAAGCACATCCACTCATTTGATAGTGTTAAACAAAAACTATCCCTTTATGTTGGTGATTTGAGTCCAGGTCTTACAGAGTTTGAATTACAAGAGTTCTTTACAAAGTTTGGCCCTATTATTTCAGTAAAAATATGTAAGGATATGGTGACGAAGAAGTCGCTGATGTATGGTTATGTTAATTTTGCTAAAAGAGAAGATGGACTGAAAGCTCTCGAAGAAGCTAACTACTCAGAAATTAAAGGGAAAATATGCCGAATAATGATAGATATGAAAGAATCTAATGACTTAATCGATTATAAAGCAAATGTGAAGGTCATTAATTTACCGGCTTCTTACTCTCATCGTCAGCTTCACAATCTATTTGCTCCATTTGGTAAGATACTTTCTTGTAAGGTTGTTTACGATCAGAACGGAGCTTCGAAGGGAGTTGGATTTGTTCAATTTTATCAAAGACAAGAGTCTGCCAGAGCGATTGAACAAACTAATGGAATGAAAGTTGAAGGATGTGTGATTACTGTAGAAAGACAGTTACAAAAGAAGGAAAATGATGAGATTAGAGAACGGACTATTCACATTAAAAATATGTCTCTCAGTTTGACTGAAAACGATGTGGAGGATGTTTTTGGGTTAGTTGGGACTGTGGAATCAGTTTACTTCAAGAAAATTGATAAACTTGGTTCTTCCTGGGCCTTAGTCACTTATGAATCTTGTGATTCTGCAATGAGAGCAGTTCAAATGTTTGATAATAAACCTTTGAAAGGATCTTTGATGAGAGTAAATATTCAAAAGAAACCTGAGAGGATGACCAAAATAGATATTATGTTTATTGCCAATCTTCCTTCTTCAAGTCCTGAAAATGATGTTAGGATTACAAATTTCCTTCATAGAACATTGGCTAGTTTCGATGGTCTGAAGATTCAACGTGCTCCTTATAATCAGCTTTGGATGATTACATTTGATCATAAGTATGTCGATCAACATCTTCTGAGAAGAGAAATCGGAAACTTGAGCTACAACTCAGTGAAACTTGAAGTTGTTAAACTGAGGACAACTGAGTCATCTAATAGCCTGCAAACTGAAAAGCTACCTTCGTTCAATCTAACCACTAATTCAAATGGCGCTTTAAGACCTGATAATGTCCCTCGGAATATCAATATCAGACAACCTACACACGTCAAAGGAGGATATGGTTTTAATCAAGAAGGAGGTTATTGTGCAGTGATGCCATACTCTACAAACGATGGAAATCATCATGTACCGGTTGGAACAAGAAGAGATTTCTCTTCAGGACTGAAATCAAATATACCCAGTTATATTGAGTTACCTCTATATACTTCTGGACAGCTATATGGGAGCGCTAATGCTAATTATTTAAGTGGGAACAAATATCCTCCCGGAATACCTATCCCCTTAGTTGGATATTCAAACACTTCAGAGGATTGTACATCAAAGTCGAGGCCGAATGCTTTATCGTCAACCAAGGCATCTAGAACAAGCAATGTCCCTACAAATTCTGAGGAAATTTTGCAAGATGGGAGAAAAAGACAAACATATTTCTCACCTCTTGTTTCWTCAAATGGAATACCAAATAATGATAATATCAGATATACCTCCAATGTTGATGCAAGTGTTGGAAAACTAAGAACAAAGAGTACTAACTAACTAACCTTTGTGAATTGTATGAAGTAAAAAAGAAGAAATTTGAAACTGAAACTAGTAGCCTGTAACTCTACCTCAACTACAACAAACTAGTTATACCACTTTTAAAAGTAGGTTCTAAGATTCAAGATCACAATTTCAATATTAACTATTGACTCGGTGTGACCACAATATCGTCAAGTAAGAGAATAGCTTAACGACAAAGAAAAAGACYATTTTCTTAATAAAGAGACATAATGTTGAATTTGATATCTTCTCCTATCGAATTACCTTTTGGAAGAGTTGTTATATTTTTTTCTTCTCTGATATCTATTCATTCGCGGGCTGTATTGAAAGGTGTTCTATTTTCTACTTAACAAAATTTCTTATCAAATAACTTAACACTTAACTATTTGCTAAACAAAATATGAATCAAACAAAGTTATAATAAATGATATCTAATCTATATGATAGCTCGGAGATTTAAAACCTATAATTGAATCCAAACTCCTGAAAGAAAATACCCTTAATCTTTTTGAGCTATTATGAGTATCAAGCGTACTATCTCTACTACCAACTTCTCCTTTGTCATTTGAGAAAAAGGTTTTCGCTATCTGCATAGTGTCCAATAACAAAGAAAGTTGTAAAATTGTTTTTAGTCACATCAAATCACAGTTCGGTGGGCTTGAACCAGTCTCATGAAAACTGAATATCAATGTACAGTAAATATCACTAACTATTATAGTCCTACTACCAACTTAGCCGCTATCACCTAATATGAGCTAAAAAATTACGAACGTCAATCGAGTAACAGTTCTCCCATTTATCTCAGCGCTCATCCATCATAAAGTAAAACCGAGGAACAAAATGATCGTATAATCATGCTAATCCCTTTTGAAAAATTGATGGTCGTTACACCTATTAGTATTGATAAGGTTACTACCTAACTCAAATAAAATGTGCCAAGAATAGATAACTTGGGAAGTTTAACGAGTTGATAAATAAATTGTTCTGGAAACCTTTATCAACTTGAATACTATACTACACAGTACGATGCAACGTTATTATTTGACTGTGCGGAGAGAAAATTTCAATTTTCAGAACTGCGGCTTCCGATGGAAAATTCAAGATGATTCTTTTCGTCTGAAAACCTTTGGTTTGGTATCCAAACTATAAGCTACTTCTTCAAAATAAAACATTTTACGAGAAATGGCATCAGTAGAGTAAGTCTGATTGACTTACGCTGCTACCTCTGCAACATTGTTTTAACATGGTTTGTTCAGCCGTTAGCAAGTTTGTGAAAACTAGAAACACCAGCATTATATTGTGCAAGACCCTTCTTATTAACACTACTTTAGTTCCCTATTATGAAGTTCTACCGAATACTTCATTCATATTTCACTAATTCGATGACACATTTTAACTTTATCAATAAACTTAATCTTATCCGTATCAACTATTATGGGCTCCATCCTTCCAAAAAGGGAAATTCTGAGCTATCGATCCAGCGATGAGCTTTCATAGCTTGGCTTCAGCAAAGATAAAGAAATTCTGATTACTCTTAATAGTAATAAGCATGGATAGGATAAAAAAACAATATGAATCAAAAGCTAAGACACCAATCATGCACTGTGTACTAATAAATGTGACCGAATTGATGCTCAAATGGATTGTTTAAAGGTCTAATGCTCAATTTGAGTGTTTCACCWTAATATTCTGGTACCTGATTGATTAGCAAGAGCAATCAGTATCTTTCGACACTAATCAACAAGAAGAATTCAGTTTCTTGATAATTTAGCACGATGCATGTTTGAGTGTTGATTAGCAACTAATCAGTGAACTTAAAATTGGAGTCCTCATCAAGTTGCTGTCAAGCATAAGACTTATTAATGATATTTGGCTTCTAACAAAAATATGGATATGATATTGAGATTCACAAGGTTCTTCAAGTAAAATGAACTCATTTTACTTTGCAATTATTGAGTTTAACTTTTYAACTATAATCTTATATCTCAACCTTAATTCCCAATTTCTCGATGTTCGTATTTCTGACTTGGAAAGGGATGCATGATTGGTACACTAAAAGACTCTGTTAGAATAATAAGAAATAGCATTTGTCTTAAAGCATAAAACCATAAGGCACCATAAGTGGAGAACGAAGAAAAGTAGCGATGGAGTTCAGAAAGGAATTTGAAGGAGTTTAAAGGTCCATAAGACTACTTCAAAGCTGAGCAATCCTTACTAGTGAATACTAATTGAAGCATACAGTAAAAGTTGTCTATTTTACTTTCATTCAGAAACCTGTTAGATACAAATAAATGCAAAGTAAAAGGAATCGTTGTTTGCTTTATCTCCAACTTTGAAGGTATAGTTTCTACTAGTGTCAATAAAAAGCAATAAACCTCACTCCGATAACTGTCTTCTCTTGTCATATTGCCACTCATCTTTTCCTTAGACATCTCCCAACTACTTTTACTATCATTGTAATAAAACTTTCATGTCAATCCTAATGTTCTACTCAACATTAGTTTCTTTATAAGATATTGAATAATCATTTAATGATGTCCTTGATACGTTATTCCACTGCTTCAAGTAGGACAATATCTCTCACCTCATCTTGCTATCTCTTTCGTTATTAAGTAACTACAACCTGCTCTATCAATCACCGGATCATTTATACTTTATTGAGTATTGATTTCCATTGCCTAGACCAGTAGCCAAGCCAAGCAACTAGATTTCCGATACTTTTGAAAGATATGCGATGTAATGAGAAAGATTGACCTCCGTACAAGAGTATACAAGAGGCCAGTATTACTAGTAAAGCTACTTCGGTACGGTTTCGAATGCATAAGTATATTTCTCATTTAAAGTTTCACAGTTGAACCCATCTAAGCATAAGTATCTTGTATCAAAGCAATATGAATAATATCTGAAAAGGCACTTCGATGGGACAAGAGATAAGATTGCATTCTATCTTAGAAAATGTGAATAGAATACGATTGCACTGATACAATGAAACGGTCAAAGTTTGAAAAGCAAGGTTTGTTATTGCAAGGGATCTGTAGGACATCCCATAAGGCTGCTCCGCTTGATGATATCTCCTTTGGGTTTAACGTTTGACAGGGTCCAAGTTGACCCTGTCCAAAATGTATTAGCCTTTCAAGTGTTAAAACAACCGAAATAGTGTTTTCGAAGTAATTCATTTCTAGCAAGCAAAATCTTTAATTCTTTCTTGGGTCCAAGCATGTATATTCAATTTAATAGAAACTAATCATTTCCTAGTCACTATTACACCATACATTACATTTCATGCTTTCTTAGCATGAAATGTAATTTACAATGTGAACCTTATTTCACTTAAACCTTGTATGTAGTCTTATCAGCAGCAATTGAATATCTCTGGATACAGCGAATCTGAACTCCAGATTATGAGTTCATAAGAGCTTTCATTTTATATAATAAGATGTTCTATTGTAAATTTAGGTTCTACAGGGTCCAGGGTCCTAAAAGACTAATTCTGGCTTGATATTATGGCCATCCGGCTTCAGGCAATTGGTTGTGTAATACAAGTATTAAGTGATACATATGTTAAGCACCACCAGTAGTTCATACTCATGTTCAGTTTATCTTCAATGACGATCCATTAACCAGTTTCGTAATTAAGTTTATTCAGGTCAATCAAATGATTCAAAAACCAAGAAATCAAACGTTGATGTGAAAAGGCAGTTCTTGATAAGTGTGATTTACTCCAATTAGCTGGATAGCCTCGAATGCATTTGACAATTTTTATTATTGTTTTGAAAGTTGCTAATTCTTCTGAGAGAGCAAAGAACAGTGACTAGTGTCAAATCAGCTGATTATATTCCTGTAATCGCTATAAATCAAATACTGATAATAAATACTCTCTAATCTATTTCACAACTCAGCATCAAGCATAAGCGTATGCATTCACACTCAATTCTTCCCTATCAGTTCCTTCTATGCAATTCTTGAAATAGCTAGAGTTTAACTAATTTCAACATGACTTGAACTTTAAATCTTGTTTTCTAATAAGCCAAATTTAGACTTTAAAATCACCTGAACTTTAATTAAATAAAGTTTATCTTCCTTACTCTGCCTCAATCAATTCACTCAACACATCAGTAAACTATATCAATTGATGAGATTGCTTGCCAAAACAGCAGCTTAAACTTATTTACAAGGTATTGGTTATTTACTACTTGATGAAAGTATTTATATTGCAGAATTTCCTGTTTCTATTCAAGTAGGTAGTTGTGGACATTYGATCTGAAATGATAAAATTGTTCATTGAGCTTCAATCGATTTTGTGCTATACTATGTCAGTATTAATACGACAAGTATCAATATCATACAATCTATAGAGACAAGTTAGTATCAAAAGTATCACATACAAATACCACCAAAAATAATAGTAGCAAGCAACGGAAATGCCTGAATTCCCCGAAAACTATGCCCCGAATGGGTTTGCTTCGGGCCTACTCTTGAGAGCAAGAGACCTTGAACGAAGACAGTCACAGTACGGCAATTATGAGGAACAGGTAGCACCATATAACATGACCGATTTTGGTTTTATTATATTTTGTACTGTCATTGTTTTCATCATTACTCCTGCTATCGGTATGTTCTACGGAGGTTTCTTGCCAAAGAAGAACACTATTAGCATGTTATTTCAAACTTACATGATCACATCTGTTGTCACTATTGTATGGTATTTATTCGGCTGGTCCTTATCAACTTCTCCTAATTCTTCCTCGGGTATTTATGGAAACTTCCATCATGCTGCTTTATCGAATATCGAAATGCAACCTTTATCTGAAGATGGAAATATTCCTGCTATTCTATATTTCGCTTTCTCATCTTTCTTTCCTGTGTGTACTGTCCAAATTTTCATTGGTTCCGTTGGGGGAAGAGGTAACATCCTAAGCTCTTTAGCCGTGGCCGTCCTTTGGACGATTTTTGTCTATTGCCCACTTTCATACTGGACTTGGAATGGAAACGGATGGCTATATAAGTTAGGTGATCTTGATTTTGCTGGTGGTGGTCCAGTGCACATTGCTTCAGGATGTGCCTCAGCCACTTTTTCTTTCTTCATGGGACCCAGAACTGAATGGAAAAAGAACGGCCCAATTTCACATCATAAAGCACCAAGTCCATATATTACCTTTGTTGGTGTTTCACTTATTTGGATGGGATGGTTATGTTTCAACGCTGGATCATTATTAGCTGTTAATGTCAGAACTGCATATATTATTGCCAATACTCAATTAGCTGCAACCTTCGCATGTACTACTTTCGTTTTCATTGACTATGCTATGACTGGTAAGTTGTCATTAATCGCTGCATGTGAAGGTGCTATTTCTGGTTTAGTAGGTATCACACCAGCTTGCGGTTTCACTACAACTTGGGCTGCATGTATCGTTGGAATTCTTACTGCCGTTGCTTGCAGATTGACTTACAGTGTGAATAAGTGGATTAGAATTGACGATACTATCTATTCTTTCAACTTGCACGGAATCGGTGGAGTAGTTGGATCAGTCCTTACCGGTATTTTCGCTTCACCAGCTGTCACTGCTACTGATGGTGCTTCTGTTATTGAAGGTGGTTGGGTTGCTGGCCACTGGGTTCAAATGGGTTATCAAATTGCAGCTATTCTTGCAGTTATCGCTTGGACTTGCGCTTTCACATATATTATCTGTTTCCTCGTTAACTTAGTTCCTTTCTTGAAGATCAGAGTTCCTGAAGAAGCTGAAGAAAAAGGAATTGATATTTATTATATGTATGAAACTTTRGATCCCTCTATGGCTGATCACGAAGAATCAACTGTCGAATACATTGGACAGTCGAGTGATGTTTCAAGTATTAACCAAGTCGGTGAAGTCGTCGAGACAAAGGTTTAATGTCTGAAATTTCAGGTTATTTTTATTTTTCATTTTTTTACTTCATTTATATTCTAATCCATATAGTTTTATAACAAATAATAACTCTGGTTAGTTCTTATTCAGTATTAGATGTCGTAAACGTGTATGGTCTAGGAAAAAAAATCAAAGAGAAAGCGGCAGAAGTTTAGGAATGATGCTGCAGAGTTAATCGTTTCATTCAGCCGTCTGGATAGACTTGGCAATTATTCATATGGTACAAGAAAAATAGGATCAGCAATAGTAGTAAACCCGTGCAGTCGAATAGCCAGCAAATATAGGAGAATTATTGCACGTTCCACTACTGTGATCRATATCATGAAGTTGRAAAATTCAATGGCGGTTCGATGGTCTAGTTGGTCATGGCATCTGCTTAACACGCAGAACGTCCCCAGTTCGATCCTGGGTCGAATCATCGTTACTTTTTTTCAGCTTCGATTTCTCGCTTTTGGGGGGTTGATTGCTTTTTGCAGTTCTTAGTTTTTTCTTCATCTTTCCTATTTCGACTTCTCCCTTTTTCATTATGCTACCTCAATCGAACATAAACACATTTAATGCATCTAGTTTCTCCTCTCCGCTTTCTTCGTAATCAGTTATTTAGTTATGTCAGCGATTACCCACAACGACCTCTCGTTCATTTTTTTATTGCTTTAACTATTTTTCATAAAATTTAATCCCGATATCGAAGGAAACACTTGATAAGTGATTATCATATTTCACGTACCTCCCCATAAAATAATTAACTCTCAGATCGTTCTTCCCTCCCATTCGTACTCCGGCAAACTTACAATCATACACTTCAACTACCTCCTAACCCGAAGCCGACCCCGTTTTGGGAACGATGGCTTAGAGTTATTCATAAGAACCTTTCAGAGTTCAACTCATTGCCAGCGCTGTAAAGAGGATATATAGGAAATAGTTCTTTAAACTTATAATTGTTCATCAAGTTTCTTATTTGAATATATGAATATTTGTTACTCTCATTGATAATCGCTTTCCGTTGATCTAGCAGAAAGTTTCGGAAATAATAGTAAAATTAGAAATGCTAACAAGGCGTATTATTTCCAATATTTTGAAAGAAACCCACGTGATGATATTGAACCCGATTGCTTGGAAATAGATTATACCTGAATTAGTTGCYTTTGAAGAGACAATAAACTACCGGTATTGTTTCTTTGGTCTTGTAGATATGAGCTGACTAAATTTACTAATCCTTTGAAGAATCTTCTACAATGGGTTGTGCAGGATTCTTTGCATTTGATAGCAATATCATTGACATTAGTTCGGCCGTGCATCTTAAGGCTCCTTGCTTCGAACAGCGCCTGAAAAAAGAAAACCAGTTCTGTGCTGTCTCCTAAATTGAGTACTTCCAGTAGCACTAATTTACTTCAACCAAATATATTTCACTCTATAGATACTTCTTTTTCTGTTCTTAATTTTCACCATCGATCACTCAATACCGGAAATAATACTCTTTCCCGTTCCGTACATGAAAATTGACATTCACATTCCTAGAACTATTACTTATCTGTACATTATATACTTCACATCTCATCTTTCAACTGCTTACTACTGCCCAGCATTCCAATCTCTCTTACAATGGAAAACCGGCCAGAGAAATCATTCTTAATCACTAATAATATCCAGCAAATTCTAACACTTCTCAAAGCCATCTTCCCATTGTTACCTTAATTCTCACAGTAAGACACATACTTTCCCACGCCAACATCTTCGATCTCTCATATAACCCCCGTATCTTATCTTATCACATGACTTCTATTTACCCTTTTCTTTATGTATACATGAACCTCAGCACCATACCCAAGCTTATATAGTCCTTCTTCGGATTTGCTTCGCAGTTCGAAGCTGTTTTGTCCCTTTCCTTTCATTTCACCAATAAATGATTGCAGTTCATGAATCTTATTGATTAGGGAAATTTATGAAAATCATCATCTCGTTTCAGTAAAAGTCGCGAATTTCTACTATAAAGAAACACAAACATACGTTTGAATCTTTACACTTTGATTGATTCATTTTTTTATATCATATAAGTTCGACTTGTTGTCTTGTGTATGGTATCAAGTGGAAGTAAGGTATCAGGAAATTGTTCAGAGAACTGGTTGACAGATCATTGCAATAGGATATCTAATAAGTTATTAAAAACGGGCGACAACGAGGGAAAAGGCATTTTTGGAGTTCTTTTTGTTAATTTTTAGGATATAATATATATTAATTGGATTGAMACGCTACTTCATTTATTGAACTGAAGTGGCTTAGGCGGTTAAAACATATAGAAGATAAGAAGAGAAAGAAACGAGACAGTATAGAACACCTTAAAAATGGGCCTCAATAATCCTGTTCCAAGAAGTTTGAAGAATGAAAGCAAGTATGTTTAAAGGATTTTTGGTTGATTGTTGATGTGCTGTGATTATCAGATATGAACAGTTAATGGGATATGAAGATGGAGATAGCATGATATGATATGATGTCCAGGAGAATTGGAAAGCGAAATGGGTAGAATATGGTAAAATTCGTGGATTGAATTCTTCTTCTTTAAATTTTGATGCATGCTGCTGCAACATGGTTGTGACTGGATTAACTGGTGATTTGTTTATATTTGATAACAAGCATTACTGATTCTATGTTTAAGATCTTTGACAATATAAGCCCTCCGCAACACATTTAGGAGTTTCAAGAATTCTTGCAAAGGCACTTGTGCCATTATCAACTGATTTGGGGTAATCCTAAGCGATTCAATAACACGCGACGTAGCTATCAATGATCACACTTGTCAGCGTATCAACACTTATCTCTAATCTCTGATCTCCCTTGTATCGGATAACACATACATATGATGACTCTTCAGCACAGCAACATAGTAACAATACTAACATAATTTACAGGAAAGCTGCAAAAGTGCTTGCTTCATTCATCAAGCCAAATCAGATTTTAGGAGCTGACATGGTATGTATTTACACATTTCAAACGATATTTGCCAACTGCATATACGACATTCATACATTCATACTAACTATCTACAGGTCATTCCTCCTGAGGTTTTGAGAGCTGCAAAAGGTTTAGCCATCATCACTGTGCTTAAAGCTGGATTCTTATTCTCGGGCAGAGCAGGTTCTGGTGTGATTGTCGCTAGACTACCAGACGGTGGATGGTCAGCTCCTTCTGCTATCGTGACAGCAGGTGCAGGTGTCGGAGGTCAAATTGGTGCGGAAATCACTGATTTCGTTTTCATTCTCAATACTGACGCAGCAGTGCAGTCTTTCGCCCAAGCAGGCTCCATCACCCTTGGTGGAAACATTTCTTTAGCTGCTGGTCCTTTAGGTAGAAATGCTGAGGCTGGTGCATCAGCAAGTTTGAAAAGTGCTGCAGCTATTTTTGCCTATTCTAAAACAAAAGGTTTGTTTGCCGGTGTCTCTTTAGAAGGATCCGTCCTGATTGAAAGAAGAGAAGCCAATCGTAAGTTTTACGGAAAGAACTGTACAGCTAAAATGATTCTATCAGGTAGAGTTGAACCTCCACCTGCTTGTGAGCCTTTATTCAGAGTTTTAGACTCCAAAGTGTTCAATTCCAACTTCCAGCCTTACGATGATGACTATGATGATTACTATGATGATATTCCAGATTCATCGGATCTTGAATCCACCAATAGTGGCTCTCGAAGAGGTGGCTATACATCATCGAGAAACCGAAACAGAAGCAACAGAGACTATGACGAAGACGACGATGGAGATGATTACGGTGATTATGATGATTATGACTCAAGAGGACGTCGCACTCCAAGTGGTAAAAACGGAWCATCATCGTCATGGCAAGATGATATATACGACCAAGAGCCAAGGTCGTCACGTAGCAGACGTCAAAATGGAGATGATGATGTTGATGACCTAAATGATCGTTTCCAAAGAACACATTTCAAATCTACTTACTCAGATAAAGGTTATAGACCATCAGCACCAAAGCCTCATTATAAATCAGGTTCAGGCTCAGGCTCCAGTTCTAGAAGATTTGCCGATGAAGATGACAAAGGAGATGATTATTTCCCCCGGTCCAGCAAAACAGGAAGATCCTCAGTTCCACCACCACGACCACCTAAAGGAGATAAAGCCGTTGCTTTATATTCGTTTGATGGTGAACAATCAGGAGATTTGAGCTTCAAAAAAGGAGATGTTATTACTATTGTTAAAAAGAGTGAAAGTGTTGATGATTGGTGGACTGGAAGAATTAATGGTTCAGAAGGTATATTCCCCGCTAATTATGTTGAATTGTTATGAACTTAAATACTGATTTGACGCCCTATCTATCTATCCTGTCTACTTGTACATCATACTATGAAGCTGGCTACTTTTTTTTTATCTTACTGCCCGGAATCCTATGATTTGTTCCTGGCTGTTTTTTTATTTGTTTATCTCATTATGTATTATCTCCTATTCCAATCCATACTCATATTCATCCTTACACTCACTTCTGTTTTATTACTACGATCAGTTCTGTGAAATGGCTCTGATTGTTTTCAATTGAACCCCTGCCAGTTTTCAGCATCTTATAAACTTCATTTTTTTCTTTTTCTTGTTGGTATGTATGTTCTATTTACACAGGCTTCTAATAGTAATTGTTGTTATGTTATAATGAAGATAAAAATAATGATAGTATTTTGGAAACTATATAATATTATCTTATCCGGTTTTGTAACAGCTTTTCCGGAAATTATACTGTTTCATGATCTCCGTGATCTCCGTTATTACCCCATACAAAGCATCTTTTTTATAAGGCGCTAAGAATCATTGTTTCCTTCTTTCTACTCTTCCTTATCAATTACTTACTATTATTCGTATTTCTCTATTAATTGCTATAATACTATACCTTTTTTTGCTTAAGCATATTTAGTATTTTCCCTGGGAACCGTTCTATTCTATTATTCTTTATTATAGTATTTCATCCAGCGTTTTTCTCGTGTCCTTCTATCGTCTATTCTGTGGTCTTGCCCTATCACAACCATGGCTCAGCCATTTCCTGGACCAGTTGAGAAAACATGGAGTTTTCTTGTATCAGCATCAAACCAAGTAACGGGTTTTATCACTGATACCTCCAGCAGCATATTGCAAGGAGATTACCTTCAACAGGCGTCAGAATCGATGAAAAGCATCAGTGATCATGTCTCGTCTACCATTGGGACTATTGCCTCCCTGGGCTCGAAACCAGGGAAAAGTTCTGGGGCAGGTGACCCTGTGAACGGGTCGATTCGCGCGGCTTCCGGTAATGATTCTAACGGCATTTACAACAAAATGGCAAACTGGGCTGGTCACCATAAGCTTCTGACTGCTTTAATCATTGGTACTACTATCTACGCTACAGGATCAATAGTCCATTCTAGATACCAGCGTATGGAGAGGCGGAAAAGAAGAAAAGCCAAGAAAACAGCTAACGGAGCAAGAACTGAAGTTGTATTGATCATTGGAAGCCCTAATGAGTCTTTCTGTAGTGTTATTGCCAACGATTTAGAACGAAGAGGTTTTATTGTCTATATAACATGTACTTCTAGTGAAGAACAGGCAATCATCTCTTCACAAGGTTCCAATGATATCAAGCCTTTTAACACCTTTGTCGGCAACGGTAAAAACAATGAATCCAATGAATCCATCAGTCAGAATCTGTCCTTTGTTAAAGATCAGTTCAAACGGTTTAACCATATGCTGTTAACCGAGGTAGCTCCTTTCCCTGGTGCCAGACCTCATAGGTTCGCTCTGGCTGGTGTCATTGTCATACCAGATCTCTATTATACAACGGGACCTTTGGAATTATCTACAGTTCCAACCTGGATTGAATCACTCAACACCAAATTGCTGTTCCCCATTGCCATGTTTTCTAATGGACTTCTTGACCTTGTTCGAGAGCAAGATGCTCGTATTCTGCTGCTTTCACCGTGCATCATATCCAGCATATCACCACCTTTCCATAGCATTGAATCAGTAACCAGTAGTGCTCTCACAACATTATTCACTACTTTACAGCGAGAATTGAGTCCTCAGAATGTTCCTGTGAGCCAGGTTCACATTGGGTCTTTTGAAACGTTTGCTTCAACAGCTGTTGCAGCTCAGAATAATAACATAACGGCTGATATCCTTAGTTGGCCTCCAGAAGCAAGAAAGCTTTATGCTGGCGAATACAGGGCTGTTTCTAGTTTAACAGTCACATCTTCATCTTCACCTTATGGAAGCTCTTCTAGTAGATATGGTTCCACTATGAGAGATTTGCATAGATTGGTATTTGATTTGTTGGCTATGGATAGAAGGAAACTATCAAAGGATTACTATGTAGGAGCCGGTGCCAAGAGTTATGACTTGATAGGCAGATTTGTTCCTAAAGGTATTGTTTCCTGGTTGCTGAGTGCTGGTGGTCATGTTGAAGTTAGGAGTAGGAGCAGAAGTAATAGTGATGATAATGGTAGTAGTACTTTCTACCCTACAGATGATGGCATAAGAGTTGAGCCTACTGTCAGTGATGATGGTAAGGAATTTAATGTTTATGAACAATCAGAAGAGAATGATGGCAATGCTTTTGCTTAAGCAGTTAATGATAATGTCTTTTAGTATATGGTTATGTTTAGTAGTAGGATCGGCATAGGATTAACAATAGTATTAGCTACAAACAACGAATTGTTTCCAGTTCCTAGTACGTATATATGATTCTGGTATTCTGGTTGAGGGAATTATACTATTCTATACTATTGTTACATACTCAGTATGAACATCGTTGACATAGCGTGACTTTTAATAGCAATCTGAAAAGCAAGCATATACTTAATTCTATTTCCATTTTTTTCTGTTCTAATTCCATAGTTTTTATAGACTTGTTCAAATCTAAACTCTTTAGCCAATCCTGGAGATAACTGCTGAAATCACTRCCTCATTGTAATCTAAAAGCTCGTGTTGATGCTAAATGGGGAGATCCAGTAATGTGCTTTGTTAATCATGATTTAGTTGTTATTTAGGCATCATTTCGCTATTCTTTGGCTATTCTTAGATGTTATTTAGATAATATTCAGGTATTCTTGAAAGATCCTTTGATATCACGTACATTCTTGCGTTGAAAATTGCAGCCCCAGAGGCTGTGTACGGTTCCTCTTTTGCATTTAGCACATCAATCACTTCTTGTATTACTACCATATTACTATCAATTGCTGGACCTGTTGCTTGTATGCTGGTTGTAGATATTTTATAATCTTATTTCAAAGGGTCAAAGAATCTCCTTCGCTTTGGTTATGTAAGAATGATTTGTTTTCGTTTAAATGTTCGTTTAATGTTCTGCCAATCGTTTCCTTACTTTTCTTCCCATATAAACGTCAAATTTGTTTATAAATACTTATCAAGAATAGAATTGAATATGTAGTTTGAAATAACAAATCAAAAAAGCAATGAAGAAAGAAGTAGTGTATTATAGTAGATAGTAAGACAAAATATGTATAAGCAACCATAGTCAATTCACCAGCGTAAACCAAAGTTCTAATTGTTATAACTACTACTACTACTACTATTAGTACACTAGACTTCTTATCTCCTCAATTCAATTACCTACAAATCTACTATTTCCWTTTTTTTTCTTACCAAATCTCAAATCTCCTTCCTATCTTCTTTCCTATCTACAAACGAATCTCCTTCAATCCACATCCACATCAATTCAACTTCTTCTCTAGACTCTCAAACTGCTTAAGAATAGCACTGGAAGCAGTTCCTCCAGTGGCAGTTCTTCTCTCAACACTCTGTTCGAAATCAAACACTTTAAACACATCCTCTTCAAATCTAGCATCAATAGTCTTATACTGTTCAAGAGTCAGCTTATCAATACCTGATAACCTCAACTCTTCTGCAGATCTAACTGCTTCACCAGAAATATGATGAGTTTCTCTGAATGGGACGCCTTTCCTTACTAAATAGTCGGCCAAATCAGTAGCAAGCATATCCATAGTCAATGCACCTTCCATTCTTTCTCTATCAACTTTCAAGGTAGAAATAACCCCAGTAGCAATAGCAATCGAATGGTTCAATGTCACCATGTTATCAAACAATGGTTCTTTATCCTCCTGGAGATCCTTGTTATAAGTAGAAGGAATAGACTTAACAGACATCATGAAACCAGCCAGTTGACCAAAAGCTCTGCCTGATTTACCTCTAAGCAATTCTAATGAATCAGGATTCTTCTTCTGAGGCATAAGAGATGATCCTGTAGAATAAGCATCAGCAAGCTTAATGAAGCCAAACTCAGCACTTGAATAAAGAATCAAATCTTCGGAGAACCGAGAAATATGATTCATGGTTAAAGATCCCCAGAACAGTGTTTCAATGACGAAATCTCGATCAGAAACTGCTAGCAATGAATTTCCGATCACTTCGTTAAAGCCGAGTTCGCTGCTTATGTATTCACGGTCGATACCAAAAGGATGACCAGCCAGGGCTCCTGCACCTAATGGTGATTGGTTCACCCGAGTAATAACCTCATCCAATCGTTTCAAATCATTGGTGAAATATGTAGCATACATACTTAGCCAATGACTCCAGCGAATAGGTTGGGCTCTTTGAAGATGGGTATAACCTGGCATGAGGATATCTATTTCTGTTTTACCTCTGGCGATCAACACTTCGATAAA
This sequence comes from Sporopachydermia quercuum, assembly GCA_001599295.1. Taxonomy (NCBI): domain Eukaryota; kingdom Fungi; phylum Ascomycota; class Sporopachydermiomycetes; order Sporopachydermiales; family Sporopachydermiaceae; genus Sporopachydermia; species Sporopachydermia quercuum. The sequence continues at coordinate 533,478 of BCGN01000007.1, forward strand.
TGAGACCAGTAGTTCTCTGATGATTCTCAGTTGTTCTCTCACGTACAGTCTCATATCGGTTACTACTTGATCATTTCTGCTCCTACCGGTGTGAACTTTTCCCGCAATGTTTCTGCCAATTATTTCTCCTAATCTGCGTTCGTTGGCAGTGTGGATATCTTCGTCGGCTTCTTGTTCTTCAAAGGTGTTGTTTTCCCATTCGGATTTCACGATTTCCAAACCACGGTGAATTTCTGATAACTCAGCGTCGTTGAGAAGTCCTAGTTTTTGAAGAGCGGCAGTGTAGACTCTAGTTCCCTCGATGTCAGCAGCGTACATGATTTTGTCGTAAGGCAAGGAAGCATTGTAGAGATTCATAAGAGGGTCGGTAGCTCCTTTAGAGGTGTTAGTAAGTGAGGAAAAGCAAGAGGAGAAGGAAAAAGAATGAAGGARAGTAAGAGAGAAAGCGCAAGTGTTGAATGATGTGATGTTGATATGATGACACTATGAGCAATTCAGCACGGGGTAATTAAAGCATGTGTAGAAATGCTTTTTGTTGATTGATGCAGTTGCGTTTTCTGGGGTAAAATCAACCGAGTTCATGTTCTAGTACTATCAATGATACATTATGAGATGTCATAGTTTGAAGTAGAAATAGTACCATAAAGGTATTTGGCTTGAAAAGCAGTTTTTTGTAGAAAAAGTAAATCAGATATGATGTTTTGTTCTGCTGGTTTTATATGGGTATATTATGAAAGTTATTTGTATTTGTTTTGAGTTCCCTCTTGCTGATATAAGCATTTTGAGCTGTATTGACAATGCTTTGTTCATAGGATATAACCAGCAATGGTCATGATATTTTCCCCGCAGTAAGAGTTTTCTGTCAACCTGAATTGAATGCATTTATTCTCCGATGATAGTATCAAAGAACGCCCAGTCTCAATTTAATTTCCTCTTATTTCTGGTATTCTAGTTGTAGATAAGCAATACCTTTTATAGCTTACAAGCATAAGGCATAGCACAGTTCAGTGGTACTAATTATATCACATATTACTATATAATACTAGCAGTTTGCTGTATTTCTTTTGATTGAATAGTCTGTTTATCAAATACAACACATTGGAAACCTTTCAGCCATTGATATGCAAATTCATCAATTGGCATCTCGATTTTCTATTCACAATGCTTATAATCTTCATATGGTAACCCAATGCATTCACCACTGACCTTTTATATCAATCAATCATGATAAACAACTCAATTGCTTTCAAGGTCCCTCATAACGTCCAAAATTCATATACTCSTATATTCCTCCTCCATATAGCAAGTAATAAAAACATGAAATAAGTAATATCTCTCTATCTTTCAGTCCAACTCATACTATCATCATATACATACCCGTGAATCTTCCACCCCAAAGCCTCAAAGCCGCTGGTTTTTCTTCAGTCATTTTTCCAGGCAACAGTTATTAATTCAATCAAGATTTTCCTATTGTGGAATCCGTAAGCCGAAAATATGCGTTTTTAGCAAATTTAGGTCCGTTTATTATCAAAAGATAGCCAACAAATACTTACTATATACACAATAGATGACAGTCGCTAATTGTAGGAGAAGCATAAAAATGAAGGAATTTGTAGTGGAAAGCAGATTTGAGTCATTTTGAGTGCAGAAGTGAGATGTCTTGAGAGTTGCCCCCAGGAGAAACCGAAGAGCRCTKATGTTTTAAGGTTAAGGTTAAATTTGGGTTAGAATATGCAAGAAAGAGATTATTTGAAAGTTTAATCTGGGAAGTGGGATTGAATTAGAGGAGATGGGATAAGAAAAGGTAAAGAAGGTTCCTACCAGGGTATTTTGAAATTATTAGTGGCTTTACTTCTTCAATAGACCTGATTGAACTTGGTTTCCTTATTCAGTTGGTGGTAAGTGCAGGAGGAGCTGTAAAGTTCAAAAAATATTAAGGTTGATAYTAGACAATATCTTCTTAACCTTATTTGGATCTGCTCAGCTCCCGAACTGAACAACGGGGTAAACACTATAAAACTGCAACTTTCTATTTTAGAGTGAATGGCTTTGAAAGAGCTCTCAGCTGTCTAAATAGATGTGCTAATAGCTTAGATTTGCCATGCAAGATAACTAGAACTATTAAAATATCGTTCAGCAGGCAACTACATCTTTTATTCAGTATCTTGCATAAGCAAGGATATGCACTATCTTGAATGTTAATTCTAAGTGTAAACTCTACACCAGATCTTCTTTTCTCCAGTTCTCATAGCTACATGAATCCACCATATTCAAACCCTTGTTTAGAAGTATTTTACAGCTATTTCTAAATTAAATTCTATTCTGTCTCCCTGAGACGTGCTTCTATATCTTCAAATAAACTGCTCTCTATCTTCTCTTCATCTTCCAATCAGTAACTTCAAATCTCATTCCGCTAGTCGAAATCTTAACTTTAAATGGGGATACCTAAATTTTAACTCGAACCTTAATCAAGCATCCCTCGCTCAATTGTTTTTCTTGCTATCGAACAAGCATCAGTAAACCTATTCAATCTTCAAACAATAATCGATCAAAAACTAGCTGAACAGTCTAACATTTCAATTTTCCCAAAGCAAAAGATGCACTCTAACCAAACAAAACAAAACCAGTTTTCCCTTGGTTCCAAGTGTACCTTACTTCATTCTTGACTAATCATTCTCCCCTGTTCTGATCACTGATCACTGATCACTGTCCATACAATACAATACAATGACTGAGTCATCTACTCTTGTTCATTTTGCTAATAAGTCTCTTCTAGCGGATGACGATTTAAAGGTATTTCTTTCATATAATCAACTCGATAGCCAAGAAGCTATCAGTTTTGTCAAAGATGAGACAACTGGGGCGGTTGTTTTTTTTGGCGGAACTACCAGAAACTCATTTGGCCACAAGGAAGTAGAAGTGTTAGCTTACGAAGCTCATATCAAACTCGCCTTGAAGACCCTGGCGACGATAGTTAAAGAAGCTAAGGAAAATTTCACTGATGAGTCAAAACATGAAGCTATTAAGAAAGTATACGTATGCCATCGATTGGGAGAAGTTCCCGTAAAGGAAGAAAGTATTATAATAGCCTTGAGTTCGAACCATAGGAAAGAAGGATGGAGAGCTGCAGAGTGGATTCTTGAAGAGATAAAGAAAAGGACTGAGATTTGGAAGCAGGAAAAGTACTCAGATGGGTCGAGTTTTTGGAAAGAGAATGATAATTGTAATGTTTTGAATAAGAAATGAGCATAAAGAATGATGAGTGTTCTCAGCTCTTCTGCATGGACAGGAGAAAAGGAGTCCCCTAAGGATGAATTGAAACGTTCAATTGATATGTTTGCGTGATAGTGGAAATATGACTATAGAAATGGAAACAGTATAATTTAGATGGTACCGAGAGTCTTCAATAAATGAGTCTATTGAAGAGTCAACAGAAGGTATAATATACCAGTACCTTTCTACGTATTGGTGGCAGATTTGCAGCTTGGCTGGATCATTCTATAAGAATAAGTTTCCGTGATGTCTTGTTCAATTACTTACACCTAATTGATTCAGAAGACTGATAAGGACATGGAGATGAGAAGAAAATGTATCTGTGAGTATCTATTTGTAAGGATCTATCTGATGCTCGCTATTGATAATGAAGGGAAGGTTGATGGATATAAATAACAGCAGTACCAGTAATGGTTGCAACACCAATCTCTTTTGGTTCTCCGTTTTACCGATTTATACTGTGGATTTATATGTTTTTCAATTGCAGCGGAAGTAGTTTGATTAAATTCAATCAGTTCATTATTGGTGGTGGTAGTATTAGTAGGATGGAACCTGGAATATATTGAAATAATTTCCTCACATTGTCAACATTATTAGACCATCTGAAGTTATTCTTTCAACTATTTTCCGGTGTTGGAAAAGTTCCAGGTCGTATGAGCAGTTTGTCGTCAATCAGAATGTACATTGTTAATTTGGTCTTCCGTTAATTGATTGATCCGATGATTACTACAACATGATGATAATAATAATAATAATAATAGTAGTAGTAGTAATAGTAATAGCAATCATTTGGCATACTATAAAAAATTCTCTTACTTCGTACGTTAAAACAGTCAGTAAAAGCCTCTGCATCCGTGAGATTCTCTCATTTCTTCTTAAAGTATAAGTAATAGAAAGTCTCCAAATATTATCATAAAATACACCGCCCATCATATATTTCAGTTTTATTCTATTCTACCATTTTATATCTTTGGCCATTATATTTACATACCAATTACATACTAATGGCACACTAAAGATTTGCCTATTCATCTACTCTGCCTCTATTAAGAGAAAAACTTTGCAAACTTCTTCTTCTCACTCTCTTTCTTCTTTTCTATCAATATTTTCACATTTTCAAGCTCTTTCTTAATCATAACATCCTCAGGCATTAATTCTGCTGCTTTGTTCAAATCTTTAAACCCTTCCTCGTATTTCTTCGTTTTAACGTATGAGACACCTCTTCTGAACAATGCCTTCGCTTTTTCTTTACTATCAACGTCCTTATCTCCTATCACATAAGAACCAGACGTGATAGCTGCTTCATAATCACTCAGCTGCATACCAAGCAAAGCAATATTCAAATGAAGAGACCTCTTCAAATCTCTATACTTCTTGTAGTACTCAGGCTCTTGGTCGCTATCAGGCATGTACTCGTTTACATATCTAAGAGCTTTCCTGTATTTGAACAAAGCAGCTGGTTTATCTTTTTGCTTGAATAAGCTGGTTCCCGCGTTTTTAATCTTAATACTTGCATCATAAACGTTCTTTGACGCCACTTTCTCTTCAATATCAATGTTCTCTTCGTCTTCAGGATAGGTCTCATAATAGTCATCTTCAACAGGATCATAGATTGATTTGAATAGCTTAATGCCAACTGACTTATCCCAGCTGCCACAGTCTTCTATTCGCACTCTGTTGCTCGGCAAAGGAATATTTGTCGTTTTATCAGTTTTCACTCTTTCAATTGCTCTGACAATAGACTTCCCATAGACCACCTGGCCAAAGACAGTACTGCTATCATCAAGATGAGGTGCCGGAATTAAAGTAATGAAAAACTGGGAAAGGTTTTTATCAATTCCGTTGTTTGCCATGGAAACTAAAAACTTGCTGTTGTGACTTCTGGTGGACTTTTCATTCTTGAAGTAATTATAACAGTTTGGTGAGTTATCGCCAGTATCGTATATCGATGCCCCACCAGTGCCTAAGCGATCACTTGGGTAAGGATCAGTGTCGCATACGATATCGCCCGCTTGAATTAGGAACTTTTCAATGACTCTGTGAAAGGAGTTTCCTTTATAGCAAAGATTGACTCCTTGTGAGTTCTTCCCATTTTCGCCCGTGCATAATTTATAGAAATTAGTAGAAGTAACAGGAACGTCTAAGGGCGTCAGTTAGAATGAAATGAGTTTGAACGAGTTTGGTGGTTCAGTCACTGGATAGGAAAATAGATAGTGAGAGTAAATTAAAGCTTACCATTGAACTGAAATAAAGGTTAGTTTTTGTTAGATACATTTGGAACTCGGAGCCTAAGAGGGCAAAGGTTAGAAATTTAGCATAGAGCTATTTCTACTACCCGAATAGAATCCGTGTTCTCATTTCAACGCGATCCAGTACTAACAAGTAATAGGCAAAAATACATAAGATTCTTTTGAAAGTAACTGTATCTCTTCGGACAAGATACCCCGTCCATCACATCTCAATGACTGGCCTTATGATACATTATCAACAGCTAATCAAATTTATTCTACTTTTCCTTACCTTTCCCTACTTCACGACTCCATGTATATTATTGTTACACTTCAAATTCGTCTTTCTGATACTTACAAGTTCAATAATAATTCGTCCTTCTAATTCACCATTAATGCTTATATCTAGAAACACTTTCTTTGTCTCCTCCATTGTTAGTTGTATACCTGAGTAGCTGCTAAGAGTGAATACGTTGTACTGTAGCAAGTACGCTCTGAAGGGCTCTGAAAGTAGAAAAACACCTTTTATCGAAATCAGTGCCTGTTTTTCATGTAGTATTCAATTTAATCAGGTAAACATTTCATAAAAAGGAAATAACTGTAGAAACAGCGATGATAAGTAACTCTCTTCTACAAATTTCTTTAATACTATTTTTTCGCTCAGAGGACGATTTTTCATTTAAGGTTATGGTTTGTCTTAAGGTTTGAACTTTACTGCATTTAAGGTGTATGCAATATTGATAATGTCATTATTTATTCATCGCAGTACTGAGTGGTAAGACTCATTTCTGTGTGATTTTGCTCTTACTGGTGAGAAATATCTCCCTACTACATAAAATAAATGAATACATTAATCATTATTCCATAAAACTAAAGAAACATTGCCCTCTAGCGGTACTAGCTGTCTCGTTATTGCTCTTATTCTGCCAGCACGTTCCCTTCGTTCACCTATTGTCTCTTCCGGTTTCCCTCCAATAATTTCCGTAATTCCTCAAACTGGAAACTATCCCTAGTCTCGCATACACCCCCTTCCTGTACCTTCTTCCTCTCTCAAGCAAAAGAAAACCAATCAAACACCTCATCTTTGCGAAGTGTTTCTTCATATAAACTGTTTCAACAAACCATTGGAGTATAGTTTATATCAGCTGAACTCCACTTAAACACGACTACATAATGCTCAAAGCTAGTATCTTGCGGTCAAGAACTGTGATCTCTGCCGCTACTGGTAGAACCTCAACCAGTAGCTCAACCAAATACATGAGGAGTATCAATAATCAGTTCTACAGAAACCTATCAACAGATGTGGTTAACAGCGCAAGAACAGCTTGTTTGCAGCAACTGCAAACTTCTGATCACTCTTCTTACGTTTTGAGCTCGTATATGCCCAAATCAGCTAAAGATGCTTTCATTGCTATCAGAACTTTCAATCTAGAGACAGGCAAGATCAATAATGCTGGTTCTGGGGGTGGGGGTGGATCTTATTCAGGAGCAGTGAGTCCTGTAATGAAATCTAATCAAGGCGTCAACTCGGTGATGAATGGGATAAAGCCAAGCGATTTGAAGTTCAAGTATTGGAACGACGTTATTGATAAAGCATTCAAGGTAAGCATTACTGCTACTAATGGTGAGTCCGTTAAAGAGCCTATAGGTATATTATTGCAGGACTCTTTAGACAGAGGAGTTGAATTAGAGAAAGATTTTTTTTACAGGGTTTTGCAAACAAGAAAACATTTTCTCGATAATCCCACGTTTAAATCTCTCGACGATATCTGTTCGTTTGGTGAAGGTACTTATTCTCAGTTGAATTACCTGGCTCAGAAGGCAGCGTTGTCTGATTCAATCTCCCCATCGTCATATCATTTTCTACTTGGAAATCCTAATTTATCAGTTAAGTTATCAGATATCGCTGCTCATATTGGCCAAGGCACAGCTGTGGCTACAATGATTATTGGTTTCCTTTACTATGCTAAAACCTGGAACCAGATCACTCTACCGGTAGATTTGATGACCAAGCATGACTTATCTCAAGAAACAGCACTGAGATTAGCACAAGGGTTGATAGAAGATCCGAAACAAATAAAAGAAGCTGAAGAAAAGCTAAAGAATATTGTGTACGAGGCAGCTACCAGAGCGAATGACCATTTGATATTTGCCAAGCATTTATTGCAGGAGTTCAAGGATGAAACTATCAAAGTGGAAAAAAGAACCTTAGAGGATGGCGAGAAGCCTTTGTTCAAGAAGGGTATCAGCGACGCAATGTTTGGGCCTTTGATGACAGCGGTTCCAACGCAATTGTATTTGAGAAGGCTGGAGAAATATAATTTCGACTTATTCAATAAGAACCTACAGTTCTCTGAATGGAGGCTTGTATTCAAGTCTATGTATTGTTTCTGGAAGAAAGAGTTCTAGATAGCTTGGAATTAATCGAGACAGTTGAAATGAAAGTTCCGTGTTGTATGTGTACTTGTATATACGTTTTGTGTTTATGTATAATGCTTATGATCTTCAATATGAACATTATAATAGAAGTGTTGATGATAGAAAGTCGTAGACGTTAAAGTGAAGAGTGAATACCATATGATGAACGTTATATGTTCAAAATAACGTTTGAGAACTTGCATGAAAATGTGCATGATATGTCGAAGTTTAAAGGTTATTCCGATAGGTGGATCAGATGTGCTACTTCATTAAATATGTACTGATTATGTAGACTGACATGTGGAGATAAATTGTCCTTATCTGAGAGAAGTCTTTTAAACGTTTACTTAAATGGATTTTTTCTATTGGTGGTGGTGGTGGTAGTGGTAGTGTAAAATCGGCCCTTTAAGCTGTTTGGCATCGTTTCTTAAGTGAAATGTAGTAAGGAGTAATAAGGTCTTTGCAATACCTGATTTGATTGAAGTTGTAATTTCCTGAACCAAACTCAGCGACAGAGTTTKGAGAATATAGGCAGTTGGAGTCTATAAAGTGTATCACAGTTCTCCTTCCAAGAAATATTATCTGTGAGTAATTATCAACGTTCTTAATACCATAGTGGGCTGCACTCACTGAATTAAGGTAATTCAATTTCAAAACTTATTCTACAGCTGCATTAATTTTGAAGTTTAATATAACATCAACCTAGGCCAATCTTAGAATAAAACATATTCATATTCTCCTTCAGCAAACCCAGCTTTCCTCATAATGACTCGTACAGAATCAGATCACTACTACTATCCATTTAGTAAATCTTTCCTCTTTCCTTGATCCCAATTAACTATTTTCTCACCTTTCTTCCAATCTGTTGACTATATCACGTGTATTCACTTCTCAATCAAAGTTCAAACTCTTTTCCATTCCTGCATATAACCGAAACCTTATTTGACTTCACAAAAATTTCACTACAATCTTCCAGATTCACGATGATTCCTGCTTTCAACTCCTACAATTTCTTATCTTAGTGTTCATACAACTGTGCTTTACTAGCTGGTACTTTTGTTTGAATTCATTACAGCTCTTGCATTATTCCTGTTGTAGAACTCAGCTGCTCCGGCATTAGAATCATGTTCAGCAAGTTACTAAAACCATGTTCTACTGTGTCCCATCATCATGGTATACCAATAGCTATTGGTAGATCTATTCATAATATCAGCAGATTCAATGGTGCTCCTTCAGAAATAACCAAACGGTCGTCATCTATCAAAGACTTTGAAACTCTCTCAATAAACTTGGCTGTAAAACGTTTCAAGACCACCAAGTCAAAGAAGAGTACAAGAACCTCAGCTGCCGTTTCTAACAATGACAATAAAGAGAACCCAGCTATTCAGAAAGCAAGAGAGCATTGTCAAGAACTTGTAAGGAGGAACGATGCAAGTGTTGAAATCTACAATGGCTCTAAATCCTTTCCTGAATCCTGTAGAGATGCTTTATTAGCTATCAGAGCATTCATGTATGAATTAGATGAACCAAAGAAACTGCCGAATGGCAATCAGATTACTACTGGCAGGGAGAAATTGAACTATTGGGCATATTTGTTCAAGAAAGCATTTGACATGAAAAGAGAGTATACAGGCTCGGAGCCTGTTGGAATATTGATCAATAGTGCATTAAGGAATGGTGTGAATTTGAATTTAGAGCATTTCCAAGCGTTTGTTCAAGGATCTGTAAGTATTGTTGTATTACAGTGCGAGAAGTTAGGAGGATGGCAGGCAATTAACGATGGTTAATGATGGTAATGATGGTAATTACTACGGAAAATGTTTTGATTGATTTTAGTATTTTCAGCTATATGCCTGCTTTTCCTGCGTTTTATTACCTTCTGCTGGTTCCGCGTATCGTATGATATCGCGTTCTATCTATCACTGCTGGCTGTTTCCTACCTTAACTACCTCAATAATCCCACCCATAGTACTAACTCATTTAGAACCAATCAATCCAAGTCCTCACCCTTGAAGATGTATTCAAATCTGGCCAACAAACATTTGCCAAGAGAATTCTCCTGGGGCAAATAGCTTGCTCTTCTCCCAATTTCTTCCCTAGTACTTCACAGCTTTTAAACAAGAATCCTAACATATCCCAAAACCTAGAAAAGGTAGGATTTCTGCTAGCTGATGCTGCCTGTCTGCTTCATAGAATGGTCATCTTTTCCCATGGTATTAAATCGTTTAATAAGATATCTATTCCTCTCAAATCGTTAGAAGAAAGATATTTACTACCAGAAGATCTACTTGCGTATGTTAATGGTGAAATGGAACACGATGCACCTCATAAAGCTGACGTTGAAAAGAAACTGGAAAGAGTTGGTGAGGATCTCGGAAAAATCATTAGTGACAAACTGTGGGAAGCCAGAGAAAAGTTGCAAGAGGTGAGACTGGAATCTGAGGCATACATCAACTCTTTGGAGGGGGAAGAGCTTCAAAAGTATATTGGATCAGCAAACAGTGAGAAATTCAAAAGGGGGATCAGTTATCCAATGATGGTACCATTAATAGACGGAGTGGAGATTGCTGATAAGTTGAAGAAGTTTCAGAAATCTCAGTATGATTTGTTATCTAACAAATGGCATAAAGGAGGTGCATTCTCAAGCATTACTTTTTCATTCAAATCAATGAACTGTGTGAGAAAAAGGTCGTTTTGAAGTAAATGATGAAATTAAACGGGCTTTTGTGTAAGGGGCTTACTGAATATATCAGAACCTGAAGGTTGTGTGCAGCATTTGAGCACTTTGGTTCTTGTTCTCCCAGCTTTAGGCAGAGCGGGCAGTAGTAGCTGTGTCTGAGTAGCTGTGTCTGAGTAGCTGTGTCTGAGTTTAACAAAGTTGGATATTTAGGACCAGTTGCGAAGGAATATTCAGGCGGCGTGGAACTCGGATACTATAATCAAGTAATCTGAAGCATAATGATACATTATCCTTCCTAGCCAGTACCTGGTAAGGCCCAGTTTCTCTCGATGTCATGCATTTGTATAGAAATAGGGATATGGAGACATTTTGCTTGTTGTGGATTTTGGGCATAATTTTGGCTTCTGTTTCTTTCATGGCTTATTCTTGTATATACATCAGAACTGTTAGAGCACTGAGAGCAAAATCAATGATAGTATAGTATTAGCATGATGTCTCATTATTCGTTCGTAATTTCAAATGAGGAAGGCTACAGTGACATATTTCTACTAGTCTTTGTTATCAGTTTTTTATTAATTAATTTTTGTTATCACTCAATTCAAATCAACAGTTAGAAATTGATTCAGTTGTTATATACTCATAAAGGTTCTATCCGAGTGGACTAGAATAAACCATCTGCTTGTATGCTATAGCCGAGTCTCTTAGTATGACTGACTGAGTACTTTACAGTGGAAACTTCTATAACAAGAATGAAAACGAATATGTCAAAACATAGCGGAAAATAAATAATGAGTACTTTTTGTAGTTTCTCTTTCTTTTCTTAATACTTCATTATAATAAGAAAATATATTGACCGTATCTATAGTCCTCCCTTCCTACAGTAACTAGAAATACCATTGCATATGCATTTGAGGAAGACACAGCACCCTGCTGGAGTTATAGACAGCTTTGAACAATGAACTGAGAAATGTGAGCAAAACTACGCAATAAAAGGTAGCTAGAATAAAACAAGCTGAAAATTTTATCGGTATAATCAACTATATTTTATTACTTACAATAAGTTAGCAACTTGGAAGATGGGAAGAGCTGACGAACGAATAGCAATTGAGAGAAATGTTTACGATTACGTAATCACTGTCCATCCGTAATAAAGTTAAACCTTAGTTTACAGGTTTATTTTGAAAATGGAATGATAAACTTTGTTTCCTACTCATCACACGCTTCTTTTCCTAAGGTGGTTATTGCACGATTGTCAAGAAACTTTTCTATAATTCGAGTCAATTTGACTGGGGATATTTGACTGGGGATATTTGCTTATTAATGTTTACTTTATTGTATATGTCATATTTTGTACATTGAGAACAAGGCATAGACTCACGTTTTGAGTCTTTGTGCAAATAATCCATTTTAGATGACTCCTTAACTTGAATTCACCACCAGCTGGGGTTTCACTTCTTTTGAATCACATTTAAGTTCCGATACTGGAAGCGTTTAGCTGGTAAAGAGAATATCTGGGGAAAATGAATTTATCTTTGAAAGCATGCTATTGCAGTCCAAGTGGCCCTAGTTGATAATTGAACAATATGTCTAGCTCGTGATACCGSGAAACATACAAACTATCAGCATATATTAACAATATAGAATKCCCATGATAGTATTGCATTCAATAAAACACATCGCGCGTAAATTTTAGGCTTTTTTAGTGTGATTATTTGACAAGCATGTAGGATTTCTATAATACAGAAGGCTGAAGCTATCGTGCGTTTACCAAGCCAGATGCTCAATTGACAAAGGTAGCCATGAACGGGACATACATGAGGCTTCTAGGATGCAACCAACTACCTGTAACAAAAATTATACCTCTCCTGAATTAGATCCGATAAAGGAGTTGATGTTTCTAATAAAATACTAAGGAGTACACTTCTTTCGCAATACAGCCAATTCAACACACAAGGCTATTAATAACATAAGAAGCTGAATAAATAGAGTAGCTGACAATACACTCTAGAGCACCCAACCATTCAATCAATTATCAAAAATTAAGATATGATGTTTGGGTTGAAATCCACTCAATATATTAAACCTTCATTTCTGTACCTGTCTATTCTGCAGCTGTATTAATGATAAACTTATTTCACTCAATTAAAGTTTCTTCTTCAGATATAATTTTCTCGTTTAGGTATTCTAAAAGTGATGAAATCACTGTTTCATTTGAGCTTATTTATTTCAGGTCAAAGGTAAGTTTCAAATTGGTAAGTGTAGATCTTATTATTTAACTAAGCATTAGGGAAGGGAAAGAAGAGGTAGTTGAAAGTGAATAATCCTCTTATAATCGCTTGTTTTGTCACACCATTAAGCCATCTAAACAAGTATTAGCTCCTTGATATTATGATCCTGATCTCTGATGTTTTCCCGGTTATAGCAGATTCTCCATCGTACGTTCCCCACAACATTCGCTCCGAAACCTAAACCTTATATCCTTCCCTCTAACAACCTAAAAGCCGCAAACAAAAGATCATTCTCCCATTGTAGTTTCCATCTACAGATCTCATCTCGCCTCCTCTTACTACATCACTAACCCTTCATTTCACCATTGCTATGCAGAATAAATCTATACATAAGCTGTAGATTCCTGTTCTTGTAGTTATTATCATCATTTATGGAAGGATATGAATATTTCGCAAGGTTCGCAGCTTTTCTTCTCAACAGAACAGTAGAAATCACACTTATTCCGTCTCATCCGTTTGCTTCACCGAATGGTAGCATTGCCATACACAATGGGTAGAAGCTAGAAGGGTTAGAGAGAAGATTATATAGAACTTGCTATTCTGCCTAAAGAATCACTCATTGGACGAGTCGATCAGTGAACAGAGCCTAGAGTATTATTAATACCGGGAAACAACTCGCGTTTTGTTACAATCTGAGATGACATYCCGTTGGTTGATCCGGAGAGACATTCCTATGTCATCGCTGTTACCATCAAGCGGTACTCTTCCTGTATATATACAAAGAAAGAAACAAGCACGCAGAAACAATAGAAGCGAATTCACAACAGAAAATGCATCTGTCAACACTGATGCTTTCTACAGAAATGCAAAACTTGTGATTTTTATATTGTTGCTGCTACTCGTATYATCATTCATACTGACTAACACTTACACTWATCTACATGAGCTGATCAAAGCTCCTTTGCATGATTCTCAGCTTCGAAGAGTTAAAGGATACGACAGTAACTCAGAGAATTCTGTTGGAGGCTTGAAAGTGGCAAAGAATATAAATCAGCCTGCTTTTATACAGAAAAGTGTCATTCCTGTTGATTTGCATGAGAATAACAATAGAGATAAGGAGAAGTCTTCTCCTATTACCGGCGGTACCAATATTGAAAATGAATACTCCAAATTGCAACTATCAGACTCACATTACGTCCTTATTAACACAAATTATGATGGATCGACAATCGATATTGCCAACTACACGGTCTATGCAACTGACTATACACACAATCATTTCCAACGAGAACCATACGTGTCTAACGGCTATATAGGCCTAAGGATACCTGTGCAAGGGTTTGGCTTTGCTTATGATAATATCAGCTCCAGTGAAACCGAAGAACCCTTAGAGCAAGAAATTAACGGCTGGCCTCTTGATAATAGAAGATTCACCGGTGCTTTTGTAGCTGGCTTCTTTGACTATCAAACAAAAATCCCCAGAACAAACTTCCCCGAGCTGCTAGATAAAGGCGGGGAGAGCGTTATATCTACAATTCCCTGCTGGTCTAATATTATTATCACCGACTGTAAAACAGGAAAATCGTTAACAACTACAACCCCCAGTACTGAAATACAAGATTACTCTCAGGCGATGTCTTTTCAAGATGGTGTTGTTACCACTACTTTCTCCTGGCACCCTACTGACTCCATAAGCTATAACATCAGCTATATAGTTTATGCTCATAGGACTATTCCAACGCTGGGAGTTGTTTCTTTGAACGTTTCTGCCAATCAGAACAGTCGAATTGTCGTCACTGACACTCTGGACATTAAAACAAGTGAAAGGTCTACTATGGTATCATCTATCACTACATATTTCAAAGGTATCAGTATGACAGTTAGTCCCTACGGCTTGGATAGCAAGGAAACGAATGCAGTGATCACTTCTGTTTTGTCCTTACGAGATGGCCTTACCGAAGTGCAAAGTGAGACGTTTTCAGCATCGCCAGACGAATCAAGCATTTCCCACAGTTTCGTATTAAACCTTCATGCTGGTGTTCCTGTCGATATCAACAAATACTCTGGCATTGCAAGTACTAACGCATATGAAAAGCCTCTAGTAGCCACCAGCCAAGCTGTTTTCTCTGCTTTAGCCATTGGCCATCAGAGTCTTCTCAACATCCATAAGAAAGCTTGGAATCATCTATTCGGCCGATCAGACATTTCCTTCACATTCAACACTACTGAACTAGATATGAACCAGCAAAAGCTTCGTAAGGCTGTTGACTTGCAACTATCAGCCAGAGCAAGCCTGTTCCATCTCCTATCAAACCTTCGTGATGGGAACGAAGGAAAGGGTCTCGGCGACAATTCTCTGCCTGTTGGTGGTCTCACCTCGGACTCTTATGCTGGGTTCATCTTCTGGGACGCCGACACTTGGATGTACCCCAGCATTCTAGCGCTGCAGCCCAGCCATGCGAGGAACGTGTTGAACTATCGACTGAAGCTTTTCGACCAAGCAAAGAAGAATGCCGAAGAATACGGCTATTCTGGCTCGTTGTACCCATGGACATCTTCACGCTTTGGCAACTGCACAAGCACCGGGCCGTGTGTTGATTACCAGTACCATTTGAACGCTGATATCTCGTTAGCGTTATGGCAGTACTACCTAAGCTCTAACGATACTCAATGGCTGGAAGAAAAAGCGTATCCAGTGATCAAATCATCTGCTAACTTCTTCACAGAGTACGTTCAATTGAATCAGACCACAGGCGAATTCTGGACTCGGAATCTCACGGATCCCGATGAATATGCGAACTATATTGACGATGGGGCATATACGAACGCTGCTATAGCTAATCTATACAAAATAGCAGCTGAAGCAGCAGGAATACTGGGAAGGTCTGGTGATATTAAGAAAAAATGGATTGATATAAACGAGAATATTAGGATTCCTTTGAACAGTGATCGAGATATCATAGAGGAATTCGAAGGAATGAATGGATCGGCAGCAGTGAAACAAGCTGATGTTGTGCTGATGGAATATCCTTTAGAATATGAGCTCCCAGTGGGGGATTTGATAGACAATCCTTTGAGTTCTAGGCAAATCATGCAGAACTCTTTACACTACTACTCTTTAAGACAATCTCCAGACGGGCCTGCTATGACATATGCAATTTATGCTATTGACGTGTTGAAATTGGCTTCTACTGGCTGCTCGGGGAAAACGTATCTCGAGGCTTCGTATTCTCCTTATATAAGGGCTCCTTTCTACCAGTTCTCAGAACAGGTAGATGATAATCCGGAAACTAATGGTGATACCCATCCAGCTTTTCCTTTCTTTACTGGCCATGGAGGTTTCCTGCAGGTATTCACCCATGGATTCACTGGATACCGCCAAAGAACGTATGGAGCATCCTTTGACCCTGCGATGCCTATTGGTATGGATTTCACTGGATATACAGTGAAAGGCATGCATATTCAAGGAGGTATATTTGATGTCACGGTGGCATCCGATGGGTTTTCAATTAACTATGTCGATGAATACGAAAGTGAGGCTGCTGTGACTATTTCTGTAGTTAATCGGGGTAAAAACGATGGTAAAACTGAAGCTGAAGCAACAGTTGAGTTTTTCCAGATAACCCATGGCGAGAGTATTACTGGCCCTGTATTTGTTCCTTCTGTTGATGAAGATCTGGTTGGAACTTGCACTGACTCGGTTGTATTGAATAAAGGTCGTGGCACAGCTATTTCTAGTTCTATTAACGATGGTGATAATTCTACCTACTGGGAGGCTGCAAATAATGGTACCAATTATCTATTSATTGACGTAGGAAATAACACAATTGTGTCTGAAGCTTTGATCATCTGGGGGTCAAACCCCCCTATTTCGTACTCTATAGGATCAATTGATAGGACAAGCATTGAAAAGCTTGAGATTAATAGTATATATGATATTAGAGGGGAAGAGAAAGTGCAATGGGCTGTTGAGGATAGAAATGTTGATATCACGGTACCATTCAATGCAGATGACTACATAGAAGCGAAATTTGTGGGCAATAACTATACGTCGATCAGGTTTGATGATGGAGGGTTCTTGCCATTGGATGGATATGTTGTATTGGAAATATCTGGTGCTTATGAGAGTGTTGCAAGAGTATCAGAAGTGTACTTGTATGGGGAAAAGAATTGATTAGAACTGAAAGGATATGAAWGTCTTTAAAGAAGTCAAAGGCACATCAGTGCAATATTTGGTAGTTGGGATCCAAATGAACAATGAGTAATGAATAATGAATAATGATAATAACTAATGAAAAGTCTGTATAATAAATATAAATAACGATTAACAAGCATTTACAACTGCTTCACTGTCAATGTAGTAGTAGGWCACTTTTTTTTCTAAGGAACATAGCAGTAGCAAATCATAGCTTCACCTTTCAACAGCAAAATCACAATAAATTTACAGTCATACATAGTAGAGTAAAGCATTATTTAGGATGTTTATTTTTATGAATAGAATTCTGCAACAAATACATTACAAAACACTAGCTCGTTTAGTAAGCAGCCTTAGCAGCATCAGTAGGGTTGACTTTGTTTCCATCACGGTTGAATCTAACTCTGACAGGAGGAGTTCTGACCTTTCTACCTTCTCTTGATCTGACTCTGACAATCTTGGAGTGGATAGCACAAGAAACACAGTAGTGTAACTTGACGTACAACTTAGGTAAAGCGTATTCTTGGTAGACGGAAGCTTCACTTAAATCTCTGACGGCAGCGGATTCAACCATGTTTCTGATGTTGAAACGCTTGATGGCCTTATCCTTGGGAACACATCTGGCACAGTTTGTGCATCGGACGAAATTGACGTGTCCTCTTCCCTTCTTGTTACGTCCGTTGGATGATCTCTTCTTAGGCATTTTGGATAACTATTTGGGATGTTAGTATGTTTGCTACGAATGTAAAGAACGAGTTGAGCGTTGATATATTGACACGATTGACCACGATTGGCGATATAGTTGAAAACAAGTGGAGTTTGAAGATTAGATATTTTGGTTTAATATTGCTGAGAATTATGTGTTCTTCAAAATAGCTGCTTGTTTCTAGCGACGGTAGTGTATATATGAGCTTTCATAGTCAGTTGATTGGTTTCCTGATGGTTGTCSTTATTAGTTCTAGCGAGTCATTAATCAGTGGTGAAATGCTCCAGCTAACTCTTTCTATTCATATATTTGATATATTCCTTTAGGTATTATTGCCTTTTAACTGAAACTTCTACAATTCCCGCATAGTGGTTGATTTCCCTATAATGATGTTCATAACTATTCTCATCCATCATCCTCTCAAGAAATACCGTCTACCAGCTTGTTTAGGTCAATCGGTCTACAACAGATACATCTGTTACTTACTATCAAGTATAATTCTGCTAAACTGGTGTTGAAGAACAGATATATATGTTACTTTGAATCAACAAAAATAGTGTTACAGAGACGTTCAATTCAGCAATAACGACTTTCTATTATGCTTTATGGGAGGAAATTGGTGAAGAAAGTAAGAGTAGCAGTAGCTTAAGCAAGACCAGTAGTGAAACATTGGCGCTCAGGGTTTGGTGCGTGGCTTCTCCCAATACTAGCAATAGACGAGTGCGCTTGGTTTCGACAGTGCGTAAGGTGAATTGAATTGATAGCTAATAGATGAAAGTGTACTTGTACTGATAATTACGCATTTATTAGCGAATATTTTAAAATGGACGTCGATATAGGGTATATATTATATCACGTGAGCAACACACATTGCAGCTTAGGGTGCAATGTGTGAATCATCGCATCTCGTCTCAGAGCTCTCAGAAATGCTCTGTGTTCCAAGCAGGGGCAACGTCAAAACTTGACAATTATTAGCCAGATTATGCTTTGAGAGCTTGTCCTGTTACTACTAATCAACAACTAATTTGAAATCTGGAATAAAAAGTATGAAATAAGTAGTTCCTTATTCTTAGAACATTTGTTGAGCCTAATATAACAATTAGTTGGTTTCGGCACTCTCCAAATAAATCTGCCATAATGGCGTGAATGTTAGTTACTGGTCTCGTGAAATTTGGGACCAATGTATGACACTTTGATTCCTATTTCAGAAATGGATAAACACTATTTCCTCATCAGGAAAACATCTATTATGACAATTCAAGACATACATCAACTATGCAGATTTATTGTATAAATGATCATTGTTCTATTTTTATCTTCGGTATAACTAACTCTCCCCCACTCCCTCCATGTTGAGAAGCATTATTTCAGGACAGATTTTCTATGAAATTTCTTGGATTTCAATGGACTTGGTTGATTGTGGAAATTGTCCTAAACCATCTTTTAATATCAGTAGGACCATTGCTTGGGAGTAGTGTCAAAGTTCTTGATGTACGACAACAACACAGTTATCACTTCTAAACAGTAATAATCTGCATTTAACACTAATGAACGCGTTTTAGAATCCGCTTCTGATCTACCCTAGAACTCACTCAAACAGTTCAACTGAACAGAACCCTTCTCCTGTTTTGCAATATAAAACACGTTGAAGACTTTTCTGGAACTACACTATCTCCGCTGAATTGTTACTATTCACAACTTCATGACTTTCTTGAAAACTATTGATCCTGCGCCCAAGTCAATTGGTTGTCGTAAGGAATAATTTTGCCGTTAATTTTGCGATTATCTGTCTATCGTAATTTTTCCCAACTTATTACTTCGTCGCGTAAACAGCTGATTGCCGATAAAGCCCCACCTTCCATCCATTTCTCAATATTACGAAATTAAACTCAGGACATTTTGTCCAATAAAATCCATGACATGCATAAAAGAAAAAATACGTAAACCTAAATACCATGAAAAAAATATCACCATCTCGGAACGATACTTTGTGATCTGACATGGATGAATAAATCTCCTCAATACCTTTCAGAAAAGCTGGAGAAAATAAAGAATTTGGATTGTTCTTTTCTTTTATTGTTCAGTAGCAGGAAGAAGGAAGAAAAGGAGCATACAGTTGTTTTCAGTAGAATTGTTTTCTTCTTCCCTTCTTTCAAACTGAGTTGGAATTAGCATTGTAAGTATATAGCACAAGTCTTTCAAATATTATCATATGTTATATCCCATCGCTTTACTATTTTGCTATTAAGGAAGGGTCAATGGACATATATAAGGAAGAAAGGATAAGTAAAAAGCCTTCCAATTCAAGAGTACTCTACTAACAAAAATCTCCTTTTATTTGAAGCTTTTACAGGTTTGTCTCTGTTCAACATTCTACCATCTTCAAAATGAGATACTCCACAACCTTAGGATTGGGATTAGGAATAATCCTTTTGCTACTAAATGTTGCATCTGCTGCTGAAACATACTATTGCAATGAAACAGTCACATGTCCAGAAGAATTCCCATGTTGTTCACAGTACAATCAATGTGGTACTGGTGCTTACTGCCTAGGAGGATGTGATCCTCGATTCTCATTCAACGAGTCTTCCTGTATGCCAATGCCTCTCTGTAAGAACGTGGATGACAAGATGTCCATTTCTAAAATGAAGAGAACCGACGAATATTTAGGAAACGTTTCAGAAACCAACTGGGTTTACAGCGGTGAAGTTATGGATTATGATGATTCAGTTATTTTGGCTATGCCTAAGAACTCTGGTGGTACTGTTATCTCATCTTCTTTTTATGTTTGGTATGGTAAAGTGTCTTTGACATTCAAATCGTCAAGAGATAAAGGTGTTGTTTCTGCAGCTATTTTATTTTCAGATATTAAGGATGAGTTGGATTATGAATTTGTAGGTGCTGATTTAGAAACGGTTCAAACCAATTTCTATTGGCAGGGCGATTTAAATTGGACCAACTCTGCCAATATCTCTCTATCCAACACGTTTGACAACTATCATACATACGAAATTGACTGGCAAGAAGATCAAACAGAATGGATAGTTGACGGACAAGTTGGTAGAGTCTTGAAGAAAGCTGATACCTGGAATGATACCCTCAAGATTTATCAATACCCTCAAACTCCTTCAAGAGTTCAGATTTCTCTTTGGCCTGGTGGAAATGCTACTAATGAAGAAGGTACTATTGCATGGGCTGGTGGTGAAATCGATTGGGATGCTCCTGACATTATTAATCCTGGTTACTACTATGCTATGCTTGAGAGTGTTTCTGTTGAATGCTATGATGTCCCTGACGGAACCGATGTCTCCAATAACCAAGTGTCTTATGTTTATAGTAATTTGAGAGGTCTTCAAGAAGACGTCAAGATCACCGATGAAAGTACCATCTTAGGATCTTTTGAAGCTACTGGGTTTGATCCGAATAAGGGCGAAGAAGAAGAAGATGATGACAATGACAATAAAGTTCCAAGTGGTTCTGGCACTGGTAGTGATACTAACCGAGGTGATAGTGACGAGGATGAGAATTCTAGTAGCAGTTCTAGTTCTTCTAGTTCCTCATCCAGCGAAAGATCCTCGTCCAGCGAGGGTTCTTCCCAAACTACTGCCAGCGAGACAGATTCTACATCTTCTAGTAGATCCTCTACCAGTACTTCTGATTTCACTGGTGGATTCGTTCAAGATTCTGTTTCTGAGACTTCCTCTTCTAACGGATCCTACGATTTGGGTTTGAATTTTGCARGTTCAATTATTGCTATGATTGCTCTAGCATTATCTACAGTTTATGTTTTCTAGAAGAGCTGCAGAACATTCGTTTATAAGAATTAACAGAGCATATCAGTCGTTAACCCTCTGTTACAATGTATTAGAATAGCCGTTTAGACGATAATACATAACGGTATACCCAACTCCAATATTTACCCTTTTTCAATTGGCCTATTGATATCAAACTTTCAACTTTTCATAACGAAACTATCAAACAATTAATCAAATCGGCCATCACTAAAAGCTCAATTCAACACTCTTTAAACTATTTAGTTCAGTTTTTTTATTGATAATATATTTGTTGTATTCAATAGCAACAACCAGCAATAGCTCGAGACACGTTACTACTCGAATTGATTTTAAATCGCCCTAAGCATTAGATTCCTTGTAGTATCCCAATTGATGATCATTGCACCGTCTCTATTCATGTAGCCAGTGGACAACTGATTCCAGCCTTTCATTCAGTTTATTGCCCCGTTATCCTTTAAACTCAAGCTACGACAATTTTCTAACCTCGGTAATTGCTAATAAATTGACTACTGTCAAATTATACTGATATTCAAACCTCAGTCAACTCAAACAAACCCATATTTCTCATCACCTTTTACTCTATCATCTCCGAAATACCTTTTCTCCCTATCGTCTCCGGAATATTAATTTATCTCTTGTATATCCCTTTCTACTTTATAAGCTCTCCGGGTAATATTTCATTCCCCAATTAAGAAATAACCACCTGGCTGTTTTGTACCACGTACTTCTCATATTGTACAAAGTCAAAAAGCGCTGATGATTTGACAACCTCATTTTGAACCCCCAGATTGAAAATCGTCCTGTTCGGCAGATCTGAGAGCAAATATTCAATCCATCAACTGAGCTCATGTCTATTTAGCATCTACATAGTCAGGCGTAAAAATCAACAATTGGCCAAACTGTTTGCTTTGTAGATTGATCAAACAAAAAGCAAACTCGAGTACTGGTTAGTTTGCAATTGATTGATTGCTATTACCTCAAAGTGAAACATTCTTTGGCGATACGCGACAGACTGTCATTGGTATCGTTCTTGTTATTGCTTATTGGTTAGATATACATATAAGCAATAAGAAAGACGGATAATCGGAAGACGCGTAAAGATTAAACGAATTGTACTATCCGCTCGGTTTAAAGAAGGTAAAGCATCAGTAACGTATTATCAGTTCGATCAGTGTGTATGTTTCAATTTGAATATCGACAGCTGATCTGGTACTATAATTGAGTAGAAAGTGTTGTTGGTAGTAGAGTAACAAGCTGTGAAGCGGTATTTGATTTATATAGTGAAAGGGAGAATTGTTAGAGATTGGAAGATATAGTAACGGATCAAGATGCAGATGTTAACAAAGGTATGTTGATTTAATCACGCGTAAAAAARTGAGGAGTGGGCAAGGAGAATGGGTATTATGGTTGATACGGATATTTCTTAGTGAATATATTGAGCTGAATTTGTTAGTGTGGGATTGATAGAAATGTGTGATTGACATATTTAATGCCACTTATGATACTGTGAATCATATTACAGTAATAAGTGAACATTGTTCCATTATTTACGCTATCAACATACAGTATACTAAACCCATTATTTTATTTCTTGACTGCTCAATTTATTATCCTCCGCCCTCATACTAACATTCTTCAAGTTTGAATCCAAATCCTCAAGAGCTAAAGGTGTCTGCTTCCATCCAACCCGTCCTTGGGTTCTAGTGTCGCTTCATTCATCGACCATCCAATTATGGGACTATCGTATGGGAACATTAATCGACAGGTTTGAAGATCACGATGGACCGGTAAGAGGTGTTGATTTCCATCCTACTCAACCACTATTTGTTTCTTGTGGTGATGATTACACTGTCAAAGTATGGTCACTCCAAACCCGAAAATGCATATTCACTCTAAATGGACATTTGGATTACGTGAGAACATGTTTCTTCCACTCCGAATTACCATGGATCATCACTTCTTCTGACGATCAAACCATAAGAATCTGGAACTGGCAGAACAGACAGGAAATTGCCTGTTTGACGGGCCATAACCATTATGTCATGTGTGCTCAGTTCCATCCTACTGAAAACTTGATTGTGTCAGCATCATTAGATCAAACAGTACGAGTTTGGGATATCACAGGATTAAGAAAGAAACATTCAGCCCCCAGTAATCCAATGTCCTTTGACGACCAAATCAATAGATCAAACAATGTCCAACAAGATATCTTCGGTAACACTGACGCTGTCGTTAAATACGTGCTTGAAGGTCACGACAGAGGTGTCAATTGGGCAGCATTCCATCCGAAACTTCCTTTGATTGTTTCTGGTGGTGATGATCGTGTTTTGAAGATCTGGAGAATGGCCGAAACAAAAGCATGGGAAGTCGACACCTGTAGAGGTCATAGCAATAACGTGTCATCTTGTTTATTTCATCCTCACCAAGACCTTATTTTATCCGTTGGAGAAGACAAGACTATTCGTGTTTGGGACCTAAATTCAAGACAGCTTATTCAAACATTCAAGAGAGATGCAGACAGATTCTGGTTACTTTCTTCACATTTAGTTCACAACTTATTTGCCGCCTGTCATGACAGTGGTGTTGTTATTTTTAAATTAGAAAGAGAACGACCTGCCAATGTGTTATATCAGAACAGTCTTTTCTATATTAACAAGGATAAACAAGTGAAGATTTTTGATTATTCAACTGACAAAGAGTCCTTACCAGTGTTGAGTTTGAAGAAAATCGGAAATTCCTGGAGTCCTTTCAGAACTATTTCCTATAATCCTTCTGAAAGATCTATCTTAGTAACCACTAGGGTATCAAATGGATCATCCAACTCCTCAGTATCAAGCACTGGCACTGGTATCTACGAGTTAATTAGCCTTCCTAAAGACATTACTGGAGCTATTGAACCATCATCATCAATCTCTGGAACTGGCGATTCTGCCTTGTTTATCGCTAGAAACAGATTTGTTGTCTTCCAGAAGGCCAGTTCGACCGTTGACGTTAAGGATCTAAACAATTCTACCACCAAAACTTTGAAATTGGAAACTGGAGTTAATGATATTGCTCATGGAGGTAACGCTGGACAAATCCTTTTGTTAGGTGGATCTACAGTTACTTTATACGATGTGCAACAAAGCAAACCATTAGCTGAAGTAGTTGCCACCAATATCAAATATGTCAGCTGGTCTCCTGATGGGAAGTACGTTGCCTTACTAGGCAAACACTCTATCACCATTGTAAATAAAAACTTGGAAATTGTATGCTCATTACATGAAACTCTAAGAGTGAAATCAGCGGCTTGGGATGATAATGGAGTGTTGTTCTATTCAACACTCAACCATATTAAATACACTCTATTAAACGGAGACAACGGTATTATCAAGACACTTGAAAACACTTTATACTTGACAAAAGTGAGAAATGCTAAAGCCTACTGTTTAACAAGAAATGGAACTATAGAGATTCTCCATATTGAACCAGCTGAATATAGATTCAAGCGTGCTTTAGTTAAAAAGAATTATGGTGATGTGTTGAGAATCATAAAGAACTCTAATCTGGTTGGTCAAAACATCATCGCTTATTTGGAAAAGAAAGGATATCCTGAAATTGCTTTACAATTCGTTGAGGATTCTTCTACTAGATTTGAATTAGCATTAGAATGTGGAAACTTAGATATTGCTCTTGAAGAAGCTAAGTCATTAGATGATAGTGGTGTTTGGGAAAAACTAGGAGTGGCAGCTTTGCAACAAGGTAATTTTGAAATCGTTGAGCTGGTGTATCAAAAGCAACACGAATTTGATAAATTGTCCTTTTTATATTTGATTTCTGGTAATAAAGCCAAGTTGGAGAAAATGCAACATATTGCTGAATATAGAGGTGATTATTCTGCTGTTATACAGAATTCGTTTTATCTTGACGACGTGGAAAAGAAGGTGGAAGTGTATCTCAATGCTGGGTTGTTCCCATTGGCATATATTACTGCTAAGACCAATGGTTTAACTGAACTAGCTCAACAAGTGTTGGAAGATGCCGATATCACTGAGGAGGAAGCTGAAAGCAAGCTGAAATCAAGCAAAATTACCGGAGAACCTTTGTCTGTTGCTAAACCTGTTATCAACACTACCTCATTCAATTGGCCTTTGAAATCAGCTGGTGCATCATTGTTCGAGATGGCTGTTCTAGGTCAAATCGACGATTTGAGCATTGCCAATAATAATGAATCAGGTGCTTCCAATGGTTCAGCAGCAGGAATATATTCCACTGGAAATGACGAYCTCTTAATTGCTGAGGATATCGACCCTGATGCTGATGGTTGGGACCTTGATGACGACGATATAGATGTTGGTGAAGACGATATTGCATTAGACGGTACCACAGGAGTTCCTGGTGCAGCAGAAGAAGAAATTCCAGCAGATATCCCAGGAACAGCAGAGACCGAATTCTGGTTACGCAACTCAAAATGCGCGGCAGGACACGTTGCAGCAGGTTCATTCCAATCAGCAGCTAGCATGTTGAACCGTCAAATTGGTGTCGTGAACTTTGAACCTTTACGAGAACGATTCTTAGAAGTATATCAAGCATCAAAGCTATATATTCCCGCCCATGAAGGACTTGATCCCTTACCAGTTTACATCAGAAACGAATTTGCCAACACCAGCCGCAGTAATGATAAGTTATTACCATTTGTTCCAGGATTTGAATCATTGGAAACAGAACTACACTCAGCATTCAAATTATTCAACTCCAATAAACTGGCTGAAGCTATAACAGCATTCAGAAAAATCATATACACTATCATAGTTTTGACAGTGAATAGTAAAGAAGATGAGGAAAAATGTCAAGAGATTTTATCTGTTTGCAGAGAATATATTCTTGGTTTATCAATTGAACTCAGGAGACGATCATTAAGTGAAGATCAAGTTGTTGAGAACTTGACTTTGGCTGCTTATTTCACCAGGGCCAATTTACAACCAGCACATTTGATTAATGCATTGTATATTGCTATGAACCAGTCATTCAAACATAAGAACTATGCATCTGCATCATATTTTGCTGCTAAATTCCTTGACATTGTCTCCACAGGTAAGAAAGCAGAAACAGCAAGAAAAGTCAAAGCCAAGTCTGATGTTATTGGCCGTGATGAAATTGAAGTCGATTTCGACCGTTACGCAGAATTCGATATATGCCCAGCTACTTTCACTCCTATATATAAAGGAGCGCCATTTGTTACTGAAGCATTAACAGGAGCTAAATATAAACCAGAAGAAAAGGGCAAATTATGTAAAATCACTGAAATTACAATGATTGGAGCTCCGGTGTCTGGTTTAAGAATACTTGAATAGATTATTTATTGGATTGGATTCGTCGGAAGAAAGAAGAGTGTGAATGAAGTAGAAAAGATACCATTTTTATGTAGTTGATTGATGGTTAATTGATTAGTTGTAATTATTGTTGTAAAATGAACCAGTAGTATCATGCTAAATAGCAAAAGAATAAAGATAGATGGGAACGATAACCTTCAGCCATCAGAAATCTACTTGACGATGAGATGAGTAATAGGAAGAGCATAGCTATAAAATATCAGTCGGTAGATTTGATCCGAAAGGCTGAATATGTGCGATTCATTCATTGTTTCTATGATAGCATCATTGACTACGTTCAATAGTTGATTAAACATAAAATGCTAATTGACTGATATCTACTCAATATAGAACACATTTATTATGAGTGTATGTTCATAATACTTAACAGAAGAAGTATCATATTCTTTTATCTTCAAATCAAATTAGTTCCCCTTTTCTTCGCTTAACTAGTAGATCACTAATATAATAAACACACTTATCAGCTTGAGTTTATCCGTTAATCAATTAATTAAAAAATTAATGCGATATTACGTTATGTTATATTACATTATGTTATATTACATTATGTTATATTACATTATGTTATATTACATTATGTTACATTACATTATGTTACATTACATTATACTATTACATTTTGCTGCGCCATACAGTGCACTATCGTCAMTGAACAGTGTCATGACAGAACGATGACCTATCTGTCCACTTAGTTTCGTTGTAGTATATGCTACCGTATTCTGAGAGCATTCAATCGTTCATTCAGTAATATATATGAAATGCTTCATCTCAGTAAAACAAAAATAAAAAATTACTCCATTGTTGCTACTGATTATCGAACTTTCGTACCTAATACAATTGTACCCTGTCAGTAAAGCAGCCTTTACTTTGCTATCCACGCTTCTCCATATGTTTTCGAATCATTAAATACTTGATYCTGATTATAGAGTAATGGGTGTTGTAGATATCTTGATTCGTTTCCTATTTCCTCATTCCTTCAAAACACATTGAACACTCCTTAGCCTTTTTTCAACAGCACTCAAATATTCGTTCACGTTGCTTCTCTGATTACTGATATTACCATAAACTGGCGATATTACAATTGATGATCTTATTTTTGATTTGAGCTGCTGTTTAATTTCATTACTACTTAGCTTTTCCACCTGTTTTCTCAAGTATTCAACCAAATGTAAGCCTGAGCTGATTTCCATTTCACCAATAGACGTTTTAATCGCTTTTCTGTCATAGACAGGATACCTATTTCCATTGCCCCTGCTATCACGATTACTTTGACCATTGTTAATCTCATCATTTCGGCTCGTTCTCTCATAAATCCATGCCAGTGCAAACCAACTGACCTTATTGAAATATGGGAACCTGAACTTTGTAGGGACTTTGGTAATGGTCTCAATATCTGCTATTCTTATTTGCATAGGTACATTCATCATAGTAAGGAAGTTCCCTCCTATAACAACACTATCCTCTGGGGTATACACAGCATGAATCCAACCTGAGGGAATGATCATCGTATCACCAGGGAAGAGATTAATACGGAAACAGTCTAAATGAGGATTAGAAAACAAGTCTAGTAAAAATGTTTCATTCTGGTTGCTATCTAGACACCATTTGGTGTAAATGTTCAGGTTCTTTTTAGAAGGAGGAACCATTAGAAAGGATTTACTGCCAGAGATGATTCTGTAATAGACGGAGGTACCACCGAAATCTATGTGGAAATCGGTGTATGAATGTTCAACAGACATTAGACAGTAAAGGGTGACTTGAGGACGGGGCGTTAGACTAGTGGGATCCTTCGTGGGGTCCCTAGTGGGGCTTTTGGTGGGATACTCTGCATCACATTGAGCGTTTATAGCATTTCTAGTACTAATATCACCGACACTTTCCTCCTGCTTAGAAATACCAACACCAGCACATTCTTTGGAACCATCCTCATTATGCACCCTATCACCACAGTTTTTGCTTTCATGCTTTACTTCTGAATCTCCGCATTTAATTGCTCCTCCCTTGCCCACACAATTCCATACCTCATCAACTAAATCCATATCATCCACTAACTGCGGCCTTTTTACAGCATCAGCAAGCTTTGTATCAGAGATCTCTAAACTAATCACATTTCTTACTTTATCACGATCCTCTTTGTTTTGTATAAAATAATCTCGCCATAATCCTAACGTCCAGTACCCTGCATTCCCATATGGCTTATCAATACATCTATATTGCAGTTCATTAGGGATAGTACTGAGATTCTGAGTCAGAACTTCCATGACTTCAACCTGTTTCTCTTCTCCTACTATTTCTGCAATTTGACCAACCGTCAGCGTTTTCGGGACTTTCATTGCTACTCCTCTACCGTTTATCTCTTCTTCCTTATTCAAATCACGCGGTATGTACACTGGCTTCTCACCTAGCCGATTACGGATAGCCCATTGTTTTGTCAATTGGTCCCCTTTGAGCACAATCAGTTTAGAGTGTTCACCAGGCTTAGAAGTGTCGATAGAGTCGTTCACAGCAGGGAAGGCCAGAAGCTTAGCGATATGTGGGTGAAGTGTCTTGGAGACCACTTTGGCACCTTCATTCAAAGCGACATAATCAATGCTTGATTTGCTGCGCTTAGACTTGCGGATATATACAGAAGGACCATATTTTTCCGCACAGGAGTTGCAGTGGAAGCTTCTTATTTCTGCTA
Organism: Sporopachydermia quercuum; assembly: GCA_001599295.1. Lineage (NCBI taxonomy): Eukaryota > Fungi > Ascomycota > Sporopachydermiomycetes > Sporopachydermiales > Sporopachydermiaceae > Sporopachydermia > Sporopachydermia quercuum. The sequence continues at coordinate 563,055 of BCGN01000007.1, forward strand.
TTTGCCAAGGGTTTAAATCCAAGCATTTGTCATGGAACCAGGTTGAGCATTTATCGCATTGAATCCAATCAGAATAGAGATCAGCGTCACCTGAAGGGCCTGTTACTTGTAGGCAAACACCGCAAGCGTCTTTCAGGGATAGGATCATTTTTGGTCATTTGGTAAACAACGTATTGAAAGTGCAAATTGAGGTAAAGTATAGGTGAAAACGAGAAAATTTGTTGATAAAAAGACAATTGGTGATCAATATGCTATGGCGATTGTTCTTTAGAAAGTACTAGGAATGTAGTTGTGTGATAAGATGTACTGTGTGTATTGTAAGGTACCAAAACACTACTTTTGGCCATAATATGGGTATATAATACAATTTCAATCACTGCGCATTTCACTTGATATTTGTAACCAAAAATTCAGGCAACCACTATCTAGTGATCAACTCTAGTGGTCAACTGTTAACATGATACGATAAGAAGAAATGCTGTTGATGAGCACCAAGAGAGAAAGGATGGAGAAGAAAATCATGTGATAATGAAGGAGAAGAGTCATGAGAGGAGATGAAATGCATTGTTGATTATATAATCATTAAATAGGAGTAAGTGTGATTTGAACGAGTTGAAGTTCGGTATTTAAGAGCTATTCGAAAAATGAATCGAAGGTTTTGAGATAGCTGAGAAATAGAAAATTACTTTCCAGTTTCATCTGCTATTATTGATTCACATGCGGTAGACAGAAGTTACCGTGTGTGTATATTGGACGATATCACTCAATCTATAGAGCGAAGATTGTATTCTCGAGATTGATTCTTCAGGTCTCATCCTATTTACTAAGAGTTGGTGATTGGGTGGCTTCGTTTTTTCAGTTTTCCTACATCAACTATCTCGTTTGTGAAATATGGAAAATAAGTGTAGTAACAACCATAAATTCACTAGCTCCACAAACTACAATCATCTTTGTCGTATCTGTACAACTAAAACGATAAGATACACAAACCACTAGCTTTGCTCGATTCCTTCGAATCTCATCAACTTGTGGTTGCCTTCTTATTGATTAAACAACAATGTTACGATCTATTTGGAGCATTAACACCATTAAACCGGCAACTGTGAAAGCCGCAAATCGTTTGTCATCAGTTGCTGTTAGACATAACAGTAGTAAGTATTCTCCAAGCTGTACTATCACTCCAGTCAAAGAATGACATTCGGGTAATGTCATTTGACACTGTCACCTTACTCTTCTATAATGTCAGCTAACATAAGTTCAGGTTCTTTCATGAACATAGTGAAGAAAGATGCTTCTAAACAAAAGTCGTCTAAAGAACAAAAAGGAGGTCTAAGCAGTAACGAAGTTTTAAAATCAACAATGCAAAAAGTGCAAAATTTATCAGCTGCTGAGGAGGATATAAAGTATGACATCTTAGATAAGTACTTCACCTCATTACCACCAAAAGCTTTATATGATCCATTTGATTTCACATTGATTTCGAAAAAATTACAACAAAAGAAGAAACATTCAACTATTACGGGCAATAGAAAGATTTCTTCGGAAAAGCTCAAAAGATTACACGTCAAGCCCTCTTTAACTGCAGAATTTTTAACAAGCGCTGGGAATGTCTTGCCAAGGGAGGTTACAGGTTTAACAAGGAAACAACAATTTTTCTTGTCAAAATCAATTAAAAGAGCAAGAGCTTGGGGATTATTATCAAGAGTTCATAGAGACATGCAAGATGTCTATCTTCCTGATAGAAAGAGAGATTTACCTCCTTTGAACTATCGTTTCTAAGTAATTGAATGAGAGCGAAGAAGGTAGGATTAAGATGAAGCTGAAGAGGAAGATGATTAAACGGTACTAGAAGATGCGCAATTAGTACGTTATATGTAAATAAACGACAAGATTACTACTATTATTGTACTTGATAGTTGAACGTATGCATTGTAGAGTATAAAACCCAAAGTATTGTACACCATCTTTCTGTTGAATATCCTTGGTATAATCTTACAATTAACTCCTAATATCATGTCTAGGTCTCCAACTATCCTAGTCAATGCTATCTCCTTATATCACATAATACGTTTATAATGTGCAATATGATATATTTCTGATTCGTTGCTAATAGAGTGCTATTATGTAGCTAATGTATGGTACGTAACAATAGCATTCCAAAATAAAGTACTGAAGATGTATATTCGTGCGAAGATACTGACTCTTAAATGAGTACTGGAGCTTCAAACTAAGTCATATGTAAGTCCTATAGTATATAATGTAGCTTCTGTTCTGTTAGCTACTCCAACCTATTCAATTCTTACTATTTGGATTGAGAATATCTAATGTATATCATCCGTCTATTGGTCTCGAATTAAATCTAAATAAATAGCTCGATATATTGTAATTAGTGAATGAACATTCTTGCTTTATCTCTGTGTTTGCTAGATGTTCAATTGACAATTGGAGCTTTCAAATGAATATATATGTCAGTCTAGTAAATATTGTTAGTCATGCAATAGCAATAGAAATAGTAATAGTATTAGCATCAAATGAATACTTACCCCCGATTTATAATATGTTTGAATCTCAATTGATCCTCCAAACAAATCAGCGTATGCTCTATTTAATAGTTAGTAAATGCTTATTAGAGATCTCTCTCTCCCTTCAATTCACTCCCTCTTACTCCACATTTACTTACCGACTGAGAGGCAATCCATATCCCATTCCGGCAACAGTATTTCCCGATTCATCAGGCGCACTGTTCAAAGTAGAAAACCCATCACCTTCATTAGCCTTGTACGATGTATACGAGAATTCAAATAGCTTATCAACCATATAATCAGGAATCCCTCCGCCTTTATCCCGAAGTCTAATCCCAATCTTCTCATACTCTTCATTTTCCCCACATTTCTTCCCCTCAACAATTGTTACAACCACTGGCTCATATTCATAGCCAAACCAATGCTCTCCACTGGCCCCATTGGCCCCACGATCGTTATTTTCAATAACGGCTCTGCTTGCATTCTTCAATGCTTCCGTTATTATATATTCAAGCATGTAAGGAACATAAGCTATAGTAATATTACTACCAGCATCAACTACAACAGGAACTCTTGCCCCGTATTTCATATCACACATAGAGCCAACAAATTCACTGCATGTATTCACAAGCTCACTTATTTTTAATCGACTTTTGATAACTCCGTTCCAATCAGTAGTAGTAGAATTAGCATTACTGCTGCTACTACTATCATCTTTTTTCATAGCATTAGTTAGAGCAACATGATGTTTCGCTATTAACCTTGTAAGAATTCTTTCCCGAACGTGAGAATTGAGGAAATCAGCAGATTCCTTAGAGGTCAAATACCCTTGATCAGTTCCTTCAATGAATCCTTTCGATAGTATTGGTAAGATATCATCGTGAGCTTCAATCAGCTTTTCAAGGATTTCTACAAATCGGTTATTATTTGATTTACTGAAATCAAAATTATAAAGGATTTTGAATGTAGATATGTATAACTGATATATTTTGGAAATATGTGGATTTAGGACTACCACATAAGGTAAAGATCGAAGAGCTGTTATTCTTTGAGCAATAAGAATGAGCATTTCTCTATGCGCCTTTTTACCCCTAGCTGTTAATCCTTCAGTTGTTTCTGGTATCTCAAGGAGAGTCTTCATTGTAATTCTGGTTTCTTGTTAGTAAGGAAAGCAATGGAAGGAGGAAAGCAAGACAGGAGATGAGGAGCAATTTGCCGGAAATTAGTAGGCCATTTGGTGATCCATTACAGATATTATGTTAGCATATAGTAGCAACTAAATACCAGAAGGTACTGCATGGATTATATCGTATATGTGCAAAACAATCGTCAATCATTTATTGCCCAATTTATCACCAGATAAGAGCTACCTGATAAGGGAAACCGACAGTAGATCGCAGATAAACCAAGTGATAGATCCTGGTAATAGCTAGATAGCAGATATCATATCAGAAAGGCGAGATCAAATAACTATCTATCTTATTAAATAGCCAACCAAGTAGAAAACCAGTAATGAAATAATAGTGAAAAGTAGTAATGCAGTAAAGTAGGAAAGATACTTACTTTGGGGTCGCTTCGCGTGAAATCTGTTAAAAGAATATTTGTTAGTAAATACTATTAATCTTATCAAAWAAAAGATAATTGAGCTGTAAATATAACAACTGATAAACAATTTGTTATTTGATATATGAAGAGCTGACACGATAAAAATGGTAGAGAAAATAGATTCTATGCTAAACAATATCATTGAGTTTCTGTAGAGTTTGTAATAATATTTGTAAGCCTGTCATTTGTTTTTGATTGATTTCGCAATAATTTCTGTAGTAATTTCGCTATTTAATTTCGTTAATTTCGCTAATGATCCCTGCAATAGCTGCTGCAAAATTTTGTAATAATTTCTGTATAGTAATAAGCTGTCAATCATTCATTGCAACAAAAACTAACAGAAATGCAGCAATTCGGAAATTCACTCACTTGCAATAAATTTATCAAATTGCAAGTAGGGGATTTGAAGTTCTATTTCCTGTTATTTGTTGGAGTAGTAATAGAATAGCAATGAAAATACAGCATGATAGACATCAATAGCAAAACAGTAATTCGTTTATCATAACCCACCAATTGCAACTATTGAAGACTCCATAAACAGAATCAATTGCAGCATCGATAAACAATTCTCCTGAGCACTTGTGGTCATTAAAGCACTTTCAAAAGAATTCAAAATTCCATGTTTATCAAACTGCTGAGTAAATGCCCAAATGGCACTCACGAAAGCTCCATATAATGCTGAGTTGATCAACACTTGAATAAAAATTCATCATTCAGCAAACAACGTCCTCTACTTCAAATCCTTCGAATCTCAACTTATTTGCACTATCAGCTAACAATAATTGGACAAAATAGCAATAAACTCCAAAATATCTCTCGTGATTCGTTCATATTCTTTTCAATAAGCTCCTCAGACTCATTTATGAACTAAGCATGTTTACCAAATCATCACTATACATACCTCAGCAATGCTCCGTTCATATTTCACACGTGATTCATATAGAAGAATATCCTCTTCAATATTTCTGCTTCTTTTTCCACTCTGGCCACTGGAAATACATCGATAAGTCAAGTGATTCCCATAGAAAGCAAAAACGTTACTTCTATGGCTAGCAGCAGCACTCTTAGTGCTACTACTATAAGTACTATTGTTCCTTATACATAGTAATGGAGCAAGTTGTCGAAGACAGACACCAGTGGTAAGTGGTGAACACTGTTGAAGTGTATGAGCAATACAAGATTTAGAAAGCATGAAACAAAGGAATTAGTAGATGGTGGTTTGGAATCAGATGCTTGTCAAATTTGATTTATTGTTATAATATCAGAATATATGAAAAACAGTAAATGAATGAGGTGTGCGATAAGTAGAAAAAAGGAAAGAAAGTAGATTGTTGAAGAGGTGAGGTGATAATTTAGAGTTTGGGGATCTAAGGTAAGAGTACGCAAGCAAAATTTAGGTTGGTAATATAGTTAGGGTTTAATACATGTATCTGGGTTCAAGAACCTTGTCTACTATTCTTCAGATATTTTCTTAGTTTGAAATGAGCTATAATAATTGATTATTCGAATAATTAGTAGTTTCTTTTATTAAAATTAAGAATATCTAAACATTTATAAAAAAAAAAGTTTATTGTGTGGAACTAACTAGGTAGAAGAAAACATAGAAGGATCTTTTAGTGGTAATCAAACCTTAATTAAAATATTAGGTTTAAGTTTAAACTCTAATTCGAACTCAATACCAATTTACATTTCCTTTGTTGGGAGTTTTTCTCAAATCCTGTACCATTATAACATCTAAAGCCCTCAATATATAATTTTTATGGCCATAAATTCGTATTATTTATCGTCTTTATACCATAGTTCCTAATTTTCTAACGATTGGATCCCCACTATTTTTTGTTGCTTTCAGCTTTAGGTTTAAAGTTAGAATATCAAACTTAATTGCTGCCTCTCAATAATTATACCCCCTAATATGGGACATTTGATGGTTCCTAGTAAAGCCAAACAAGCGTGGCTCGGCGCATCTACTGAAGCCATATCTACTTGAAAACCTTTATTCCGAACGCTAACATACATTTCTTATTCATATTCACTATAAGTGTCAACACAGCATCAACAAATAGCAAACTCTCTAGGACTACATCTACCAATGTCTGACTGACACTATATGCTGCTCAACAGCTAGTAGCATTTTCCGAAGCTCATGTCGTGATATATTCTCCTTAACAACTATCAGTTCAATAGGGTGTCTACCATCCATATATTTCATTAACCTTCTAAACAGCGCTGTCATCTCCGGTGGCTGTCCTTCCAGACATTGGCTGATCCATCGTCGTTCTAGTGCTGTAGCTCGCTCAGGGTCTTTCAGTATCGAATCGTCATTATCCTCCAAATAGTAGGTAACTTCCAAAGGTTTTGTTTCCCGCTTACTATCACCATTGTTGTTATTTCTCCCTTGCCCATTGTTATTGTTATTACTACCACTACTACTATCATTGCCGTTACCAGCCAATAAGGAACCTTTCTTAAGCCCTTTCGATAGCTCAGACTGTCGTCTGGGCTCTACTTTAGATGAATTGTCTGTACTGGTGTCTGTATTGATTTTCTTTTCCTTCTTCTTGCTGTTAGTCTTTGCCATTGCTTCTAATTCCCGTTTTTCCTCTACTGCCATCTTAATGGCCTTGGATATCTTTATCCAGAGAAACGTTTGCAACTGCGTAATGTAACCGTATCTAAGCAACCATTTAGTAGCTTCTATATAAATATCACGATGATCTCTGCTAGGGATGATAGATAGTAACTGTCTAGGTTTAGAAGAAGACAATAGGGATAGAAAAGCTGATAAAGCAGGCAAAGACGGAAATTGAGCTCTGAATATATAGCTGTGCTGTGTCAGATTGACTATAGGTGCCATGGGAGATACAATGTATACGTTTCTAGTATGAATAGGAAGAATGGCTCTTGCTCTACGCCAGTAGATCAAATGATAAGCAAACGATTGAATTTGATTAAGATCCAGTCCGCTTTTCAATGATAGTTTGAGCAAGCTTTCTGTAGGATCAATGCTCCTTATGAAATTAGCAATCAATCCATCTCTTTCTGTTTGGATATCTTCAATAATCTGTTCAGGCTTGTCTAGAAGCAAAATAGCACAGTATTTCATAATACTGTCGTCGAGATCTTCCTCTCCATTGCTAACAGCTGCTGCCAGGGACAAAAATGACCCGGGGATCGTTTGAGCCATCAACGATTGAGACATAGGCAAGGACGTGAACTCAGTCAAAATAGGAATCTGGAACGATCGTATTTTGTTGTTGATGCTTACTGTAGCAATAGACGAACGAGCTATTGATTCATATATCTGGCTTAAAGCAAATGCTAATGACGATTCCTTGAGAATCAATGCCCATAGCTCATGAATGCTATTATTGTTTTTCCGAGTTTCCTTCTCTTGATCTTCCCGCAGTTTCATGATTTTCCAGGCTTCATTCCATACATAATTTGATTTATGTTGTTCTGCCCGTAATAAAAGACTTAGTCTGGACGCAATATAATGGTACATTTCATCTGTCCTGTATTTATATTCAACTGTTGGAGGATTCATGACAAATGTCACATTGAACATAGTCATAGGACATTCATTCGATTGGGAGTGTGACTTCTCTCGATGTCTATGCTTATGATGTTTATGTTGTTTATGCTGTTTATTTTGTTTATTCTCTTTGTTTTCCATACGTTCAGATAAATGTAATTCATCAAACAGAATTTCGTCAGGATGAGCTTGAGAACCATTCTCACTACTATTAGGTTTGCCACGATCATCTGTTTGACCTTGTAGCTGTCGTTGGGGATTCCTTTTCTCAGCTTCCTCATCTTCTTTAGAATTWTTTTCCGAGCCAACTCCATACTTCTCTCTATGGCTGTCTCTGTCTAAAGAATGTTTATCTGACAAATGAGACGTATACTTTGGCCGTTTTGCCCTCCATGCACCATTAGGAAGAATATGTATAGGCAATCCCAGGAATGACACATCATCAATGGTAAGCTCAAAGCGTGAATTACACATTCCTCGTCCTGGGGAGATTATTTCCGAGATAAAGTCGCCTGAGAAGCCAAACATTGTGTTTCCTATACCTTTATCATTAATAGAGCTGTGCTTTGTCGGGTGAGCTGAAGAATGGTCGTCCAGGTCGCCAAAAAGAGAAGAAGCTTTAGGGTTAGTGGAGTTGGCGATGATGACTGCTGTATTGGAAGAAGCGCCTGTACTTCCCAGCGCAGTATTCGATGTAGTAGCACTGATATTGGTATTGGCATTAGTGCTAGCGTTGGCCCCAGTAGCACTGCTAGCGGTATCATTGCCAGTGGCTATACTTGCTCCATTACTACTGTTTACTCCAKTTGCTTGATTTTCTGCTGCAGCTACTGAATTATGATGCGATGTAGTACTGCTAGCTACATTTCCAGTACTATCGGCAGCATCTTGGTTGAAATTATCAAATATATGCTTCAAAAGCTTCTTCCTTCTTTTCTCTCGTTTTTCACGTCTTCTATCCTGTTTGTCTAGAATGTCCAAAAGCACTTTCCCACTGCTATAACCTCCAATAAATCCTATAGCTTTATAGTTATCCATTGAATTTATATTGCTATTGCTGTTATTACTGCTATTCCTATGACTAGAAAATGAGCCATTGCTACTGAAATCAGTCTCATCTTTATATAAATCATCATATAAGATATCGTCTTCTTCTTCTTTCCTGTATAGAGGATCGTATTCATAATCATCATCATCATATCCATCAGGCTCAGCATCAGGATCAGCTTCGTCATCATCAGAAGATGATTCTGAGGAATATATTAGATTGGTATCTTCTAAAGAGGTGGGAGTAGCTTGGAATCCATAGGATTTAGGATTCGGAGGATAATGGAAAACAAGCTGGGGTCCATTATGGGTGCATACCGTGAATATGATACCCAATAAGCAAGGATTCGGTATGTAGAGGCTCATATTTATGAGTGTAGCACGTATGCTATTTAGATGCACCGTCGAGTGTATGACGACTGTGATTGATACAATCGGATATAGGAAGGGAGAAGGACTGATGGAGTAGCCACTAAATATGCTGGCCTGTTGGGAAATAATGATCAATTTTGATAGGTTGATAGGAGTAAGCGGAAAGGAATAAGGCTTGTTGATGGAAGATTGAAACGAGAATTTGGTAGGGAAATAAAGGATTCTGTGTTGATAATTGTAGCAGAGTAGAACAAAAATGAAAAACTAGAAGTTTGGGGAGACAAACTGAGTTCAAAAATTGAGTTGTAGGTTTAAGGTGTTGCAGGAGACATGCAGCAATGGTGCACTAATTTAGATTGCGTGCATTTCGATTAAAAGATAATGCAGAGGAGGGAAGTAATATGAGAAAGAAAGTTGGATGAGTGAGCAGAAAATATAAGATTTAAGGCTTAAAAAGAGCAATTTTTATCTCACCACAATTGATCAGTCATATCGCGGTTAATTMTTTATAGTTAAAAGCATGAACAAAAGAATAGCAACCTACAAAATTGAGTGTTATTTAAGTTTGAGAACCCTTTTTAAAGTTTCAACGTCAATTTCTACGAAGATACACATTATTTTCGTGCCGTTAATTTTGGTGCATTTTGACTCCAATTATATATCTAATGATTTTTGCTAAAATACTTCTTAATGCTTTAATTCTGCTAAGGCATTTTAGTCATTTTCAGAACTACCTATTAATGTTCTTCCAATGATCTAATCCCGCATCGGAACTAAACAACAGGCAGATAAAGTTCTTTACTTTAGCTTTGCAAGYTTCCAACTTTATTTTGCTATAAAGTTTAACCTTATCAGCGTCAAATATCACTTCGTACTTATCATCCCTTAATATCTACTATATCAACATACCTACTATTAAAATAACCAACATAAATATAGAAATACCTGGTTTCAGCGTATTTATTTCATTATTTACCGTATAAACATGCAGGCTATCTCAGCTGGTTCCAGTCATCTTATACATTCTCCTATGTCCTCGTAGTTACTGTCCCTTCATTTGCCCAACCGAAACTTTCATTCCAATAAATCATTATACCAAGCAATCCATTCCTTATTTATACACATTCAAATCCAAAGCAGATTCTGAACCAAAGCTCCTCTTTCTTGAATATCCACGATCATTTTCTTCCTCTTCTGCAACAGATTTCAACGATACCAATCCTCCAATACAATCATCACTCATTGAATCTTCTCTGTTGAGTCGTATAGTAGGAACACTACCGGTTGGTGGTGGTGGTGGTGGTGGCTTCTTACGACGGACAGTGGTATCAGAATTATTGACTGATGCTCTCATTGTAGAATCTATGCTTTCATAAGTACTGTAGGGTGGCTTGGAACTACTTCTTGGGGGTGGTGGTGGTGGTAATGGAGAAGCTGAAGCGGTTGATTCATCGGAGCTTCTTCTTGATGGTAGTGAAGGTGTATAATTACCTATTCCATTTGAAGCATGGACACCTTTCTCAAACCTTGTTTCAACTGAAGAATAGGATATATGTCTAGGGATCGGTCTTCTAGAAGGAGGAGTGGGTGGTTGTCTACTATTAGACCTTGAGCCAGGAGCACTCAATGAATTAGAAATACCAGAAGTATTCCCCGCGTTGCCACTACCGCCAGAGCCTGAGGCTGAGCCGGATAGTTCGCTTTTCAGAGGTGTGGGAATTGAAAGAGTTCTATTGATTCTTCTTCTTGGCACAGGAGGCCTAGGGATAAACCGCGATAGACCAGCTTTACATGAAGCAGAAGTAACTGGTGATACAGGTAATGAACTATAATCCTTGCTCGAGCCTTGATAATATCCTTGTTGTTGGTTCTGTTGTAATCCTTGAGCAATATCGAGACTAGTGCTTTTATAGAACTCGCTGGACTCTAACGATGTAGTTGATACTTCTTTCTTGAGTATTCCACCATCTTCCATCAATGACGCAGAAGAAGACGATATTGATGATGTTTCAGAGAAAGAATCGTTGGTTATTGAATGAGAAAGTGACATAAAATTAATACTTGTTGTTACTTCATCTATTTCGTTCATGCTTTCATTCTCGTTCACGCTTTCCGCTGAACTGTCGTTCTCAGTTTCATTGTCATTTTCAGCATCAGTCGTTTTAACAACAGCAAGCCAAGGAATCAGTAAACATTTTGCAGTTAATTTCTTCGTGACTGAGGATGCAGTTGATGAGCTTTCAAGCAATTCCAATAGCTTTCTCAACTGCTTCACTTTATAATGGTTGTTCTTCAACTGAGTGTTCAATAGTAATGGATATAGGGCATGAAGAAACGTTTCTCTTACATTTTCATCAGAAACATCATATAGCGTTCGAATGAATACATCAACTAGCACCTTCAAATCGTTCAAGTAGAAAAATTCATAAGTATCCGGCTCAGTGAACATAAGATACAATAGCTTCAAGGTTAATATCTCAACGCAGTGATCATCTTCTCTATTGAGAAACAATATCAGCTTTTCACCAAATATTCTGTAATGTTTTCCTTGATATTTCAAGCACTTCATGATCAGGTTAACCAACACAGGTTTCTTTTCCCGTTTCCTTTGATGTTTCGATATCATGTATTGTTCATTCAATACTAGTAGCAGTTTGATGATAGTATAGCAATGCCCATCGTTCGAAGAGTTTATAGCAATAAGTTGAAATAGAGAAGCAATAAATTTGAATTCAATGAACTCGATTTCTTCTTCATCTAATTTTTGAATAAGGCAAACTTGATAAAGGATTTGGAAAAGAATTTGGTGAATTTTCTGTAGCTTTTTCAAATGTCCAGATGAGCGTAATACCAGAGAGTTTGTCTGGGGAGGAGCATCAGGGGACTTCTGAGTGGGTTTGCTGGGGGCCTTTTTTGTGCTAGGGTGGGAATCCCCTGTACCAGAGCTTTCAATTTCTGTGCCAGATTTCCTCATGTTCCTCATTCCCAGTATCTTTTTAATATTAAACCAATCATCAATCCAGAGAACAGTGAGGATGGTATAAAAACACTTGTACTCATGCATTATCACTAATGTATCAGGATTCAACTTGCTAATTAAAAACAGCATCATCACCAACAAAAGTTTGATATCTAGATCAACYAACATATCAACTTGAGTGTTCTTTAGCAAATTGAACATACGTCTTATACAGAAGACTTCGTATCGTTTGAAGCCTTTTGATAGAACAAAATAATAACCACATTTAACTAAATCATCGTCATTTTCAATATATTTGTCTTTATATTTCTGAATGAATTTGATAAATGAGAGTATTATATGATTCATTTGAACTGTATTAAAATCATCACCAAACTCCTCAGGAGCTGATAGGATTGATTGAATTTCTAACCAAAACTCATCACTTGATTTACATTCAATATTAACGAAATTGAACTCATCAGCATTATCAGTGGTGATTATCGGTGGTGGCGTTTTAGTAGTTGACACGTCAAACATTTCATATTAAATTTACAACAAGATAGGTAGATAGGTATTAATGGACCAATAATCTGGCGGTTGATTGGAGTAATTGGTGAATTCGATAGAAGTTAGTTACCTGATAGTATTAATACATTAGTCGATGTTCACTGGATTCCTCCCTGATTGTAAAATTCAAAGCAGATGGAATTAAATAGCTGAATTCCACTTATATTGATCTTCAGAGTAGCTGAAATGTTGAAGCTTATTCTACTGTTACTATTCTATCTCGTTGTGTTCTCTTTGTGATTGTTTACCCTTCTCATCTTTCAGTAAACCAACTATCGAATAGTACACTCGATACTGTTTTCCTTTCTGTTTGAACCTTCCAGAGTCTTGTCAAGGTCTTCCCTCAATCTCAACTAATCAAACGAATCGTGTRGGTTCTCTTTTATCCAATAACTGTGTCCCAGAATCTCTTTGATTAATTGGAGTACATGAAGAGCATAGGCATCACGTCAACTCCTGAACAACTAGCGATGGGTAATATCTAGTGACTCAAAAGTAAACTATTATGAAAGGAACAAAAGGCTAGAACTACCTATATCTTACAGATTCATACTATTTTTCGGCTTATTTTCTTATGCTTGTTCCAAGCTTTTTATTCACAAAAAACTACCTAATAGAAATAATAGCTGTGTTTCATCTATTATCATCATCATCATCACGACAATACAATACATCACAACCTGGCTGGATTGGAGATCAATAAGAGAAAAAGGAAATTTTGAGTGAAAAGAGGAAGACATCCCAAAAGTGGAAGTTAGATCCTAGAATAGGATTAAACTAGAAGTAGAATTTGAACTTAGCATTAGAGCTAATGTAAAACTATGCATGTGAAGGAATTAGTGGTTAAGTATGAATAGGAAGAAAGAAGGATAGAAGGAAGTTAGTCCTAGATAAGATGAATATGTAAGAACAGGTAAGGAATGTAATTGTTTTATTTTTTCTCTGAACTAGTGATATTTAAAAACATGCTGTAAAAGTTTGTGCAGGTTGTTATACATGCAATGCTGGAGATATAAAGGCTTTAAGTGATGGCTGAAATGATTAGAGTTGGTATATGCATTAGCTCTCAGCTAATGCATAGACGCACAGGAAGGTATTTAATTAAGGTCATTGAACACAGTATATGGTGTTAACCATTTGCTAGCTAACTTCCCTTAATACACTTTTCTATACTTATTTTTAYATACTAWGCAAACCGTCAGACAATAACAAAAGACTGACCACAATACTTGACTACCAGTTTCCTATTATTTTAAATCATACCCCTCGTCCCACATTTACAGACCAACAGGTTGCTCAAATTATTTTTCTGTCTTGTGGTARCGTATCCTGCAAGTAAAATGCGCTCCACTCACACGTTAACCTTAATTATAAATCTAATATTTGTACTAGACTCATCCGTTCACATTTATTCCCTTTCTACTATCATATCCTCGACTAATACTTCTTTTATCACCAACTAATCCTTTGATGAAGCGTTATGATACTGTTTCTTATTTCATATGAAAAAACAGATTTATATACCATTTGATGATATTTCAATCAACCTAAGTGCATCTACTATTCACTAACAATCGGCGCCAAAATTCTCTGTGTACATATATATATTCAGCTTTTTTCTTTTGAACTATCTGTCTGTCTTATCTAAATGATCAGCTGCTATTCATCTTGATAGCAGTTGACATGACTTGATGTCTCAGAACATCCTAATATCATCTTACCTCATAAATTGCAACTAATGGATGAGTCAACATTGTTGAAAGTATACGATTATTCGACTCTGGGTCAGAAACATCTACTAGCAAACGAGATTTCTGCGGCTATAGAGGCAAACCAGAAAGCTGCTGAATACGCTAAACAAGCTTATGAAGAGTATAGGAGAAATAATGATAGCGACAGTGGCAATAGTAGTATAAATAATGTGTACTACGAGGAGGGTCCTAGCAGTAAAAACTCCACAGTACAAAATACTGGAAACGAAGGTACTTCTGGAAAACAGCAAAATGAGAAAGAACCTATAAATCCATCAAACAATTCACTAGGTAGAAGTGTTGGACTCACCGTTGATGATGATCCGGTGGGTAATAGTATCAAAATGCTTTATGATCAACATATCACGAAAATCAAGGATTTGAAGTTACTATTTACACTCAAGCAAGAAAGTAAACATGCATCTCACCAAGAAAAAGAGTCTTCTGGAAATAGTGTAAGAAATAGCAATGACACTCAATTTGAGGGTGATAATAATAATAATAATAGAGAGAGCACTCCAACAGTATCAGCAGCAACACCAACAACAACAATGAGTAATACAAAAGGAGCTGGGGCATCAAAGCTACCAGTTAGTCAAAATGATACATCATCTGAGTCTCATTCTGACGTGTTTGATCCTGACAGTATAAGTGAACTATTCGAATCTTTTTACAATGATGTAGTTTCTTTGACTAGCAGTTTGCCTTTAATTACAACGGGTATTATAAACAGAAAGAATACAACCCATCAAGAAGCAATAGGTTTATTAGCTTTGGTTCAGAAGTTCCAGGTGTCATTTCCTGGTAAGTTTAACGAACGATTTAATGAGTTCAAACAAGATATAATGAAGTTGAGCAAAACAGGAACTTGAATGGGAATTGGAATGCGAATGGGAATTAAACATGATTTGTGTACGATAAATATGATTATTGATTATAGTTGATGGAAGCGTTCATATAGGTATCGATGGTTTGATCTGCATTGGTTTGAAATGAATGTTGATAGTAAACGGTTGGATGGGCATAGTAAATGATGAATACGACAGCTCATATTGTGCTAATGATACTTGTGATGAGAGGAAATTCCAGTTGATGATTATAAGTTGAATTGTTGTTTATTTATAGGAGTACTTAAGAACAAAATTGTAATTATGAATCAACAGTTTGTTATTGTCAAGTTCAGGAAGAATAGTGTATCTTATTCCATTCTCACTCTTGACATATTGTAACTAGATTGTCCTGACATTAGCAGTACGAGTTTTCGTACATCCAAAGATGGAACTATTGCTCAACGTATCATATATATATACATATACATATCATACCTAGTTCGTGATCACTTACATCTAAAATCATTCCTACGTTAAACTCTTATAATAATTTTCAAATTCAGCATCTATTGAAACTCCCTAAGTGTACAACAACATATACTTGAGTATTCTTATTAAGAGGTACCTCTTCAAGTATTCGATGCCTTCCTGTAGCCATAAGAAAACTATTAATCATGAAACCAATGGCTTGATGCCGTTCATCATTTGCTCCTTAGTGATAAGATGTCCAATAGTTTCAACATGCTCTAATAATTCACTGATATTATGACTCCATTCATTCAACACATCATTTGATTCTGCAGGCTTGGAGAAGCTGATTATTCCCTTCGGTCGATTGATTCTAGCATAAATAGTGCCATTGATAACCAAATCACTAATAAATTTCTCTGTCTCCTTTTCGGTCAAATCTAGTAAATGGTTCAATCTAGAAAAAGTTATTCGAGAGTAATAGTTTGAAATAGTTCTAATATTATGTTCAATGACTCTATTTCTCAAATCATTCCATCTAGCAACACCCTCTTTAGTCTCTGGGCTGAAGACTGAAGATGATTTCAATAATTCTCCGTAGTAACCCTCCATATTTGGCCAGTTCATCAACTCTGTTGCAATGAATGATTTGATCAATTGATTATGAATCACCAAATCAGAATTAGTTAATTTATTATCTCTAGATATTTTCTCAATCAAATCCGATTGCAAGTTATCAAAGGGTGACAAAACAATGAAATGGACAATGTTCTTTAGCACTTCTTTCCACTTTATTTCGTCGTTTTGAATTAATTCAGTATCATATATATGTTGATAGTATTGAACAATGTCCAAATATTTTCCATCGTTTAAACCAATCAAGACCAGCAATTCATAAAATTTCAGCTTCAACTCTTGATATTTATTTCCATTGAAAGTTTTTGGTAAAATCTTCTTTGATAAAATGAACGCTTGATTGAAATCACCCTTCTTAATACATAATTCCATCTGTTCTAATATAAATTCAATTTTTTCTTCTAAATCCATACTTCCAAATGTTTCAACTTGTAATTCACACATTATTTCTGTTGCTTCATCAATTTTGCCTTCATCTTGTCTAATATGAGCTAATATTCTACTAACTCTTGCTCTTTCGACTTCTACAAACATTTTAGCTTCAGTAACAGTACGAATAGTTTCAATCACTTCAACTTTCACTTCTTTACTTGGTGTTTTATCTAATTGATCGATAACTTCTTTAACCATTGTTTGCACAGCGAGTTTCATTTGACCATGTTTCTTTGACAGGTTGATTAGATTCTCGGATAAAAGCTTCCATTTACCATTGGCAATTAACACATCAACGATCTTGGTTAGGACTCTTTTAGAAGATGCTAAATCTGATGATTGACGAGTTTGTTTTTCCAGTTGTAATAGCAAATCCATTGCTGGGTTGAAATCATTACTTTCTAAAGTCTTATCGATTTCTGGTAGTTTCTGATCAAGGATCTCTTGATAGTCCTTCTCCGGTTTTAAAGGTGCTTCTCTTGACATTGTGCATAAGATGTGGTTATGTTTTCAGAATGATTTGAATCCAAGAATTCGTTGAACAATATAATCAGAAAGTAAAATTTTTCTAACTATTGCAAAAATAGTACACTGCAAGTATTTATGATATGACACCAGCCGATTGTTAATGAATTGTAAACCGCCAAACAGCTATCCCATTAATTACCATATACCAGTCAATAGAACAACTATTAAATAAACTATCAGCTTGAAGAGTAATTCCACACTTTTACTTTTAGCACGGTAATCTATCTGCTGAAACAACCAATTTATATTGTTATAATTATTTATTTTTCTAAACTTATCTAATACATCCAATTGATTACATCAATGTGGCAAATGGCTATCGAGAGCGGGTCTATGTTGGGGAGCCAACTTTGTGTTATTTGTTCATTATTCCTAAGTACAAAAAACCACAATCCACAGACACAGAAGGAGACTCGCTGTTAATCCTAGTCTCTAGAATATTACCCACTAAGTTTGAAATGATATATATATGATCGTTCTAGCATAACAAGATACTTGCATATTTAATCCATATTAGGTTGCTTCTTTCCCAATATATGTATCTTTGATCAAAGTAGTAACTCTTGCTAGTTCGAGCTAACTACTTGAAAAAAATTCTTTTGTATGGGGATTTTTCAATATGCCTCTTCACTGGTTTCCTTACTTATTAACTATTCATCATCAGCGGAACAAATTTTCATCTAAATGTGTATCTATGTCGTCATTTTACTCTTCATTAGCCTAAATCCAATTAAATTGAATTCCAACAACGATTGAGTATAAAGTACTCGAATTCAACTGCACAATGGGTGGATCCCAGTTRAAACAACTCAAGGAGACTCTGAAAGCTCAAGGGCTATCTGGGTCTCAACCAAAGAAAGCAAAAAGCTCCAAAGCCAGTAAATCGTTGAAACAACAAGCGATGAAAGCTCGTGATAAATCAAAGATCATAAGTGAAATTAGAGACCAATTCAACCCTTTTGAGATCAAGTTCAATCGTAATAAACATACTTCTATCTTTGGTCGGATAAATACTGCTGGTGCAGTCGGTAAACCAGGCATCTCTAAACAAATTGGTGAAGAACAAAGAAAAAAAGCTTATGAAGTAGAGAAAAGCAGAAAGAACAAAGTTGGTGGTGTTATGGATAGAAGATTCGGTGAGTATGACGCTAATATGACTGAGGAAGAGAAAATGCTCGAAAGATATACTAAGGAAAAGTTGTCTCGCCATGAAAAGAGATCAATGTATAATCTTGATGACGATGATGATATGGATGTTCCTATTGATGGAAATGATGACTTCACTTTGACTCATGCTGGTAAATCTTTAATGTTTAAAGATGATTTTGATGAAGGAGATTTGGGTGTTGATGCTCACTCGGATGATGATGAATCTGGAATATCACGTAAGAGATTAAGGGATGATATTGAAGGAGGCTATTTGGGTGAATATACAGAACACCAAGAAGGAATTATTAACGGAAACCCCAACAAGAAGAAGACTAAAGCTGAAGTTATGAAAGAGGTAATGATGAAATCTAAATATTATAAAGCTCAGAGGCAAGAAACAAAAGAGAAAGATTTAGACGAAATGGCTGAATTAGATGATGAATTTGAAGACGTGCTTGATTTACTTAAATCTGTGCCTAATGCTAAATCAGATAAACCTGTTTCTAGTATTGAGACAAGTAACCCAGAAAGTGACATGAAATATAATTCTTTGTTAAAAGAGCTTCAATTTGAAGGTAGAGTGAAGCCAAGTGATCGAACAAAGACTGATGAAGAACTGGCAAAAGAAAGAGCTGAAAAGCTACAGAAATTAGAGCAAGATAGAATTAATCGTATGAATGGTATTGAGGACGATTATGTTGAAGGTGACTTAGAGGATATTAATAGAGATGACGAATATTGGATAAAAGATTCTGATGAGGACGAAGATCAAGGTGATAGTAATGAGCCTGAGCTGAGACTTGGTGAACCGTCAAGAAAACATACTCAACAGAAAAATTTAGAAGAAGATGTGTCTGAGAGTGAAAATGAAAACGAACAAGATAGTGAAAATCTAGAAAGCGAAATATTCGAGGGTAAATTTCTTCCTTCAGTTCGTTTAAGCGAATCCAAAACGAAGCGAGAGACTACTGAAGTTGATATTCCTTATTTATTTCGATGCCCCAAAACTTACAGTGAATATAATGATTTAATCTATCAGTATAGCTTAAAAGATGAGCCAGTGATAATTGAAAGAATTCTTGATTGTAATAGTGCTAGTTTGAAAGCAGGTAATAAACAGAAGATTGCAAGGTTTGCTTCAGTTTTATTGCAACGGGTTTTATATTTATGCGATTCGACTGATCCTGATAGGGTTGGTGTTATCAACAGTCATATCAAAAGGTTAAGAAAATTGATAGAAAAAGATATCAACAACAAAGCTCTTTCATTGTCGTTTAGAAAAATAACTGATGAACTAAGAACAAGAATTATAAGTGTTATTTCTAAGAATTCAGTATCGACTTATCCTAAAAAATCAGATATGATGATTTATTTATTGGTATCTCAGTTTTACTCTACTTCTGATCAATTTCATCTGATATCTGTTCCGATGCTCTTGATAATGGGATTACATTTAGAACAGATTCCTGTGGTTAATATGCCATCTTTAGTGTCTGGTATATTCATTCTTGATGTTCTATTGAAATATCAAAGAATATCCAAAAGATATATTCCTGAGGTACTTGATTTCATCAGAAGGACCGTTAGAGCATTTTTCCCTCGTATTACCAGGGAAGGTAGTAGTAGGGGTGACAGTAGTCATACTGATCTTCATACTTTAGGAGAAGAAAAACAGAAGAAGCTTAGAATAGATGTCAATAAACAGGGCAATGTAGTTTCTACTGATGCTCCGAATGAACTGTCGCTGGATGATTTATTTGCAGAACCATCAAATGAATTACTATTGAAATACTGGTTGAAACTCCAATTGTTGATTAAACGATATGTACAAGAAATATGGGTCGAAAAAATTGCATCTGTTGAGATAATGACTCCTATTTTGAATGATTTGACGGATGTTTCGAGCCTGTATCGCAACGTCAGTAACAGCAACGGTAGCAGAATAGATACTGCTGCACCCTATGATCTTATAACTCTTCTATCTAACACCATAAAACAAACAAAGAAAACTAGAAAACCATTGACGCTGCAAGAGCATAAACCAATGGCTATTTCTACGTATGAGCCTAGGTTTGAAGAGAATTATAATGTTGATAAGAAATCTTATGATCCAAACCCTGAAAGACAAGAAATTAATAAATTGAAGGCTCAGTTGAAGAAAGAAAACAAAGCTGTTCTTAAGGATATTAGAAGAGATGCTAAATTTGTATCAAGAGAAGTTATTCAAGAAAAACGATCAAAGGATGAAGCTTATCATTCTAAGCTTGCTAGAATTCTTAATACTGTTGCAACTGAAGAAGGAGCTGCAAAGAATAGGTATGAAAGAGAGAAGAAGGCACGAAGGGGAAAATAGGTGTAGAGTAAAGAATAGCAAGACCAGAAGTGGATACAGTAGTGAAATTAGTAGGTAGGCACAGGATTAATAGTAGAATTAATGTGAACATTGGTTTACGTTTTATAGTGGACTTTAAATACTCCTGTAGACGAAAAGAAACGAAAACAAACGAAAACAAAAGATGTTGTAGATGGTAGCAATACACTTCTGTTGCTAGACATAGATAAGAAACTGTAATGAAAATACTGCAGGTGATCTTCAGTTGAGTAGATTCTATCTGTATCTATTGATGACTTCGTGCGCATATGAAGTCTTCACAGTTTCCTATTTATTATTGAGTCTGGTCATGATGTGCAGAAAAGAGTTGTCAACATACGTTACTGAGTTGGTCAATAATATACCCAACTTCATTTAATATAAAAAYTTCACCCAATAGAGAAATACAATATTCCTTTAAGAAGGATGATAACGGGCGTCTGGTGTAGTTGGTTATCACATCCGCTTAGCATGCGGGAGGTCCCCGGTTCGATTCCGGTGTCGTCCAATTTATTTTTATTCTTTTTGTGAATCGACAAATAATTTTTCCTGCTTCCTTTTTCAGACTAAAGAGACGAAATAAAGCACCTACCTTATAATGATAGTATACACAATGATAATAATCAGGCTGACTTTCCAACCGTTTCAATTAAAGATCATATCGATCTCATGACAATCTAGAAGCGGTCACATAGCGATTGACAAAAAAGTGTAGAAATCCAGCCAGATCACATGACCATGACCAGAGCGTCCAAAGACCATATGAGCAAATAAGTATTGAGATTCATCATTCTCGACTTGAATTTGGAATCTTAATTGAGTTGAATGATGGCTATTTTTTTGAACTCTGTAACTAGGTGGGTCACTCTCAATAGCAAAAGTAGATAGTATATGTTATTTCAGACTGATATTTAATCACTTCTCTCACTCTAAAAGTCTGCCTCAGATTATTGCATTTAGTTTGGTTGCTTATATTTTTCGATGGGTGATACTCAATCTAATGTATCGCCAAAGCTGGCGAGAGAAATCCAACAATGGTGCCTTACAAACGGCCTCATAATGTTTCCTGAAGGTTTCAATGGCAATAGCTCAATTGCTGTTCACGCTCCTGTTACTACACATCCCACCCCTTTTCCTAAAGAATGTTTCAATAAAGCGTTGGAGGCCCAGACAGTTTTCAATAAACTATATGCTCGAATCAGTTGTAACTCTGATTGGATCGAAGAGGTGTCTCAAGAGTAAGTACTCCAATATTTTTTTGTTCCATTAGGATTATTTGATTTTCCTTATGATTAGAAATGTGATTGGGTTAGTTTAACTAACGAAAAGAAAGACTAGCCCAGCATGACCCCGAGTTTACAGGAAAGCTCTGGGACACATATATCAGGGCAAAATCGGAGGGATTAGTGCAAGACCTGAGCTTAGGACTTTTTCGATCAGACTACTTGATTCAAAGCAATGATGATGATGACAAATTAGCTATTAAACAAGTGGAGTTCAACACGATATCGGTTTCATTTGGTGGTCTTTCCCCGAAAGTTGCTGATCTTCACAGGTAAGTGTTAATTTGCAACTGCAATGATACTACAAATATGATCCGAGTACACAACTAACGCTTTGGCCATAGATATTTATCTGATACGAAACAWTATGTTCACGAGAGCATTTCGACTGAAGACTTGCCTCAATCAACATCAGCAGCAGATCTGGCCAAGGGCTTGGCTGGAGGTCATAAAGCGTACGTCGAAAGAGAATGTTTTGGAAATGGTGACTCAGTTGTAGTTATATTCATTATTCAAAAAAACGAGAGGAATACTTTTGATCAGAAGCACGTCGAATTAGCACTTCTGGAAAAGTATGGTATTAGATCTCATAGGGTCGTCTTCGAAGAGGTTTTGAATAGTGTTAGAAAAGATCCTGAAACAAAAAGATTGTATCTGAAAGATGGTGGTTGCGAGGTTTCTGTTGTTTATTTCCGGGCAGGGTATTCTCCTGACGATTATAAACTAGGAAACAACTGGGCTGCAAGATTTGAATTGGAAACCTCATTAGCTATAAAATGTCCATCTATTTTGACGCAATTGAGTGGAACAAAAAAAATCCAGCAACTTCTTTGTGATTCTTCGATATTGGGGCGCTTTGTCACAGATCCTTCAGAGAAAAGCATTCTAGAGTCTACGTTTGTAAATATATACCCATTCGGGGGAGAAAACAACGAAGAAGTCGTCCGATTGGCAACTGAAGGTTGCAGTAAATTTGTTTTGAAACCTCAGCGCGAAGGTGGTGGAAACAATATTTATAAGGAAGATATCCCGAAGTTTATACAGACATTAAGCAGCACAGAAAGAGATGATATTCTTGGTGGTTATGTGTTGATGGAGTTGATCAATGCTCCATTGAACAAAAATAGTATTATAAGATCCGGAAAAGTGTACCAAGATAACATTATCAGTGAGTTAGGTATTTTTGGAACAATCCTGTGGGACTCCCGTTCGAACGTTATTGAAAATGATGTTTCAGGATGGCTATTACGTTCTAAGTTTAGTTCTAGTAATGAAGGTGGAGTGGCAGCTGGATTCGGTTGTGTGGATAGTTTATGGCTTGTTTAAAGTTTTATATATATAGTGAGATTTGGACCTCATTTAACCGCATTGAGCAAAAGTTATTGATTCTCTACTGAATATGCACGATTTAGACTATCAGAAAGAAATTCTGATCTTGAACCTGTAAACATAGCAACTAAATGATGGAATTCATACAGTTCTTTAAATGAGACCTGTTTCAACTACCCTTTCAAACCTTTCTCTTTCTCATTAGACTCTCTGCCGCCGTTTTCGCAAGATTTCGTTCCATTGAACACGCCCATAAAGCAGCACCTGTCGTGTTTGAAAATAAGAAGATCGTTCCAATAACTGGACACATTTCTAGGGCTCCTGCAACGATACCGTAGCTTTTATGAAAATTCAAATATGTTAGGTTGGAAAACAAATTGTATAAAAATAACAGATGCWCAGATTCTCAGAAAGAGAACTTTATTGTGTTAACTTTGACAGTTTTGCATACCAGATATATTCACTTTTTCTTGATCTATATATCGCCTTAATTTGCCTCTCGTCGAACCCTTTCAACTCAAAGTAACGCTCAAGAGCTTCGCGTCCTTTCCTCGGCGCTTCAATAAAAATCAAAAGCAATGGTCCCGCGATAGGAACAAAATTAAGAACTATCAAAAGGATGCACTTGAACACCCATACTGGCCACAAAAGTTTGCTTGGAGCATTTTGAAGCCATCTTCTTACTCGAGTAGTCAAAGGTACCTTCGTGACACGTCTAATTTTTCCTCTCACAACCAGGTCATCGTAACCTTCCATACTAAGAACCTAGTGAAAGAAAAGGTTTCTGTTAGATCAAGGTCAAAATGCATTGTTTTATTAAGGAGCTCACGAGGGTAGCAATACTGTATCAAAGAGATATCTCAATGGGGTTGGCAATAAAAACCAGGAAGAAACTAAATGTGCTGCAACAAAACTCTCTTGAATCAGAGCAATAAAGGCTGTCACCAGTCCGGAAGGTCCATTGAATAAAAGCGCAATCAGTGCTTGTGGAGGATAAAAAAATAAATACATCAACGAAAACATTATAAGGCTTATTATCAGATGAGGAATCAAAATTGTTACCATATAAGCCCAAAGTTTAGGATGCGTAGCAAAATACATCATTCCCTTGATTGTTAGTCTTTATTTGCATAGAATCAAATAATCATTACTTAACTTCAGGACAGGTAATAAGTACAACGAATGGAAAGACAAATGTACCTGAACTTCCTAACATGGGAATCATCAAAGGTTTGAGACCTAACGTAAATAAACGTCTCATTATTATCATTTTTCTTGATAATGCAGGCATAAAAGTGAATCCAGCTCCCATTACATCAGCAGTCAAATCCAAATCGTAACTTTGAAAAATACTTTTGTATAGAACTTTTTGAGTAGTTTTCAATCTCCTCCGTCTCAGCCAAATTATGTATGGGAAGAAAATTTGATCTTCTTCCTTCCTATTCTTTGGTATCTTTCTTCTCTGGTAACTAGTAGTTTTCAAAAGATGAAAGGTTGTTGGCAGAAAGGGTTCTTTCCTTTTGGATAAGCAAACAAAAATCTCATAATGTGAAGAATGAAGTTCAAATTATATCCATTCAACTTTGTACCTTGTACAAGGTTATACATTAGGCGGTGTCACCAAATTGTCYGAAAATGTACTTGCTCTTGTTTTTGTTCTTTGGTACAAACTTAAGATGCTTATTTTATCCTAGACTTCTGTCTGTTGTATGTTGATGACTGATAATTTATTCTCGCATTGTATTATAAGTRATGGCATACATATGATATATTTATGTAATATACCGATTGCCTAAGAATTTTCTATGGACAATGTTTATCAAGAGAACAAACAAATGCAAGCGAATATTTTCATTCAATAGATCATTTGGGCAACTGAAATACCAAGTTAAGTTAGCTCAAGTCTTTCATTTATGTGAATAAGATTTGTTGGGCCCTCGAAAAATGTGTATTTAATAACACACCATCATTCACTGTCTCCCTCAACCTACCAGAGGGAGGTAAACAATACATCTAAACCCTTTTATTTATGAAGTCTGCCTTTGTTCAAGTAATTCTGAGAATTGCTGATATGAGCAAGTACAATATATCTTTCGATCATCTTGTCTCTGGATCGAAGTATGAGACACATTACTTAATGTTGGTATTTCTCCTGTAAAAGCTGGGTTTCCACTTCTTTCCAGTGTTCTTCCCAAAAAGAATCCTCGTAAGGCCTTTCATATATTGGCTGTGTAGGAGGAAACATCCAATAGTTAAATGCGAGATGTACACCTTCTTCCGGAAAGGAAGAAACTTCGTGAAACCATCCTACTGGTAGATAAAGCACATCATTTTCCTGTAAGTCAGCAACAAGCCCTTCAGCTTCCAGGAATGCAGGATAATATTTTCTGATTTCTTCTTCCTTCTCAGGTAAATTATCGACTTTCCAGTGAACTAACGAAGCTGGAATTCGACTAAATGAAGGAGGATCTAGTTTGAGTTTCTTACTAATATTTTCACACTGAGATTTCCTCTTTTTGTCATTCGTCAGCATTAAATTATCTTCCTCATCATCACCATCTTCTTCTCCTTTCTCCTCTAGTTCTTCTGCTTTGTCTTCTTCATCCACCGCTTTTTCTTTTCCCTTTTTTTCTTGTATTTTTTCTTCTTCTACTTCTTCCTCCTCGTCTTCATTTTCTTTCTTCTCATCTCCACCAAAATCGTCATTGTCATCAAAATTGCCATCAAAATCTCCATTCTCAGACTTAGTAATAGTGCTCAGTGCTTTATCCAACATCTTTTCCCAGTACTCTGTATCTTCGTTGTTTTGTTCTGCGGCTTCCAGCCCTTTCTCAGCCTTACTCAATAACCAATGTCCAATTTCACCCCAATCTGCACCATCATCTCGACAGTCCTCATATTTTATTAGTCCATTCCTACCAATCCCTTTCACCTCCCCATTCACATACAGTTTCTCGTATTCCCGAGGTGGGAAAAGTATGAACCTTTTTCTTCCCTTGAATACTATATATGCATTTTCCGCATGGTCATGGTGTAGACCTGACGATCCAGATCCGAATCCCATCCATATATTGACTTGTTGTGGAACAAGTGTAGGAAATATCTCCGGCCTTGTGGGAAAATCAATCGAATCTAATAATTGTGACAGAGGAGGCTGAGCGTATGAACTGATTATGCTACCTGATGATGATTCATACTGAGTAGAGAGATAGGAATTTGAGTCCTTCTTGGCTAGAAATTCTGAGAGTGTTGTCTGGGATTTGTGACCATGGCCAAACGTACCCTTGTGTGAGTGTTCTATTTCTATTGGTATCGGTTTATTCAATATTTCAATATCAACTTTAAACTTAGGATTATACCCTCTTACTATAACAGGTTTTCTATTTTTAATATATCTGTCGAAGAATTCTCCACTCTCCAATGGACTTATCACATCTACAGGGTTTAGTTTATCAGGTGTATGTTGTGCCATTATATTTTCTTCCACATTTCACTGTTTCTGCGATATTTATGACAATATCCTCTCTATGCTTTACGATTCCTTATCTTTTAAATGTCCCTTTTTCTTTCTATACAAATGAAGAAGAAAATTGTAAAAGTTGAGTTCATATTGGATAAGTATGAAGTTCAATTTCAGAACATGATGATTACGTGAACTTAAAAAATAAAACTATAGTTCACATAACTTTTATATTATGAATGTATAAATAGTAAGAGAAATCTAGTATATAAATCATTACACATAAAACCACTAGTCATCTATAAATCGCAGAAAAATGAATGAGCCAATCAACAGAAGCCAGCTTCTGTTAAGCTGTAGTGATTGAAGTTTAAAAATAAGAAAATCTAGTTATAATTGCGACATGGCAAATGCAAAATGTACATATCAAGTTGAGATATGAAAGCAATTTTCATATGGCATAGGGTGAGAGGATAGTGAGAAGACAGGAGTTGATCTAACATTAGAGATCGACTCAGCCGAAGAATAAACCAGTGAAGGTATTTGCTCAAGAGGTGATAACACTGGGTTCCGCTGACTACGGAACATGGAATTATTCATAATAAAAGAACAACAACTAACGAAGCGGGGGATATACTTGAATGCTTGGGGTGGATCATCGAGGCCTGCTTGAATGAATTCAAGGCAAGGATCGTATTCGATGTCATGCGTAAGGTCGCCAACCATGGCTAGCGAGAAGTTGAACACACTTAATGCCAAAGTAGATGCAGGATAAACCAATGAGACATGATGGTATGTAACAAGAAAGGAAAGATAAGCTTGGATGTCAAGTAACAGATTTTTATCTGACACAATGTGAGAATTTGAATCGTTCAGACATGAAAGGAATTGATCAATAGTTGGCCCATTGACAGCAAAATCTAAAGATTTCAAGATATGTAGCTCCATTTGATTAAAAAAGGATTTGGTATAGTGAGAATCACAAAGGCTCACGAGATTCCTTATAGTCAAAACACCACTTTTTATCAACTTAGAAGCAAYCATCAAAGCGCTTAACCCCAATAATTGATAATGCTTTAACAGCACTACTCGGCAACAGCAATATCGATCTATGATGTTGATTGCTTGAAAGATAATATCATCTCCAATTCCATAAGCATTCTGAATTTCTAAAAGGTAATTAATCAACATTTGCCTTGCTTGAAAGTCTATCTCCTCTTGTAAGGTCATCCGAGAAACATCGATTTTGTATGTTTTCTCCTTTTGTAGAAGAAACTGAAAATACTCTTCTCCTTCATTGTAATATATAATTGGACGAATGCGTGCTGTAGCCGACGATACCTGCTCTGCGCCAGTCACTGAAAACTCGTCGTTGTGATCTTCAGGTCTTTCTTCAAAGAGTGGAAATACAGAGGAAAAGTGCTGCACACCAGTAGAAACTCGATGTGAATCATAACTCCTATCAACTCGATCCATTGTAGAACTGCACATAGTTGAACGGATAAGGTCGTTTTCCAGATGTCTCATTTTATTTTACTTATCATCAAGGAAAATAAAAACTAGTGTTCTTTCGTCAGGGAAACACTGATTTGGTCGCTCTTCGTTAAAGACCCAGATTGCACTAGTATTGATAAGCTCCGCAAGCCAGGAGACAAGTCATAGGAACAGAGGTTTACCGACAGCACACGAACTAAATATAATACACCTACTTAACTTTTCGGATCAAGAAGATGATAAACTCAGTGATACAGCTCAAGTGACAACTTACGACCTCCTGATCGATCTACAAAAATGAGTAAATATACTCACTATAAGATGCAAAATGATTTCCAAAAATTGATATCAACCGCCAAATCTATCACGGTAATGTGAGTCAGCGCTTCTTCAATGTATGACCCTTAATGAGCAAAAATTGAAGAGTGTATAAGTTAGATAGCTGAACCAAAATAGTAAAAGAAGAGTAAAACTAAATCTGAACGTCCTCTTTGTTCTCTTTGGAACGAGATGCTATGCAGATCAAGAATATCTGCAAACAATCAAAGACTCAATACTAGTTCCGTTTGATAGAAGGAATGAAATGCCTTATCAAAGCCTCAGAACTCGTTTGGAAGTCCTTTCTAACGATATATATAAGATACATGAACTATAGTCGTAGACAGTGAAAGAAACCAAGATAGGAGACAGGGTAGTTCAAATTGTCAAATAAAGTTTGTGAAGATTAAGATTAGGCATTTGAAGTGGTGAGCTAAATTTGATATACAAAATGGGAATGAGGTCTAATAACCCATCTACACTCTATTCATATTACCTTCAAGGAGGATTGAGATAAAAGGAAAGGGGTGAGAATTTGGTTTCAGAGTCGATAAAATGACTTGTCAATTGATGTTCCAACTTTTTGCCTACTTGAATTATGAAGAAAAGGGATTGTTTGTATAAAAAATGAATATTTACAACTAGTAACTATGATTCCTAAAACTATAATCAATGACCAAGACAATTTTTTCTTCCTGTTAAGCATGGAGCAACGCCAGTAGCTTGGGTATTATCATTGTATACAATATTACATTAGATTCCGATAATGAAGCCTCAGAAAACTACCATACAACTAAAACACTAATCTGAACAATTACTATAGTAATAGCAGTAACCATAGAAAACATGTCCATAAACGCTGTCCAACAGGTAAACTTTTAAATGAGTTGTGACTTCACTCACAAGGTGCATTGAAAGTCGCACCGCATCTAAAACATTTAGATGAATATCTTACTTTAAGGTAATTCAGTAAATTTAGGTGCCTTATACTCTATATATAATTGTTATGATCGTTATTTTGTTCTTGCTGCTACTTTTCTTCTCAGTTTTTAAACCATTCTTCGTTGCGCTATGGGTAGTTTATTATCTTTTCAATTCCATTTGGTATATAAAGTATTTTCAATTGAGGAAACTTTATACTTACTAGCCTATGTATTAGAGTTCGAACTCTAACTCTAACTCTAACTCAAATCGAAACCAATCCTATTTTCCTTCTGCTATGCTACGACGGTCTGATCCACTCGATGCTATCTATATTCATTAGCTGTTTCTAATATTTTATTTTTTTCTAAAATAAAATAAACTAAAGAGGTTGTTTATGGCGTTATTATCGCTCACTATTATTGTGCATATTCTCGGAGTCGATAAACACGAAAAGTACCTCCAATGAATTTTTAGCTGTTGCTTCTCCTAATCTTTGAGTTAGTTGCTTTGACTCACTTAATCCAATCAATCTACCGATTTCTTCTCCAACGGAGTTCACTCTAGGAGTTTCCTAAAATTTTGAACACAGGTCTTTTTACTTTATTTCCTAATCCTCCTTTTTAAAAAAAGATCTTTGATCTCTTTATTGGCCAGCTTCTGTTTTATTCTATTTCACTATGCATGTAACCTCTGGTTGAACATACTGAAAGTTTACAATCACCAGATATCTATGCTACATAAAAAGTTTCACATACTTTGTAAGATCTTCTAGGCACTGTTAAATAGCCAGATTACTCCTCAATTGCTTTCCCAATTGCTATCGATGTCTCGTAATTGATTAATACTCTCCAAAATTTGAGTTCCTATTGAAACCATTAGCATAATTTTATTTAATTATTAATAAAGAACTTATTTCATTTGGCATTCGGAATGAATAAAGAACAATTAAAATAACGAATTAGTCATTCAATGAGACCTCATGATTCCTCGTCCGGTTGCGTGAAGGAGAAATAATACTAAGAGATTCGGTCCCTCTCTAGAAACTGTTTTGGACACTGATTTTAGTCAAATTGCCGATTGTTGACCAGGATCTTGTTAACCRTTGATTCATCACTTGCAACCAACTTCATGTACTGTTATTTTTTGTAAACTTTTACGGAAACTTATCTAGCCTCCCAAATGTACTCATTTAGACGATTGGCTTTCAAAATAACTATTTATTCTGTTCACTTAAAGGAATAATTTTTTTGATATTCAGTCCAATCGACCATTAGGTACTTAAGTATTATTTGGACTTCATAAATTCGCGTTTTCATCTACATATTCTATTATCCAATGACATAATCATTTATTTTCTTTCAACTCATTTTTGATTATATAATCCTTATTTATGTACTTGAATTATTGAACATTTTTCAACAAAATTATTATTGGATTGAGAATACTCCAAAATACATATATACCATAAGCCGACAAACTTGTATACTATTGGACCTTTTTGAAGTATCAAATAAATTTTGGGAATTTGTCTTGACTTTCAGTGAGATAGTAGGATTAGACGGTTTCACAAAATGTTTCGAAGTTTCCCTAAGAACCCATTACAAAAGCAGCTCGCAAGATTCAAAGCGATCTGCACAGGTCCTGGCAGCGTCTATGTTTCAAATGTGAAAAGTATAGATTTAGTGTTTAAACGATTGAATAAAGATGGTCATATGGGTGCAAGGTAAGTGAGAGTTATTAATTCAAATCTTATTTTTTTCATTACGGCCACTAACGMAAGAAGGAAATTCTGGAGAGAAAACCTCCCACGAGTGAAGTTTTACAATCCTCATGTCCTCGTCAATGTGAAAAGAATCGATGAAGAAGTTCAATGTCCTGCAAATTTAACTATAGAATTCTGTAAGTTGCACTTTGATTAATGTACTCGCGATTTTCAAAGCTAACATCTCGCAACAGCTGATGGATCTAAATCTGTGATCGACTGCAAATATAAACACTCCACTGATATACTCGAAGAGTTCGTGAATGCTACGAAAGCTATAATTGTTCCAGAGGAGAATCAGCCAAAAATTGATTCCGAGTTCGTTATTCCCGAATAGTTAGTTTTGAGTTGGAGTATATGACTTTTAAACGCTTTTGTATATAGTCAATGGAATAAATCTACAGCTTCAAGAATCTATTTTAGTAATATTTTTCTTATCATTATATACAGTGATGGTGTCTCCACTTTCTTTTCTCAACACCAAGAATACCAACCAAGCTCATAGAATTATGACATAATGTGTAAGCAAATCTTACACTATCTTAGGGGCCAAAGTCGCTATCTTAGTATATCCTTTCTCTTTTAGCTCTTTGGCGACCACACCATTGATACGGGACCCAATCAAATCACCTGAGTTTTTGTTTATTAGCACACAGGCATTATCATCAAAACGAATGGTAGAACCATCTTTTCTTTGTGTAGGCTGCTTAGTTCTTACCACTACTGCATGAACAATATCTCCTCTTCTAACACGACTGGAAGCTTGCGAAGCTGTCAAATTTGGTGGTACTGGCTTGGCTTCTTGGACTACGACAACAATCCGGTCTCCAATTCTTGCACAATTTTTATCCCCTTTTCGAAGAACATTAATACATTCAACTAGCAATGCACCCTACATGAGTTGTTAGTACTCTTTCACTTAATTATCATCATTCATTATCCAATATCAACTTACAGTGTTATCGATCACTCTCACCATAGATTTTAGGTATAACATCTTGAAAAGAAAAAGTTCGAAAGCCTCTTGACTACAAAACTACCACCTTGTGCTGTATGTTCTGTTTTCAACTAAGTACAAATAGTATGGTACCCACCATTCGACATAGCCACTGCATCACACATCTCAGAACCACTTTCTAACTATTCTAATTCCAAGTTCCCTATATCATTTTATAATCGACAAACAGAATAACTAAGTATGGTCTTGCTGTTTTCTCAAGATAGTCAGGGTAATCCTTAGCGATTTTTTTATAATGCAACTTATGCATGTTCTACATATCATTCCAGATATCTCAATGTTTATTCTCATTGAAATACTTTCTTCGGTATAGTTGGAAGCATAATGTTATACTTATTCAACAAATATAACATGAATCTACCGCTAATTACATGCTGTTGAAAAGATAAAAAGTTACATACAACAAAATAAACAATTATCTTATTAATGCTATTAGAAAACTAAATACAAATATGCGTTCTTGTCTGTGAACTCTTTTTAGAACTGTTAGCATCAACTCTCTAGTAAGAAGCCAAGTCCTTGTAAGGTAATTACACCCATACCTTTCCTGGGCTTGTAACTCATCCGTCTAAAGTTCTTCACCTCACGTACACTATTCCAGGTTAATTATAGAAACAAACAAACATTATAACTCATCTATCTCTTGCTTCTTTATCATTATTTATTTATTGGAAATGAATGCAAAGAAAGAAAAAAAGGAAAACGGGTACAAGAAGTGAGAGGTTCATACAATTAGTAGATCATACTTAATTTGTTGTTATCTAAGAGTGTCTTAAGTAATAAATTATCATAACGGATAGTTCGTTCTGGCTTAGGAAGTTCTCAGTTGTTGCTTGCTTGCATCATTGAAGTTGTCTTTCTTTTATTCAGTTTTACTCGTTTCTTGAAACCAAGGCGCGATATCAATTTTTTTTTTCTGTTGCCAGAGACCTTGTGAATTCAAAATTTGAGCCCAAGAATAAAAACATTAGTTCCTAGATAGAGAAGAATTTCTTTGGCCTGCTCTTTCATASTACTTGTATCTTTGTGGGCTGTGACTTGAATTGCAACTCAACCAAAGCTTCATAAACCTACTAGAAACGGCATCATGAGGACGCAACTAGTTGTTATAAGCCAGATGGTAGTACTTCTCATTTGGCTATTTGATATAGCTTCAGCAGATGTTTCCATCTCACAACCAGTCAAAGGATCAACACACGCAGGAGGAAGTGACATAGATATTACATGGATTGATGATAATGCATTCCCATCTTTACAAGATGCTACATTTTATACATTCACATTGATGACAGGTATCAATACAGATATTCAGGCAGTGGTGCTTTTACAGGAAGAGGTGTCACCTTCAAGGGTTGTTGATGGTAGTATATCTATCCCAATTCCAGCAACTGCGGGTGCTAATGGTGTCTACTAYATTCAAATTTATGCTCAATTCAGTTATGGGTACTCCATTCATTACTCCGATAGATTTACGCTTACAGGAATGACAGGTACGTTTGCCCCTGTTGGAACTATAAGTTTGAGCGCACCTTCTCCAGAGATTAATGTCCAAGCCAGTGTCGAGGAAATCAATTCGGCTTCTTTCGACATAACATATACAGCGCAAACAGGTCGTACAAGATTTGCACCCATGCAACTACAACCAAAAACCAAAGTCACAGCAACCACATGGTCGAGGAGATATCCTACCTCAGCAGTGTCTTACTATAGTACTTTAAGAAAGACACTTCAACAAATTTCTACCGTAACACCTGGTTGGTCGTACACCATCGATTCAGCGATCAACTATGCGACACCAGCTGGATATCCGGAAGATAATGGTGGATATTACCCCGCATCAGAGAGACTTGTAGCTGCTACGTTGGCTAATACTGACGCACATCCTACCTCAAATAGTAACAAGAGACGATGGGAGGATTAAAATTGGTAAAACGGATAAACATGAAAGAGAATAATCATATATATATGAGAATGCACTATTGATGCATTGACTAGGGGTCTGCAGAAATCAACTAGTCGACACGGTGAAAAGACAGGAAAAATAAGTTGGCCTCAGGAAACATAATATTTGTCTTTCAATTGTAAACTGAAAAAAACAACCTATTCCATTCTTCGGTTTTAAATTTCGAGGGAACTAGAGTGGCAGGCTATTTTGAAATTCTTCAAATCCTAGTTCATACTTCAGATATGACATAGAATTCTTCAAAAGTTTATATATAGGTAATTCTCTGTTTGGTTTGGTTATATTAAGATAGTTTTGTTAATCATGTAATGTATATCATCAAAAAATCTCCTTCGCTTGTTGCGTAATCTCAATCAGGAATTTCACGGCATTTTCGTCTATAGGTAATTAGTATGATAGTTCAAAGCAAACAAGAATTAAAAGGGAAATAAGTATGATAAATATGGGACTACACCGCCATCAATCGGTAAAAACTTTTTTCTAAAGTCCCTTTGCTTTTCCTCCCAATTATTAACTTACTTATATTGGTACCGAATCCAACAACATCTAGAACTCTAATAGACTCATCATCACCTACTTTTCCCACAATTTCATAGTACTGACCAGTAGCTAGTCCATTAGACGATTCACCACCATTTATTTGTACGTTGTTGTGGTACAAAATTTTAACCTGTCCATCAGATTCCAGCTGCCCTATTCCTTGACTTTCATCATTGTCTACTAGCTTTCCAATTATTCGTACTACTGTACCAACAAATTCTTGGTAATTGGAAGCATTAACCCTTGGTGTTTGTTCTGCGGACATTCTGTCGATTCTTCTGCTTATAAACGAATTAAACACTTGCCTAGGAATCAATATATTTCCGATCTTCAGTTCAATATCCGAACTAGCTCAACTGATAAAGAAACTTGCCGAACAGTATGTTTTCTTAATGTGATCAACTTTTGCCATCCCATCAGGAACAAACGCGTCTTGGATTATTTATTGACCCACAGATGCAAATAAGAGATACCTGTTATAAGACGGACTCTTTTGGTCACCAATTCTCAGTTTGGTTCATATGCGCGAGACCCTACCTCTTCTAACTTAAATTCTTTATCAGCAGAAAGTATTTCCTCTTTACCAAAATGATTTATCTCCATGATGGTGTTTTCTTCTTTAAGGAATATGAAAAGGACTTCAGTTGTGACAATAGCAGATATAACGTCAGCATTAATTATTGAGAGATCCATTTCAATTTAAGAACAGCTGGGTAGTCGAGTATACAATGTATAGTCTATGATAGGATGAACGAACCTTTTGTCTCGTCAGAAGGAACCTCTTCCAACTCTCATACAGGATTGATTGGTTCATCAGATAGTGGTTCTTTGAACTTCAGGTATTACACAGAAGAGTTAGATACAAGGTTAGATACAAGGAAAAAAGATCTACTGTTTTTGGACAATGAAGAATGTATGAGGTTTGCTGTGACAAGATTATCTCGACAGCAAAGTGAGTTTTCGACAAATCTCTGTATTCAACTGGATTATCTGTGCTGCGCTTTTCTCTTGGTTATATATTTCAATGAGTATGTCCACGTAACTGTGTTCA
Organism: Sporopachydermia quercuum; assembly: GCA_001599295.1. Taxonomy (NCBI): domain Eukaryota; kingdom Fungi; phylum Ascomycota; class Sporopachydermiomycetes; order Sporopachydermiales; family Sporopachydermiaceae; genus Sporopachydermia; species Sporopachydermia quercuum. The sequence continues at coordinate 598,969 of BCGN01000007.1, forward strand.
ACTGGGAGCAATGAATAATATCGGAGAACATACTAACACAACAACAGTATCTCATTACTACGTCTTATAATGCGGTTTATACCGTTGATAGTGAGTGTATTTTTTCTCTTGTCTAATCTTTTGATGCATGTGTTTCTAACATAAAGTAGGGTGTCACTGTAAATATAACGACGATAAGAAAAATTCCACCAATAAATAAAGGTGCCATAATTTTTGCTATTGTTGTATCGTCGCTGATAAGTATATTATGGCATATTCTCACCAGACCTATCGATTCGAGGCCTGGTGATCATAATTATCATTATGGAGGCCTAACACTTGAATTGATTGGTCAATGTAAGTCTCAATTTATCTACAACCTTTCATTAGAAAGAAGAGCATTATAAAATTTATGAACGAAAATTAGCTCTAACAAATTCATAGTAGCAGGATGTTCAAAGTTCAGATTGGTCATTTATGATTTCTGTGTTCTTTTACTTCAATTAGGATTGGTTTCTCATAGATACTTTGCTGCTGTATCCGATTTCATGGATCCTATGGCAAAGATAGTTATTTCAAACTTGAACAATCGAAGGAAAACAAACCATAAGAAGTCGAATTCGAATGCTGTAGAAAGTGCCGGTGGTTTGTTGGTTGAAAATAAGATCTATATGGCGTTTCGTTTACTCATAGAAGGAGATGGTTCAAGTGGGATGGTGTACAGCGGTAGCATTGCATTCTTCGATACAGTCAAATGGATGATGGTATACGTTTGGAGAATTTCGATTTATATGTTTCATAGTATTCGTTTCCGGAGGGAAAATCGACCCTCGGTCCTAAATCTCAGAGAAGGTGCACAATCAACTTCAACTAGCCCTTCCTCTCATCAGGACAATAGCAACGATACACTTTTCCATAGAATCTTGACACCTGAAACATAATTATTTGCTTTTCTCTCAGTTTTCCTATTTTAATGACTTATGCATCTATATTTATTCAATAAAATACAACATTTAATTCTTCATTATCTTTACCCACTCATATAATCTATTTCCTCTCAACTACACTTAAGTCACGTGCGCTTGTATACAATCTAGTGCCAAACATCTCGCCACATGCTTCTTCTTCATTTGTGAGAATCATTTGTTCATTATCATCCAATACGGCCAACAATATCGCATAGCTTCATTCATCTCTTAAATCTTTTCAGTAGAATAAAAAGTTTACCACAGGGCCTTTTCTATCTGTTTTCAACTAAATAATATCTGTGATAGGAATATTAGATAATATTTTATTGAATACTGATCAACTATGGCAATTGAATATTTGAAAACATCGGTAGAATTTGATAAGTATATCAGACTCAATCCTTTATTTGTTGCCTATTTCACAGCTTCTTGGTGTGGTAAGTAAAATTTCTTTGTAATACGTCCTGTCTTATGCTATAATACAAATGTTAACAGCAGAGAATAGGACCATGTCAAGCTATTGCACCTGTACTTGAACAACTCTATTCTCGGTATTCTAATGTTGAAATCGTCAAGATTGACATTGATAAATCAAGAGATGTTGCAGCCCGTAATACCATATCTGCAGTTCCAACTTTCATTTTCTATAAAGAAGGAAAGATTGTGAACAAGGTTCAAGGTGCTAATGTTCCTGGTATAAGTAGTGCTCTTGAATCGTTATCGAACTCTTTACCAAATGCTAGGCGAGTAGGTCTTAGCGAATCAACTCAACAAGGAAACACTTCCACAACCTCGAAGCCTGGAACTGGAGCTGAAAAAAGTTCCTCARAGTTCGGACAAATACAAAAGTATATACCAAATGGTTTTGAAATACTTAATGGTTATGTTTTCTCTGGTGATCTTGAAACCTTGAATGTTGCATCATTGCATAAATCAACGGATATCAAAGAGGCTTTTAAATCCGTTTTTGACACGGAGGGTAATATCAGTAAGAAAAACGAAAAGTTAGTTGTATCAGACACTGATGCCCAGATTCTTTTGTATATCCCATTGACTAATCATTGTAAAATTCACTCAGTGTTATTGAAAAGTTCTTTCAACAATAGCCTTTCTGGGAATCAGAAAACTAAAGTTATTGATCAAAGTGATGAGGAAAAGCTATTCAGAGATTCAGAATTTGATTATGAGCAAGTACAAAAGCCCTCTAAAATCAAAATTTGGTCGAATAGAAGTTCGATTTTATCGTTTGAAGACGCTGAATCCCTATCTGCTTTGCATTCTGAGCAATTATATACTGATCAGTGGGATAGTAATGGTTGGGTAGAAGTGAAGGTTAGGTATGTTAGATTTCAAAATACTTACTCCCTTATCATATTCCTTGATGGCAGTGATGAAGATTTTCATACACTTCTAGAAAAAATTGTTTTGATTGGAGTAAGTGGTGAAAGTAAAGATCAAGGGAAGATTGAAAAGAATGATGGACATTGATTATTAAATGTGAGTCAAGACATTATGTATGCAGGTTATTACTACAATAGAAGATAGTTGAATATAAACATTCTTTTTTCATTATAGTAAAAAGTTCAATCTTGTTCTGCTAATATCGTATAAAAAGCAGTCCCAACTACGATTATAATTTTACAACAGGGATCAATCCAATTTAAACAAAATAACAGGTATATAGCCCACCAATGTGGGCTTTAGATCAATTGTTCACCGATGTCATTGGGGCATTCAATAATCTGAGTGGAGTAGAACTTTTCAATGCTGCTCATCATTTCAGCATCTTCGGAGGTAATCAAATTGATAGCGACACCCTTTCTACCGAAACGACCACCACGACCAATTCTGTGGATATAGTTTTCTTTGTTGGTAGGCAAGTCGAAGTTAAGAACAAGTGAAACTTGTTGAACATCAATGCCTCTAGCCAACAAATCAGTGGCAATCAAAATTCTGGAAGAACCAGTTCTAAATTCCTTCATAATGGTGTCACGTTCCTTTTGAGTGAGTTCGGAGTGGATTGAGGAAACAGTGAAATCTCTATTCTTCAATTCATTAGCTAACCATTCAACCTTCCTCTTGGTGTTACAAAAGATGACAGCTTGAGTGACAGAGATGGCATCGTACAAATCAACTAAACAGTCTAACTTGTATCTTTCTTCTCCAACATTAATGTAGTATTGTTTGATACCTTCAAGAGTCAATTCATCCTTCTTGACCAAGATATGGACTGGGTTCTTCATGAACTTGGTGGTTACTTCCAAAACATCTTGAGGCATAGTAGCAGATAACAGAGCAACTTGCACAGTTTCAGGTAAGACTTGGAAAATGTTGTAAATTTGTTCCTTGAAACCAGAAGACAACATTTCGTCGGCTTCATCAAGAATGAACATCTTGATGTCAGCGGTAGTGAAGATTCTTCTATCCATCAAATCAAAAACTCTACCAGGAGTACCAACAATGATTTGAGCACCATTTTGGAAAGCTTGGGCATCTTCATCAACAGAGGTACCACCGATGGCTGCGTGAACGTTGACATTCAAATGTTCACCAATACCCAAAATGACCTTTTGGATTTGTAAAGCCAACTCTCTGGTGGGTGCCAAAATCAAAGCTTGAGGAGTCTTGAGGTTTTCATCAATTCTTTGTAAAGCAGAGATAGTGAAAGTGGCAGTTTTACCGGTACCAGATTGAGCTTGAGCTAAAACGTCTCTACCTTTAATGATAGGTAAGATGGCCTTTTGTTGAATGGCGGAAGGTGCATTAAAACCATAGCCGTAGATACCCCTTAAAATAGGTTCCTTGAGGTTCAAGTCGTCAAACTTGTAGATAGTTTCATCAAAGTTAGAGTCAATTTGACTTGCGTCGACGTCAGCGATTCCGGACATATTGAATAAGAGTGTAAGTTATGAAAAAGAACTAGAAGAAAATATGTTAGTAACTACCAGCCAAGTCTTCAGGAGTGATCGAAATATAATGTGCATCCTCAAATATTAGTATTTATCATCCTTTTTGCCCAGAGTTTCCCTGATAATTTCATTTGTTTGCATGATTCAGTATACAATTTAGAAAAATGGTTGAAACAAATGAATTAACGTAAATAGTTCTCTAGAGCAAAAAAAGTATTCCTAATGCTATAGATCTCCATCATTCGTAGCAACTTCTCATTAAGAAAATAGTCAAACTACTATCAATAATATATTTGATTCCAAAAAGCATTTTACTATCACTTGTTATTCAAGTTCGTACTCAGCTCCCCAAATCTTTCTGATGCTTTGACTGAATCACTTCCTTTAATCAGATTTTCGTTCAGAGTTCTATCTCTATTGCACCCAAACATCTCACTTTTCCTTTACTAACAATCCCAAAAATTATTTCTGATTATGTCAACATTTGGCCATAATACAGAGTAATTTCAACTGAAAAAATTTATCACACAGAAAATTTTCAGGATATGATAGTGAACTAAACACACAAAAAGAAAAAAATGTCGTGAAGGTATAAAAACCAATCGTGAGATGAATGAACTAAATGATGCTAAACATGCGGAACAATCTAATATATACTCAGCAAGATATCGTTTTTTTTCTTTCCTGAATATTGAATCCAGATAGATGTCAAAGCTTGATGTTTGATAAGCCAAATCGAAAATCTGTTGGTTGATCTATTAACTATTTTGCCAAAACTTGAACCTACGAAATGGCCTTTGTATTCTGATGATTCACATTACATTATTGATTGCTGGTAGAATGTCCACTACTTACATTTAATTCTTTTCTAGAAACGAAATTTGTTGTTTTGTTTCTTTCAGTAGTTACCAAAGTTGGTATTGGGTAACAAGAAAGAAAGGAGAAAAGAAGAGAAATAGACAAAGAAATCAGTTATCATCAATTCCATATTAAAGGAAAAAGGAAAAGAAAAAAATTGTTGCAAGGCAAAGTAAAGTAGATTACAAAGAATATGGAAGAAACTGAAAATTTTAGAATTCCCAAATATGGTATATATAGTTACCCGGTTTATTGTAGGGAAAGAGGAAAGACATCTCTCATCTCACTAAAATAATATTAGTAGGTAGTTCATAGTTGAAAGGTGACCGCAGATCTGTAAATAGCTTACGACGACTCAAGAATATTTGTCTAACAATCCAATAGTTCAAAATATTAATTGATTGTAAAACATGGGGCAATACAGATTTTGACACTGTTGAGTATTTGTTCAGTGTCCAGCCGGTTGCCCTAGTACTATCGCTGTCCTATTCTTGACGTTTTCAGTTATACTTTATATCTATTGCGATGGTATATAGAGAGTCGTCTGATTGAGTTGTTCTACAAAGAAAGAATGTTGATTGATCAATGATATGTACATCTGTGGTTAGAAATACTCTAGTGTAAAGTGTATTAGAAAGAACTACCACAATCAAATAAAGTGAGTATCAAACGAGTGAATGAGTATAATCACGTTGTTCGTTTCTCTTTCTAATCTAATTATATAATTATTAGAGTTAACCTGAATGCAATTGTCTAACAAAAATTGTAAAAATTGTTATTGAAAACAGAAAAATTTGAAAAAATTTGAAAAAAACTAATAATATCAACATATCTACTCCTCTGCATCAGCAGTTGTTAAAATACCTTGAGAGTTGATATCTTCAGCGTACTTCACGATTTCAGGCACATGATCCCAGGCATTGCTCGTAGCTTTTAACTTACTGCGACTGACTTTATCAACCAATTCAAGTTCTTGTTCTTTAGTATTTTGATTCGTAAGGCTTGGAATGAAATGATGAAAATCATAATCTTCAGCAAATACTCGGGTGACTTCACGTTCACGATACTCCCAAGGAAAGATTGGGGGCAACTCCGGTTCTTCATTTTCTTCCTCGAAGATAGTTGCTAAATGATGCTCTTGATGTAATTGCTGTTCGTGATAGTTGTCCGCAACTTCAGCTACTTCGTGCATTTCATTTGTTTCAGTTAAAATATCCGGAGGAGGCGGCGGTGATGGCTCGTGGTAATGCTCTTGCTGATGGTGTTCTTGATGATGCTCTTGCTGATGCTCTTGGTGATTCTCATGATGATGCTCATGATGAAGCTCATGCTGAGGCTCTAAGTCCCACGCGTTATCATAAGATATATTCTGAGGTAGATTTTGGGCCTCAGGTTGTGATATAATTGGCGGAGCAAATTTCTCAGGGTTCCAGTCAGATTTTGGAGCCACATAAGTCTCAGTGTTTTCAAAATAGGAGGGGTCGTAGATTGGCGGAATAATATCAATTGAACGTGGAACGTAGTGTTTGTTTGATTCATTTGATTCATCTATACCTCCTTGCCCTTCTGAGCCGGTTTCTTCCGGTTGTTCATTTACCAGAACATATTCGTTGTTGTATCTAATGATATCTTTGGGTTGGGTACCTTCAGGGAAATCTCCGTAGTATCTATTGTACATTTCCCACCATTTTTGATAGGGATAGGCAGTCAGGTTTGAATCGCTCAAGATTGGGTCACCCTGAGTGATATCCCAAGGCTTGATTGTAGCAGAAAAATTGAAAACTGCTACATCGTCATGATTTTGTTTAATCATAGGGGTATATTGGTAATGATCAGATGCAGTAACATTGAAATTGAATGAAATCTTGTTCCAATTTTCTTTGTTTTGCAAGTATTCGTCTTGGAAAAAGCAATTCAGCAATAATTGATCATTACCATCGAATTGATCCAAGGGCTTTTTGGAGCATTCGGTGATTGTATTGATCAACTGCTCAAATATGTTCTGATTGGGTTCTATAACGAATATTTTAGTGCTGAACAGATCTGGCCAGCCAATATCTGAGGCAGCAGAAATCTTGTAAGGATTCTTTTCTGTTGGTGTGTGTAGGGCAAATAAAGAGTCGACATTTTGAAGTACAACTGTTGAATTTTCGAAGTATGCAATTTTGTCGAACTGTGTATAATTCCAAAGAAATATTTTGTTGAGATAAGGTGAGTATAAAGGATATTCTGTAGAACTTGTAGAGTATTTATCAACATAAGTATCCTTAAGAGGGTTCAAAAAGATTATCTCATTGTAGACGCAGTTCAGTGAGCTAATAGTTTGGTCATCAAGGCCTTCACAGGCAACCAGTAGAACTGTTGGATAGCTAGTGTTTGTCTCTTTGATACTTCTTCCTAACACAAGTACACTCTTGATAGCATCTTTTGAGCAAAGCAATGTCACATAAGCAAAACGTTTATCTGATGGTGCCATGATGGTGAATTACGCCTATGATAACGTTACAGCGTATGGATTAAAGTCCTAAGTTTTCTTGTCTTTTAGCTGATTAAACCAACAGTTTGACTTAACTTGTAACCACCTTTGAATTCTGTCTCGATCTCAAAACTTCCACAAAGTGATGAAATTAATAACATTTATTTCTATTTGTATCTATGATTAAGTTATGAAGAAATATAACTATGAAAAAAAAAATATATATTTTATATTTCCAGCTGCTACATTTATCAGACAAGGGAACAACAGACAAGCAAGTACTCATCAATAATGGAAACGAACAAACAATATTATTAAACTTTTAATTCCCAACGTACATACAACAAAATGAAACTAAAGCAGATACATGCAGCTGGCTTCTGGTGAAGAAATAGGACAAATGGTAGGTACCTACTTGGCCCAACCGTTGAATCCAAATTATTAATTTCATACTACTGTTAAATAGTAGAAATTAACGAAGCAAAAAAAAAATTATATATATATATACATTCCATTTCTCTTGTTAAGAATCAAATCCCGTTTTTACTTTTATGCTTCCCCACTCTTTGTTTTAGTACTCTTTGTGATCCCTCTTTCTTTTTTTATTAAGAAATGTGAATTGAATTAGAAAAGCTTTCAAAAACGGTTCCCCTATACTTAACGTGAAAGTCAATTCCGAGTAGACTTGCAAAAACTCAGTTATCATTTAACTTAGATTCAACTTTTATTAATTGTCCCACGATTTACCATATTTAAGGTTTCGAGTATTTCACACAACATTCTCAAATCGGCAACATTGTTCCTAATATTAGAATATTCCAATTACACTGTATGCAGCTGTAAACTCTAAATGATTTTTAACAAGGACTGATGTGTTCTGAAAGTATGGAACCCATGAATTTGGAACACCACTGAAAACAAACAAACTATCACCGACTGGGGAAGACAAAGTGCATCTTTCATGAGTAGCCTAGATGTAAAGAACGATAATAAATCATGATAGATGAGTAAAAAGATAAATAATGGGTATACACGGTTGAAGTGTATAATTAGGTAATGTGATTCTATCTGCTGTAAGTTGAAAGTTCCATTTGTTTTATATTCGTAGCTTCGTTTGGCATTTGTCCTTAGTGATAAACCAACCAATTTACGGATGTTCTTACTACACTCGTGAAGAAAGTCGTGGATGTGCTCAGGCACCGTTTCATTATGATCTCGATCGAGATTGAACTTATATTCTTTCTTATTTCTTTCGTCTTTAAGATTTTATATCGATATTATGTTGGACAATTCTTAATCCACTTCTTCTAATAGCAGATGATTCGAAATTTATAATCAATTTGATTTCTTGAAATTAATTCAGTTCTTTCGTTAATCATAATTTTCCGTATATAAAATAGAGTGCAAGGAGTAAATTGTAAATGATCTATCATCATATGCAATTGACTTTTCGTAATACCTTAAAATAAAGATTAACTCTATGAAGCAAACTATCAGCAGTAAACGACAACTCCGAATACTTGTCAATTAACTATAAAATAAAAGAATTTATCTACAAATGTATACGGCAAATATTTTATATATGAAACACACAACCACTTTTACAGAACGTAAAAAATGGATGGTAAGGATAAACCATAACTGAAAGTACGTCAAGCAGAGTAATTCCTTTTACAAATCAGACACTCACCAATAACCTCAAACATACAAGTAGACAATGCTTACGAAAAATGAAAGCAGACTAAATAAAAGGTTTACCCTCCTTATGATCGTACTATATATTAATACACAAGGAAAGAGATCAACTACTTGGAAGAAACAAGGATTATGGAAAGAAAAGTGACAATGGAAAGGGTTACCACCACAGGACTAAAGCAATTAAACCTACTACTTAGTGGAAAAAAAAGTCGAACCAGCCATATAGCATACACTCTAACCTGCGAATCTCTTGTTCCTATATGCAGATAAGATGAAGCTTGAGTATCTTCGAAATAAAATGGTTCTTCTATCTTATGCAATACTCTCTAGCTTACTTTCAGACACAGTATCCAACTCTTGAACTATTGTTTCTCCACTGCAAAAGACATCGATGTTTTCACTACCTTCCACTACTGGTTCTGAGGGAACATATCGAACCGGGATAAATTGATTGAGCCACATGTTCTGAAACAAAGAAAACGACGCCGAGCTTAGCCAATACAGACTAAGAGCAGCAGGAACATGATAAGAAAATACCATCATTCCAGCTCCTACCATTCGGGATACATTCACTAGCGAAGATACCAGACTTGGTCGTAAAGGATCTTTTTTTCCTCCAGCTCCTGATAATAGAAACATACTATTTSCTCTTAATTCAACGTTTGCGATCATACAAGCGCCAATAAGTATCGGTAGAATTCCGTATTGATCCGGTATCATCAAATTTTCAAGCCATAAAAAGCTTTCTTGTTGCAGCGAAGTATCAGCTGTGATCCCTTCAATGAACGTACTACCGGAAATACTTCGTATACTCAAAGAAACTATCATCCATATCGGCAGTTGAATAAAAGGAAGGACCAACGACTTCCAGGTTTGAACTCCATACTTCTTGAATAATTTCTTCTGTAGTTTTCTTCTTTCCTTTGCAGCTACCAATTGAATCTGACCTGGGGTTAACTCCTGCTTACCTTTTGTTTTTCTATGATTTGATACGGCTGCTAGTCTTGCTCTTAGTACTGGTCCAGTTGCCGACAAAATAGGTCGCAGATTCGTCTGAATCTGACTTCTTTTTTGGCTATTAAATGCTATTGCAAACGTCGTACATCCTCTTAAAATTACAGTCACTAATGGAATCAAGACAAACCAAGAAACACCCATTGCATGGATTGACTGTAAACTCGCTGTCACAGGTGATATGAATGTGGCTAAATCTTGGGTTGGACTTGTCGAATGAAAACCTCTTGTCCTCGCAGTTGTGGGGTGACATGACAGAACACGGATAGGAGTTAGGCTCCTCCGTACGGGATTTATTATTCTTATATATGCCAACATTGCATTCTGTATTGCGAGGTCAAAGAAGTTGATAAGTTGGTGGTAGTGTTAATTGGTTATCCGTCGATCTCGTAGAAATGCTGTTTCTACCGTTTGAAATATTTATATATCCAATTGACTAACAGTACTAAGGACATCAAAAACCAGAAAAGCCGACTACGAAACAGCTGATTTGGTTACTAGAAGAACAATTGTGGATAGCCCATCGAAGTGACTACTGTTCTAACCAGATGACTCGTCTCGTTCTCTCTTCATTAATGATCTTTCCACCGTTCAAGACTAAGGAGAGATACAATGTGCGAGTTATACATGACGTATGATCTCACGAATCACATGACCCATATGAAATTCAGCAAAATCATGTGATAATGGAAAGAGTGCTGCAGAATAAACCATTACTTTTCCTTGAGAAGAGTTAAACGATAAATAATAAGTTATCGAACCAGTAGTCAAGATTTGGCAGGCCGATGTAATATGATAGCAAACTACTCAGAGGACAAGTCAACGTAATGGATTAATCATCCATTGACGACCTGAAGTTTACAGTAAGACTTTCATGTGAGAAAKCTAAGGGACAAGAGAGAAGAAATACCTCCAATTTTTATACTATATAATACAAGAATACCATAAAATTGGCATAAATATTACCCTCGCCGATGGTATAACGGGAAGTATCATGCGTAGCGATCAACAAGTATATCTGTTAATGTTGACAAACGGTGCCAAATGCTAGTCATAAGTTTTATATTCACAATAAAACAGGGCTATTATACAAAAAAATTCCCAAAAAGTTCAAATTCTTTGCACACTGTAAAGCACGTAACCACAATATCAGCCAATAATGGAATCATTCTACAGCTGAACCATCTCTGGGCCTATAATATACACCTCTATTCTCCAAATCTAATACGATATCCTGAGGGATTTTCCCGTTGACTTTCACGGCATACAGGCCTGGTTGAAACTCATCTACACGCAGCCATTTAGCAACCTAGAAATTTGGTCTAGTTAGATATCCGTGCTACAAAATATTCAAACTTTAATTATGGTGTGTGAGATACGTACCCACGAACTTCCAGGATCTGAAATCGCAACAATACCTTCAAAAGCTGTCAAACTGGTTAGAATCATACTCAAATAATCATAGCATACAAGCAGATGAAGACTGACGCAAAATTTACATACAAGGACTGGTACAATCTTGAACCAAGCTATCATCTGAACCAGAGAAGTTCAACACAGATTCACAGTTAGGGCACCCTTTCGTTAGAAATGACTATTAACATTGTTAGTCTTAGTCAATAGTATTAATAAAAAAACCAAATGATTTTTAAGAAACAAAAAAGAAACCTTTAAAGATTCACTCACCCTGAATGGTTGAACAATACCACAGAGCATACAAGCTCTTTCTGATCTGGAGCTCATTCCGTTCAATTACCTGCTGTGTTTATTGTCCTTAGTAGCTGACTATGACTGAGTACCTTACAGCAACTAAAGCAACAATTAAATTACTCTCAAGAAAAAAAAAGTGCTAGTTAAAGTCGACTTTTCTTTTCGTTTCTATAAGAATCAGAAGATGCGCTATTTCTTATTGCCTTGTTTAAAGGTAAGAGAAACAATACACCTTTTGATAGTTAACAGAATTAATACGTTCTACTCAATCAATTACGTAACCTGACACCTCCTTTTTCTAAAAAAATAAGCCATCTAGTGAACGGTCGTCCTCAAATAGTCTTCAAACTTTTGTAGATTTCATAATTTCTAAAACATACTACTGATCATCTATGAACAGAGTTCTTTTTCATTATTTATTTCAGTTCTGTTCGTTCCTTAACCCTGTAAACATTTAAGATTACGCAATCTAAAATACCATTTTGATGAGCATTCATATCTGGTGATTGGGTGTAAAATCGAAAACAAGYTCAAAGCTCAAAAACGGTAGTCACCTTTAACAATTAAAGGAATCGAATTTTCCAGATGGTGAGATACGAAACCTAATAACATATTCGGACATAGAGTGGCAGATCATTCTTCGAGAAAAAGCAATAGAGGAAACGGTGCGATCTTTGACAGTGGTGAGCTATAGAAACGAAGAAAGAGTATAATACTCCCCATGCTGGAGTTCCAGAGAATGAGAAAATTGGTATTTCGTGGAAACGATACATTTGCTGTAGTTCAATGAGTGTAAAGTGTGTACTGCGATAACGAAACAAACAGATCATTGGTATTCACAATTTCAACTAGAAAGGTACAATCGACAATGTCTGAACCATCCAGTAATAGACCTAAAGTCTTTTTCGATATCTCAATTGGAGATGAACCGGTTGGCAAAGTTATCTTTGAATTATTCTCAGATGTAGTTCCTAAGACCGCCGAAAACTTCCGCGCTTTATGTACAGGTGAGAAAGGAGAAGGAAGTGCAGGTAAACCTCTGTCCTACAAAAATTCTATTTTTCACAGAGTAATCAAAAACTTTATGATCCAGGGTGGTGATTTCACAAATTTCAATGGTACAGGAGGAGAATCAATTTATGGTGAAAAATTCGAAGATGAAAATTTCGAACTTCAGCACGAGAAACCATTTCTTTTGTCAATGGCAAATGCTGGCCCTGGTACGAATGGAAGTCAATTCTTTGTCACGACCGTTCCAACTCCTCATTTAGACGGCAAGCATGTTGTATTTGGACAAGTTATTTCTGGCAAAGGTATAATAAGAAGAATTGAGAACACTTCTACATCAGCTGATGATAAGCCAATAGAAGAGTGCAAGATTACTGATTGCGGTGAATTACCAAGTGATTTTGATATTATCTCAGTTAAGAAAGTCGATGACACTGGGGATATTTACGAGGATTTCATTGAGGACGAAGAAACCGTTAATGTCGAGGACCATGAAACAGTGATCAAAGCAGTAACCACAATCAAGGAAATTGGAACCAAGTTGTTCAAAGCAGGRGATATAGCAAGAGCAAACGAAAAGTACRACAAAGCATCAAGGTATCTGAAAGGGTTTTTCCCATCAGATCTATCAGATGAGGATCTCTCCACCGTTACAAAATTGCGAGTTTCTGTGTTCTTGAATGTTGGTTTAACGTCTTTGAAACTTGGAAAGTATGATGATGTTATAACTGCTGCTGATGATGCTTTAGGTACTGAAGGTATTGATGATTTATCTAAATCAAAAGCCTATTATAGAAGAGGCTCCGCTTATCTTAAACTTAAGAGTGAAGAGAATGCTCAATCT